>JAFELL010002586.1:0-315976 GCA_019059645.1 Caranx melampygus | reverse complement strand
CCTGTCTTACCTGTATCCATCATTGTCTCTGTGTTGCGTTCCCTTTCCCTTGAGCGGGGGTTGTAACAATCGCCCCTATGACATCATCTGGATGAGACAGGACTTATTTGGTTTTCCTCCCTGACATTGAGGTTTTTACCGTAGGTCTGTTCTCCATGCTTAGTGTAGTTAGCACAGGTGTCTTTTTCCCTCCTCTCGCCCATGACAGGGGGGTTTTTGGCTCCTGTGAGTAGGTCTATGTGACTGTGGTTTCCACCGTGAGCCTTTGAACACTCCAGTGTTAAGGGTTCTTTATCACATTGAGGGTTTGCCTCCAGCGGTCCTTGTTGACAGGAAGGTTGGATCCCGGGTCACATGTTAGATAGGCGGACATGCTATATAGAGGGGTGTGACTCTGACTGTTTGACTCAAATGATTCTGTTTGTTAAATGTGATTATTTTACAACACTATCTTGATTGCTATTGAAGCATTTACTTGGTATGTTTACATATATTGTGATTTACATTTTCACGTTGATCTCTTTGATGCTCTTGTATTGCGTGATGTTCTTGACTGTGACGGCTTGACTTTAACTCACCCTTAAGGTGCTAAAATGTAGACTATTGATCTTATGATCAATAAGAGGGGATTGTTAGGGAAGAATTTCACTTCTCTGTATGTTTGTGTAGTTAAAAATAGAGAGACGTTTATCTGACCTGTACTCTCTCCTAGGGACATGCCAAGGCCATGTTCATTCCCCTGGCGCCTTCGCCAGATAACACTCTGAGTGAGAGAGAGATTGTTGTTGTTCTTGCGTCACCTAGATGGTGTGAGTCTTTATCTTAATGTTTATGTCCAATAGCCATGGAATGTTAGCACATCTCCCTTTGTGGGCTCGGTCCACCTTCCTAGTATATGAATCTGAACTTTGCAGCTTGGCCCTCAGAATTGAGGTGACATCACGCACTCATGTTGTGTCGGTGACTCTTCTGTTCTCCTTGATCAAGTCTATTAAACTTCTTCAGTATAAGACATCCAAGACTACAGTGCTTCTTCTTCCTGCATCACCACAGAATTTCTCCCTAACATCACCTATAAACAAAGAGGGATTGACTTTTAACTACACAAACTATACGGAGAAGTGAATTCTTCCTAACAAGCGCATTGTGTCACAGTGCGCAGAGACGAGAGCTGGGACACCGGGGTGGAGGCTCTGACATTGCAAGGTTGATTTCAGCCCAGAGATGCCAGGTGGAGGCCAGAGAGCCTCCATTCCCCCGTAACAAGTTACAAGTCATGTATTACTCTGAAGCTGCATAATTAAGGAAAAAATGTAACATAGCCACGGGAAAATCCTGCATAGTTCCTCTTTAAACTTATAACATTATAATATAACATAACTACAGGCTAATGGTCAAACTGTCTTAAGTGCCTTGCTCAAGTAATGGAATTAGCTGGCTCTGCGGATAACTAACTTTCCAACAGTTATACTGTGGGCTAGGTGAATACTCATTCTGAGTGGCTGCAAGGTGTCCATTCAGTAAAGGATAATGTAGATTGAGCCAGTTATGGAGAAACTGAGCCGACCAGCCCCAGCAGATTAAACCAAGTAGACTATTACTCTTTCTTGCTGACTGACCTTGCCTGCAGTTTACGGACGGTCTCCTCATCTTGTCTGGCGCGCCTCTCGTCTTCCAGTGCATCCTCCAGTTGACGGTACATGTCCTCTAGCTCACGAACCCGCTGCAGGTACTGCTCCAGCTCAGTGGACTTCTGGGCCACCTGCTCCTCCATCTGCTGCCGTACCTGTGAGCAAGGAATCTGATTAAATGGATTCCTTGAAATGCTCCTGACAACCAGTTTCATGTAACCTACAGGTATACATCACTCACCCACTGACTTCAGCCTTATACAATTTATATCCACTAACACAGCAGCATTTGAAACAGGCAGGTTATATCAGGGATGGAATGGCTCATGGAGAAAGAAAGAAAGAAATTCATCCCGTTGAGTTCACTTATCGCAGTTTGGAGCATCTGTCTATTGTTCAGTTCAGGGCAAAAGCAAAAAAGGCTTGCACCAGCAGGCCAGAGAAGTTTTTTTCATTTGGCTCGGAGGCAGAGGGGTTAAGTAATGAGTGCAGCAGTGTCTTTGAATGAATTACTGGAAGCACTACAACATTGTTTCAGTTTGCTACCTATGATGATGATGGCCAAAAGAAAGTGGTGCATAAATTTGTGCAAAACTGTGCTACTCATATAAGCTGGCTCATCGATGGAGTGGTGAAGGAAGTCAAACAAATAACATCACCACACAATGTGAACTACATATTCTAAGAAAATGTCATAAAACTTCTGAGCAACAAGAGACAAAATAGACAGACAACAAGAACATCAGCATTACAATGTCCATTTTGGATTAGCTGAGGTTTGAACTCACAGCCTCTGACACTAAGAACAATCCTGTAAATCATGGAGCTAGAGATGAGACCTGGTGTGTGGCTTCACAAATGGACTGAGCCAGTCACCAGAATGACAGCAGCTGTCAAGGCAAATTTCAAAAACTTAAAAAAAACAAAACAAAACAAACTGAATTCTGTTATCAAGACAAAAATCTGAAAATATATGCATTGTATCTTGACAGCATGAAAATGTTGGTGATTTGTTTTTAACAATAAGTGTTTTGCTTCATAAGAGAAAATCTGATGTTTAAAAACACCATTCTTACATTGACTGCAGTTGTTCCCATGACAGCAGAATTCAACATGTTTTCAAAATTCAGTTTTTGAGATAAAATTCTGATATTTGCCAAACTTCATCAGCCATGACTCCAAAATATTGTCAGTTTTTTCAGGAAGATTGAAAATGTATTTATCAAGAATTGGCTGGTATATGTTTACAGTACTGTTTACAGTCA
The DNA here is from genome assembly GCA_019059645.1 of Caranx melampygus. Taxonomy (NCBI): domain Eukaryota; kingdom Metazoa; phylum Chordata; class Actinopteri; order Carangiformes; family Carangidae; genus Caranx; species Caranx melampygus. Next base: position 313,080 of record JAFELL010002586.1, on the reverse strand, counting down.
AATGTTTTCATGCACTGTGGGCTCAATTTTTCAGATATCAAAAAGGCTGGGTGGTATTTTTGTGGAGGATGGTCTGAAGATGCAGTGTAGCAAATTTGGTGTCAATTGAGCAAAAATTGTGGGACAAGAAAGGTTTAATAAATTTTACAGTGAGTGATGAACTTCATACTTTGCACTGAGTTTAAATGTACAAAGGTTTCTGCAGTATTGGGGCTACATTTTGGTGAGAGCTGCAGAACTGTAGCATGTACAGTTGGTTTGTTAGGAATTTTCAGTGTTGTTTTTAGATTTAGATGCTTGCTGGCGATAGGCAGACATTTTCAGTCACACCACAGAATGAAAATATTGTAGAAATGAGATTATTGTTATCAAGAGTAAGATTGCATATCTGTTGGTATGTGAGTGTCATCAAGCGTGAAATAAGTGGAAGTTTTGACAGTTTATTAAGGAAATTAAGGCACTTCCTCTTTAATTTGTGGGCACCACAGAAGCCAAATCCTTGTCTGAAAAGGGACAATTTTCAAAATGTAAATTAGCATGTGGGATGGTGTCACCAGGTTTGAGGCAAAGGAACCAATGTATATAAAGCTGAAGGCACTTCCTGGTGGGAACATGGCAGGCCACCACTGGCACACCCTTAAATTTATTGTCACAAAGTTGTCACCATAGCATCATCTAGACCTGAAGTATTTGTCGACTAAGTGTAAGGGGGTGAGAATGAACTTACTGAGAGGATTATTGAAAGACTAAAATTAATTTTTAATTTTGCCATGTGGTGCTGCTGTGCATGTGACAAAATATGGGCATACAGATGTTTTCAGAGGGTGAACTCTAATAACACATTTAACACAAATTTATCACACAAATATGGCCAGTTAGGACATAGAGCAAGTTGATTTTTCTTGGTGCAGGGTCAACATTTGCCACATGGCCAGGACCAGACAGTTATATGAAACTAACAATTGCCATAATGGAACTTCATCATCACAGCCACATGATATGCATCATGTGACCAATAAATGGTGTGCATAGACCAACTGTGTAGGATTTGTGCATGTCAGTGAAAAATATAGCATTTCCTGTACCCATAAGGGGGTACTATTAGTGAGACGTAATAATAGTATATAGGTAGGTTCAGGGTAGGACTCCTATCAAATGCAGAAGGTTTGAAGCCATTCGAATTTATATATCGAATCACTGAAAATGGCGGTGCCATCACGGCCATGGCCATTAATGAAAGCTCAAGCTTTGATTAACACTGTGCATAGAGCATGTTATCACCAGAGGCAGTGAAGCAGTGCGTAGCTTCTTTTTTGGGAACAAGTATGTGTTTCCAGTTAAAAACAACAAATTGTTGGTATTTACTGAACTACACGTACTCTTTTATCAAATGATTATGTATCATGATTATGTGAAGACCTCAACACAACTTTTAATGACTCAAGTGGTTTCAGTCTTAACTTCAAATGACTTCAAGAAGGCATTGTGCTATGAGCTATTGGCCAAGCATTTGATCTGACATTTTATGAGGTATGTCAGATGTAAAGCTTATAGAAAACCTGTTCCACAACACAGAGCTCATTCACAATCCATACAGGCAGAGAGATCATTCGAGTTTGTGTGCACAGATATTACTGAGCTGTCTGAACTGCTGTAACCACCGTTAATTACTAATCTTTGTACTGCATATCTTTTCCTTTCCTAAACAAAAAGTTTAGGAAAGACCAGAAACCCCAGAAAAGTCTCTGCACAGGGTGACGTCACAGCTGTGTTTGTGCATTCCCTAAACGTGGTCGTGCTGTGTCTCGGGAACGAGGGTACCTGTAAACTTAAAGACATACTGTGTAAAAATTTCTTCCATCTAGCAGTGAAGTTCCAACTGAACAGTATTCTCTATGCTGCATTCATGTGGAATCGCACAGACGGCAGATGGACAACAGCCACAGCAAAGAATGGGATAAACAAGTGTCAGAACGGCATGCAGCAAACTGATACACACGTGACAATATGTTGTTATGGTGGTCGTTCTGTTTATCTCACACACATTTTACCGGCCTTCTCTCGTCCATTAAAATGAAATCTGTTTTGCCGTTTGTCTGATTTCATGTGAATGCATCCTTTCTCATACTAGAATAGAATAGAATAGAACATACTTTATTGATCCCCAAGGGAAGTTCATTTGTTTACTAGCTCATCTAACAATTGCAGAAGAATTAAAGAGTGTGATGGCTGTGGGTATAAAAGATCTTCTGTAAGAGAGAGGAGCCGTCCACCACTGCTGCTTCTTTGATCCATCAAGGTGTTATGAAGTGGATGATCCGTGTTGTTCAGTATGGCCTCCACCATCCTCATTGTCTATCTCTCCACCACCTCCTCCTCAGAGTCCGTCTTTACTCCAATGACAGAGCCAGCCTTCTTAACAAGCTTATCCAGCCTCTTTGCCTGCTTTTTTCCTAAACTTCCTCCCCAGCAGACTGCAGCATAAAATAAAACAGTTGCCACCACAGACTGATAAAACATCTGCAGCATCTTACAGATGTTTAGAGATCTGAGCTTTCTTAGGAAAAAGAGGCGGCTCTGCCCTTTTTTGTAAAGTGTATCTGTGTTAACAGACCAGTCCAACTTGTTATCAAGGTGAACACCTAGATATTTACAGGTTGTCACCACCTCAATGTCCACTCCACAAGTGTTCACTGGCTGAAGAGAGGGCTTGGACCTACAGAAATCCATGATCATTTCCTTTGTCTTTGAGATGTTCAGTGTGAGGCAGTTTTTGTGACTCTTGTCACTGAAGGCTTTTATCAAATCCCTATATTCAGATTCCTGTCCATTCCTAATACATGCCACAATAGCAGTGTCATCTGAGTATTTCTGGATGTGGCAGGACTCGGAGTTGTATTTGAAGTCTGCTGTATACAATGTGAACAGGAATGTAGCCAGGACAGTCCCCTGTGGAGCCACCATGCTACTCATTAATGTCCCAGAAAAACAGTTCCCCAACCTGACAAACTGTGGCCTTTCTGTCAGGTAATCTGTGATCCAGGAGACAAAGGAAGGATCCGCTCCCATCTCTTTGAGCTTGTTTTTGAGTATGTTGGGTTGGATGGTATTAAATACGCTTGAAAAATCAAAAAACATGATTCTTACATAAGCGCCAGATTCCTCCAGATGAGAGAGGGCATGGTGGAGCATGTAGAGGACTGTATCATTCACTCCAATGTGTTCTTTGTATGCAAACTGCAGGGGATCAAGTTTGTCATTGACCTCAAGCCTCAGTAGACGTAGAATCAGCCGCTCCAAGGTCTTCATGATGTGTGAAGTCAGGGCCACATGTCTGTAGTCATTTAGTTCAGCCGGACATTTTCTTTTTGGTACCGGCACTATACAGGATGTTTTCCACAGAGCAAGCACCCGCCCCAACTGTAGACTCAGGTTGAAGATCTTTGGAGAGCTTGACACAGTTGGGCAGCGCAGTCTTTAAGCAGCCTTGGACACACACCATCTGGGCCAGCTGCCTTCCCAGAGCAAAGTCTCCCGAGTTCCAGCCTCACCCCTGTCTCTGTGACTGACAAGGGTGGAGGAACAGGTGTGAGAAGGGAGTAGCTGCAGCAGTGGAAATGTACCCAGGTGACGAAGGAGGAGGAAGAGGAGGAGGAGGAAGAGGAGGAGGAGGAGACATGGTGGAGAAACACACTTGTGGAGGAGAAGGAGCCACAGTGCCCACACGTTGAGGAGGAGGAGAAGGAGGAGGAGGAGGAGAAGGAGGGGGAGAAGGAGGGGGAGGAGTGGAATGGGATGTGACCTCAGTGTCGAATCTGTTGAAGAACTGATTGAGTTCATCAACTCTTTCCACATCACACACTATTTGCTGTCTTTTCTTTTTGTTGCAGCCAGAGATGGTGTTGATTCCTCTCCACACCTCACGGATGTTGTTGTGTTGTAAATTCTTCTCTATCTTCTTTTTGTATTCCAACTTTGCCATCTTCATCTCTTCCTCAACTCATGTTGCACCTGTTTGAGCAGTTCTTTGTCACCATCTCTAAACGCTTCCTTTTTCTGGTTGAGGACTACCTTTATGTCACTTGTGATCCAGGGTTTGTTTTTGGGGAAACAGCGTATAGTCTTTGTAGGTATGACTGTGTCTCTACAGAAGTTGATGTACTCTGTAAAACAGTCAACCTGTCTGTCAATGTCCATACTGTTCTTGTCTGTTTCCAGCAGCACATCCCAATCTGTACATTCAAAGCAGTCCCTTAGAGCCTCTCTAGCCTCAGGTGTCCATTTCCTTACTGTGAGTGTAGTTGAAGGTTCCCTCTGCACACAGGGTTTGTAACAGGTCTGCAGAAAAACTAAGATGTGATCTGACCTGCCCAGTGGTGGTAAGGCAGTAGCTCTGTAAGCTTCTTTGACATTGGCATACAGCAGATCAAGGGTTTTGTTTTCTGTGGTAGCACAATTAACAAACTGTGTAAATCCAGTCAGGTGGGAGGAGAGGGAAACATGGTTGAAGTCACCTGATGTCACCTGAATACACGCCACCTCGATCATTTCTCCTAGAGCCTACCATTCACACAGAATTTTGAATGAAATAATTAATTTTTGTTAATCGAAAACATTAAATGTTACACAGGGGCTTTAACGAGGACTCCATTCATTTCATGTTTGTTATTAGTCTCTTAGTCAGCTCTTAGTCATAAACGTAACGTCTTACTTGATATTAGCCATGTAATGACTGGATTTACTGATGTCACGCCAGATGATTTTACATAACTGCCCCAGTAAAACTCATATTTTTCCATAATTTTAACTTGGTAAGTCATTTATGCTGTATGTGATTTGTGTCAGGAGTCTAACACATAGTGGCTGATGTTCACCACCTTTTCTTCCGTTCACAACAAAATTAAATTCATAGAGCTCACACACAGTGTGGCTTACAAAAACAAACCATGGCTGAGTTTATAATATCTCCAACGTGCACAGTTAAGCCCGAGAGGAGGGGCCCAGTTTGAATGTTGTGTTTACAAACTGCATCACAAATAACACAATTAACATCGCAAATAAGTTAACTGTCAAATCAGGTTAATGATCCTATCAATGATCATAGTAAAACTACAATTGTATCATCTTACTTTTCCAATCATTCCGTGTGAGTCCTGTAAATGTTTTATTATTCATTCCTTAAATCTGATAACAGCATTCACAAACGCACAGCACCAAAACCAGAACGCCATTTGCTCATTCTCATTGCCTAGGGGCATGATGGGAGGTACCCAGAGCATCATGGGGGTGACACTATTGCACATATTCAGTGGGTAAATAACCCAGAATCCAGAAACATTTTCAGCGTATGCACCAGGCCAGCAACTCCAATAGAAATGAATGGGCGCCATTTTCGATCCAGTATCCATCAGCGCTCGAAAATTATTCAGCGTGTGCTGTGTTTCGGTCATTTTGAGGAGACACAAAAGTGCGAAACAGAAAAAACACTGACCACCACCTTACTAGCTTCCATGCTGCTTTCCATTGTTTACTGTGCTGTCTTCTGTCGCACTGTCACCACGCACCACATGCCGATTGTTCACGGGTCGACCTGCGTTGACTCACTATTTTTAGTGGGAAATTAGCTTTATTTAACTCCACGCCATACTCCACTGGATACCCACCTTATGTTCTTGCACATGACAGAGAACCTCTACTGCCTGCTACTGTGACTCTGTCCATTGGTATTGGTATTGGTAGCTGTAACTACTACTTCAACAAGTATGTGAGATTCAAACCATATCAATCTGGAGAACTTGTGTGGATGGACAGTGACTATTATCCTTTAAAATAATATTGATCCACACAGATGGCCATCTTGTGGCTTTACAGCATATGGACACTCCCCTGGTATACAGCACAATCTGGTTCACTCCCCTTAGATCTGAGACAACCTGAGAGTGGACAGGCTTCTGTCCCTGCCTGCTCAACTGTGTCGCGTGACTGTCAGGATGGGGCCCTGAAGTCCCACCTCAACACAACCAAAGACAGGTGCTGCTTATACAGTACCCGCTAAGAGATGCGAATCATTCATCTACCACTCATTCTGGACCAGACACCAGAGGATGGAATTTAAATTGCTCTGACTTGTTCTGACATTGTTACTCAGTGGAAGCTGAGGAGCAGAGACCACCTACCATTTTCTCTCTCTCCAGGTCCATCCTGTAGCGGTCCTGGAGTTCAGTTTGAGTCTGAAGGCGCTTTCTTTCTTCTTCTGCTGCATTAGCCGCTGCCTCCTCCAGAGCCTGTGAAAAGAAAAACCAAGGGTAGTTTAAAAAAAAAGGACAGATTACAGGAAGGATGAAATGATAAAAACACCTCTGTTTTCAGGAGGACAGCTAATAATTTTCATCTTTAAATTCAGATGAAATATATTCAATGGAAGATTCAAAAAACATCTCAACTGATGCCACAGGACAAATACCATGTGCTTATCTGAGGTATTTCTGAAGAGGCAAGCTGTGCACAAAATTACCTGAGGCAAAAATTGTCATGTCCAAGAAAGCACATTAAGTTATGTTTCATTTTTGTCTGGTGTCTATGTTGTCTGATGACTTCCTGTTTTATTTTGAAATCTAACTCCTCTTGTTTCAGGTGGCTTGCCCCTTCCCCTGTGTGTTTCCCTCCTGTCTGATTGTTCGCCCCGCCCTGATTGCTGTCACCTGTTCCCCATTACCCTGTGTGTGCGTATATATATTGTATGTTTCCCTCTGTTCTGTGCCAGTTCGTCTTGTCTGTTGAGAGTGATTGAACAAGGTCCCATGCCAAGCCACTTGTCAAGTCAGGTTCTGCATTTCTTTGTTACTTTGTATCCTTGCCTCAGTCATGCTTTGTGTTATTTTGATACTTTGTCTTACCTGTTTAGTTTTCCTCCTTGTGAATGATTTTTGGTTATTTGGTATTTTGAGAGTTTTCCTCCTTGTGAGTGAGTTTTTGTGATATGGTATTTTGAGAGTTTCCTCTGTAGAGTGTTTTTATGTTGTTACTTTTCTCATTGAAAGATTGTTTATTTGCACTTTGTGTCCGGAGTCGTGCATTTGGGTTCAAGTCCATGTTCAGTCGTGACAAAAATGGTGCAGAGAAGAAAGCTGTGAAGAGGAACTGAGCATCAGTGTGTGGTTCCCACTGCTAAATATAATACGTATTGCTTAGAAATATTCTCATTTAGTGGCTCCTCAGTGGCTCACCTGTGGTAATCATATTGATGTATTCCTAACCACAGCAGCTTGCTGCATGTCATTCAAATCATGTTGTCCCCATTTTGCTCAACCATCTGTGATGATATGCACAGCAAACCCTCCCTGTTTAACAAAGCAGTTGCAGCAGGTGAAATCAAACTTTACCCTAATGTAACGTCATGTTAACTACAGCCACTCCTCTGGTAAATCACTGTAGGCTGTCAGTGTTCTAGTTGCTGCAGAGCCTGTTGCATATTTGTGTGTGTGTGTATGCGTGCGTGTGAGCATCCCTGAGCCTCTTTATCACTGTGACCATGGTTGTGTGTCCATTGTGCGTTGATACAATCAGCTATGGTAGCGTAGTGTCATCCCCCACAAAGACAAACTGTTATCCTCTGCTGCACTTACGTGAACCAGTTTGAATGACTGTTGCTGCATGTCACTATTTGACTCCACACTGCTGGTGGCTTCACTGTGCTGCAAACCTCTCAACTGTGGCCTTTGCGTTTTTGTGCTGATGGATAATGTGTGGACATATATAACATTTCATCAGCTCACAGGGTCAGAAAATGCTCTCAATCAACCAGTTAGCTAAAAATTGGACAGTCTCTCTTAGGCTGAAATTAAGTATAAGCTATAGGGAGGAGTGTGGTCCACACATCCTGACTGACAATCACAGTCTAACTCTTTCAGTTACAGAGACTGTTGTTCACAGGCATGGGAAAGGTTTCTGAAGGTAATCTATCATTTGACAACCATTTATGAGGTAATCAATATCTATTCTCAGCTTTAGCAGACTGACTGTAGCTCTTCCTGGAAAAACACAGCCTGAATACAATGAGGTGTCATCAAAAAAGGAGTGGCAGTTACCAACCAAAAGTAACACAGATTAGTTTGTACATGAGATGTACAACAATAGCCCTGTTGTTGAATAAAAATAACTTTCCAGAGTAAAGTCCTGTCAATATCACAAACCACTGTGCAGTATTGTGATGTCTGTAATGTATCTATTAAACTCTGGATCAGGTTTCATTGCCTCACTGGACCAGAAGTGAATGAATAATTGAAATGTCGCAGTTAAGAATGTTAAATACAGTCTGACTAAAGTGTAACTTCTTGTTAACATACAGTGTTAACAGGAAGCAGCAGTTGTCATCGGGATTAGGTCAGGCCACACAAATCAGTGAATTTTAACACACTGATAACAGATTTAGTGTGGAGGGTTAGGTTTAGGGAGATTAACTAGACAAGCATGTGTAATGGAGACTAATGTTCAATCCACATTCCTCTCTTGGCAGCAGGTGACAGACTATTCATCAGTCTGGGCAGAGCTGATCTATTACTGGCATTCATGAGCTGGCAGTGGGCTTCCAAAAAGGCCAACTTACTTTAAATGTTGTGGTGAACAGAGCAGTGCCTGACTGAAACCACCAAAAAATTGCATGTAAATGATACTTGTCACTTATAAGATAAAGCTCTGATGCTCTAAGTATTGATGCCATCTCTGAGGAATGTTGTTGTTGAATGTTGACACATGTCTGAAGGGAAGAATATTTATATAATATTTCCTTCTAGGAAATACTTCCTTCTTCTCACACACAGAATAAACCAACTCAGACTAATGAGCTCTTTCTTTCTAGATATAGAAAAACCTATTGGGAAAGTCCCTTGTGTCTAATTTTCTCACAGACAATGAATCATTTGGACACATCCTGGTGTTTCAGGTGTGTCAGCATCAGTTTGACACACACACACACACACACACACACACACACAGCTGAGCTTGTGTAATCTACAACTGCCAGCTGTGTGTCTAGTATCATTTTGCTCTCTGAGTGAGGGCAGTCCCACATCAGCCTCCCCCAACACTCCTGTGTAACCTTCCTGTTTTCATCACAATGTTTCATGAGCTGCTTATCTTTTTGTGGGTTTTCCGTTTGTTTTAGCAGTAACCTCAGTCTCTTACTTAAGTGCACTTTAATCACTGCAGTTTCACATTTTTTCACACTTTTTCCACAGATACATATGTGGAATCTAGTGCAATGCAAAAGCTCTGCCATAATCCACATAGTTAATGGAGTTAAACTTTCTTTGACCTTGCTGTAAGCGTGTAAATGACATCAGTGATCACACTATGAAGCCAGAGCTAAAATATACAGCTAAATTTAACACCTCAGGGTGACCATATCTGGCCTCACGAGGAACTTCACAGGCCTGACTCTAGGTTACTTTGATTGTGAGTGCTGTTAGAGATGTCTTTCACCATGACAGATTTAACAACTGATTACTGAGGTCCTCCATGAGTGTTCCTGTCCATAAGCTAGAACCTGCGCTGTTTCATGTCATCTAAAACTAAAGCTATAGAATCATGTATTTAATGTGAAATCCACCTCTGCATGCCATGCTAAGCGGACACTTGATCTATATGCTGGCACAAAACATAGCAACTGAGACTCCATGTTACACAATGTTCTGTCTGATCATGTAGGATAAACTCTGAAAACCAGACTAGAATAAACACATATGCACACTTTGTGACTTACCCCTGCTATCCTCCTGTCAAACACACTCCTCCACCTCTGTCACGAAGGAAATGACATTTCCTGATCAGACTGGAAGCACATTTGTTTGTCTGTCTTCTCACCTTCCTCATGTTCTCCAGCTCTAGTTGCTTGGCTTCGTTGGCTGTCTGCAGCTCCCTCATCCGAAGCTCCAGCTCCTCCTGCTCGGCCTGCTGCCTCAGACGCAGGTCCCGCCGTTTTTGCCGAGCATCACGATGTGGCGCGGGACGGCCCTGACGTAGCAGACTCACACAGGTCTGAATGGCTGTAGAAAACGAGAGGGAAAGACAAAGATAAGGTTGTGATTTCATTCAAGGTTGTGCATGCAAAAATATAAATAGGAGGGGTAGATCATCAGTGAGGAGCTGTGAATTTGTGATAATGAGTCATGACAAGCATGAGCCTCAGGGCAACACCTTTAAACCAACCAACAAAGCTGAAAGCTGAACTCAATGCAATTTGAAAAACGGAGTCGTTAAAGATAGAAATTATAATAAAAGTGTCCCTGGTGCCAGCTTTTCAAATGATCTCCTGTTTATTTTAGATATTTTTTGACTATAAATTCCATCTCTGGGTTTTGACTTCAGCTTGTTTCACTGTAATATAAATAATTAACTGATTAATCAAGGTAATCAACAGATAAAACAATAAAAAACACTTTCCTTATTGGAATCATATAATGATTAATAATGGGCTTTCATTTCTATTTATTTTCTCCTTCGTAAAACCATAGAAAGACATCACTGTATCTCTAAAGATTCTGTGGTATTTTTGAAAACTGGATGTATGGAAGTATTATAAGTTAACAACATGGGAAGTGAGACATAACAGGGTGACCTCAACGAGGCTTACAGCAGCAGCATTAAATAAGACTGATTATCAAGTCAGTTGTAAGAGGAATGATGCCTGTAATTGCTGTTTTGTTGTCACTCCTCACCCTGGATCCACTCCTGTTTCTTCTTCTTGTCTGATGCACTGATTTCAAAGCTTTTTAGTGACGACTTAATGAGGAAGAGGCACTTCTTCCCCTCCTTGTCTGGTAAAGGCTGGAGAGAAAAGAATAATAATTAGGACTCTAACAGGTCATCAATACATCAGTGTGTGTGAACATGAGGAGTTCACTACAATCAGAATTATAAAAACAAAATAATATGAAACAGTGCTGCTCAACAATAAATTCTAGTCTTGTCTATTGAATCACAGAGTTACAACAACTCTACTATGATCAGCAAGTCTGGTGTAGTACCTGGTTGTACAAACATCCATGTGAAGCAGGTTAACAACATGGTGTAAATGAAACAGCTTCAGCCACAGCCAGGTGACATTCCTGAACGGTTATGAATCCTGGTTTCAGATATCCAATATCAGTATGAAGAGCAGCAGGGTTGCAGAGTTTTCAAACAGCAGGTTCTTACCTCCACTGTGCAGTTTCCATCCAATAAGATGTTTCCTTTCTTTTCAGCCAGGTCCTCACTAACATAGTAGGACATGGAGTCTGGCTTCAGCCTAAACCAGCGCTCTGTCCAATTCTTTCTCTTGTGACCCTTCTTCATCATGTAGCCCTGCAGAGAGAAAAATGGGTAAGTTCAACCCACAATTACTCGAAGACACAAAATGATTATTTACTCATTGGATTCTTCATTTGATGCTGCATATTAAACCTCATGGAAAAGGGATGGTGGAAATGTAGTGTTGTGAAGGTGGGCAGTTGCGTCTTTCTCTAGGGCACTTCAACAACAATGTGTTGTTTTTACAATAGTCAAAGATGCTCGTTATAGTCTCTCTCACTCTGATGACTGTTACTGTTGTGCAGCACAAGGAAAAGTACCAAGTCCTCACATTTGAGAACCAGGAGGAGCAATGTTCTTTTTCCACCATGACACAGAGTGGAGACTTGAGCACTGATGATGTTATTAAGTATATCCATATTCTCTTGGCTGATGATAGTCCATGTTTTTCTGTGATCAGAAAATTGCATAACAATGTGACCTTTAGCCCCAAGCCCACTGCCACTTCCTGCAGAGGTGAATCTTTACAAATAGTTACGAACTGGTCACAATTAAAGAGCTGTACAAAGTATATCCTAAAAAATGATCATACAGTTGAGTCAACACCTCCCTGAAACAGTAGTATAATTTTCCTGACAGGGAATTTATTGCAGGACTGTGGAAATTGGTTTTAGCCAGGCAGATTTACAATCTACAAGTAGCGGGCAGATGGTAAATCTGTAACAGGAGCTCCACATGAGTCCACCTGAACCAGATACATTCACCCATGAAAACCTGCAAGCACAGTTTAAAGCTCTGGAAAGGGGCCAAGTGTGAACCAGGTGTGCCTCCCACCTGCTTGAGTACATCCAGGATGAGCTCTTGGTAGACCTCGTTGATGCCCATGGACAGTGTCTGGTGGTCCATGCCTTTACTGAAGTGACCCGAGCCTACCAGGGTGATGAGCTCCCAGGCAGTCAAACACTGCTGCCTCACGTCCAGCTGCAGCTTGTAGTCCTCAAAACGCTCCTCGACCCAGCTGCCCCCCATTGCTTCTGTCAGCTTACGCAGGAAGTACTCGATCTGTGTGTGCAGAGACAAACAAAAAATTGTACACGAACACAAGAGCACAATTATTATCACATGGAAAAAAAGGATCTCAGATTTTTCTTTCAAACCTAGAGCAGGTCATTGTTGATACTGTCCTGTACTTTCCAACTGTTCATCTCTGCATGAGGTCATTGCACCACTTACATTTACATTTCTTAAGCAAACAATCTTACTGTGGTTCAGCTCTGACATTTGTTAGACCCAACAATAAATCTCCCAGCATAAAAGAACAGGAAGCTGGACACTTCCTTTTCTGCTCTTGAGCAACAGACATTTTCAATCTGTCTGTTACTGGAGCAGTAACACCCAACACATACATAATGTAAAAATGTAATCCTATCATTTTAATCTAGTGAAGATATCACTGCAGGCTGCAGTGTGTGTGTGTGTGTGTGTGTGTGTGTGCACTGATTAAGAATGTCACCCTGGTATTGCTGGGGTTGGTGTTCCTAAAGCATGTCACCAGGTTGTGGTTTTACATGAAGACATACAACTGACATGACATACAACAAACGTGAGCTATCTGAAATCCCTTCCCCAGTAATGATACCTACTGCCCACTATTTCATTAGAGTCAGAGTTTGTTTTATGTAATCCCTCAAAAATGAATACAGTGGGAAAACTGTGTCTATAACATGTGCTCTCCTCTCTGATGATAGTCCCATAATTATTAAAGTCTGCAGAGGTTGTGTGATTCTACATGCTGCACTTACTGAAAATGAAAGTTTATTAAATATAGCAATTTGAAAAAAGAAAAAAGTGTGAGAGTGGGTCTCAGAGGGTTAATTCACTCCTTCTGTATCTGTATCTCTATCTCAGAGTCAAGATTTGTCTCTCCACATCGATGCTCATGATTTAGTTACAGTGAGAGAAATACTGCAAACTGGAGAGTGTTGGAGTTTATGTTGGTACAAAGTTAATCCAGGTGTTCAGTCCACTCACCTCCTCAGTGATGATGATCAGTGGGTATCTGTCCTCTGACAGGAAGTTGAAGATGCACCAGATCTTGTAGGCGTCATCATTGGAGATGAGCAGCTGCCTTTGGTCCAGGTTTTTTCTGAAGCACAGAGTCCAGCACATTTTGTTGAAGTCCTGACGGTCAAAGTTGTCCTTTACCTGTGGCAGAGTACAACAGCAGCTGTGGTGAGTCAGGGGTACAATCTAAAATTGGTGCTTACACCATAATACAGCTAATATCTGCTACATCTGTTCCAGTAAAATCATGAAAACAAGAGCTTGGACTGAAGTTGTGTTTCATGGAGATTTCACTACTAAAGTAAAAGATTACTCATTAGGTTCATATCATCACTATCATTAAAAACCAAGAGAGGAAACACTAATGATTAAAAAAGCAAAGGGTGGAGAGATAATCTCACAACCACAACAACAGATTTTGATGGTCTTGGCCCCTGATGTAAGAGCCAGTGATCCAGAGAAGAAGCAGTATCACTCTCTAATTAAAGCTGCTTTGCATCAGTGGTTGGGGCCAGGCAATTTTGGACAAATTTAGGCAATTTTGAGTAACAAGAGACAAAGTAGGGAGAAATAGAGACAACAAGAACATCAGCATTACAACATTCATTCTGCCTTAGCAGAGGCTTTAACTCACCACCTCTGACACCAAGAACCATCCTCTAACTCATTGAGCTAATTGGCGGGAAGTGAGACCTGGTGTGTGGCTTCACAAATGGACTCAGGCAGTCACCAGCCAGGCAGCAGTTGTCAAGGCAGATTTAAAAAATTGTCAAAATGTCAAAAATTCTGTTATCAAGACAAAAATCTGATAAAACATAAATTGGATGTCTAGATGAAGGTGGTGCTTAGCAAACAACGTGGCCTATATAGATAATTGGAAGAGTTTCTGGGGAAAGCCTGGTCTGATTAGGAGAGGTGGCGTCCATCCTACTTTGGATGGTGCAGCTCTCTTATCTAGAAACATAGCACGTTGTGTGTTGTGTCATTCCAACCCCTGACAATCACCCAGAGTTCAGACCAGCAAGCAGAGCCGCAGTCTTACCCGTCACTCTGCAGGTTCCTTTGTGCTGTCACCCACCCACCCCTACATATATCCCATAAAAACTGTCTGCCTCGAGGCTGTATAAGCCTAAACCCAAAGCTGGAGGAGTCAATTATAGCAACTTAGTTAAAATCAAAACCACTACATCAGCAAACCAAACAAATAAACCTATTAAATGTGGTTTGCTAAATATTCGATCTCTCTCATCCAAGTCTCTGTTAGTGAATGATTTGATCACCAATCACCAAATTGACATATTGACTCTCACAGAAACTTGGTTGCAACAGGATGAATATGTCAGTTTAAATGAATCTACTCCTAGTTACATTAACTACCATGTGCCTCGTAACACTGGTAGAGGAGGAGGAGTGGCTGCAGTTTATCAGTCAAATCTGCTTATTAACCCTCGACCTAATGTGTCATATAACTCATTTGAAAGCCTTACACTCAGCTTCTCTCACCCAGACTGGAAAGCAGAGAAACCACTCTTACTTGCTGTGGTGTATCGTCCTCCTGCTCCTTATTCTGAGTTCTTAGAAGAATTCCCTGACTTTCTGTCAAATTCAGTAATGAATTCAAAGTCATTATAGTGGGTGACTTCAATGTTCACATGGACATCGATGATGACTGTCTGGCCTCAGCATTCAAGTTACTTTTAGATTCAACTGGCTTCTCCCAGAGGGTGCATGAACCCACTCACTCTTTTAATCACATCCTTGATCTGGTACTTACTTATGGAATAGAAGTGGATCACATCACAGTTTTCTCTCAGAACTCGGTCTTGACTGACCATTCTTTAATAACCTTTGGATTTACTTTAACAAATTACACTTTACCTGGGAAAAAATACCACTACAGTAGATGTTTATCTGACACTGCTGTTTCTAGATTTAAAGAGCTCATTCCAGCAGAGCTTGCTGCCACACCTTCTGGTAATACGATGGGCAGCTATGATGATTTTACTCCCTCGCAGGTAGATTATCTTGTAGACAGCACTGCAGCAACACTCCTTGGAGCACTTGATGCTGTAGCCCCTCTGAGAAAGAAAGTCATCAACCAGAAGAGAATAGCTCCCTGGTACAATTCAAATCTGCGCATCTTGAAGCAGAAGACCAGACAGCTGGAAAGGAAAACACACTCCAGCCAACGCGAGGAAGACCGTCGAGCCTGGAAAGATAGTTTATTAATATATAAAAAAGAGCTTCGCAGCACCAGGAGTACATACTTTTCATCTTTAATCGAAGAGAACAAAAGCAATCCCAGGTTCCTTTTTAACACTGTGGCCAGGCTAACTAAGAACCACAGTGCTGTTGAGCCATGCATCCCTCCAACTCTCAGCAGCAACAATTTCCTAACTTTCTTTACTGAAAACATCATAAATATCAGAACAAGGATCGACAGTAGTGGACCACAGATCACAGTCCCTACAGAAACACCTCCCAGACTTGGTGCATACTTGAACAGCTTCGCCCCCATCGACCTGTCAGACTTAACTTCTGTAATCACCTCCTCCAAATCAGCTACATGTCTGCTTGACCCAATCCCAACAAGACTGCTCAAGGATGTCTTCCCCTTAGTTAACGCCGTCATACTGAACCAGATCAACCTTTCCTTAGTCACAGGCTATGTGCCACAGGCCTTTAAGGTGGCTGTCATTAATCCTCTGCTTAAAAAACCCTCTCTTGATCCAGATGCATTAGCCAGCTATAGGCCTATATCCAACCTTCCCTACGTCTCTAAGATCAATGAGAAGGTTGTCCTAGTGTAGCTACATGAACATCTGCACAGTAACAAGCTTTTTGAAGCTTTCCAATCTGGATTTAGAGAACACCATAGCACTGAAACAGCACTGGTCAAAGCTTCCAACAGAGGTCTTGTCTCTGTACTTGTACTTCTGGACGTCAGTGCTGCATTTGATACCATCGATCACAGCATCTTGCTGCATAGACTAGAACATGAAATTGGGATTAAAGGATCTGCTCTAAAATGGTTTGACTCATACCTATCTGACAGATTTCAATTCGTTAATGTTAATAATGAGCATTCGAAGTACAGCAGAGTTACGTGTGGTGTGCCACAGGGTTCAGTTTAAGGGCCAGTTCCCTTCATGCTTTACATGCTTCCATTAGGGGATATAATCCGTAAGCACTCCGTCAATTTCCATTGTTACGCTGATGATACTCAGCTCTACCTATCAATAGAGCTGGATGATAGAAGCTGCCTCATCAATCTGCAAGATTGCTTGAAAGACATCAAATCCTGGATGTCTTCTAACTTCCTACTACTGAACTCTGACAAAACAGAGGTTATTGTGATTGGACCTAAGCATCTCAGGGACACATTCTCCAATCAGATTGCTACTCTGGATGGCATCACCCTGAACTCCAGTCCAACAGCGAGGAACCTTGGCGTCATTTTTGACCAGGGTCTTTCCTTCAGCTCTCACATAAAGCATGTGACTAAGACTGCCGTCTTTCACCTGTGCAGTATAGCTAAGATCAGAAATATCATCTCTCAGAGTGATGCTGAGAAACTGGTCCACGCATTTATTACTTCTAGGCTAGACTACTGTAACTCTCTCTTGTCAGGATGTCCAAAAAACTCTCTAAAGAGTCTCCAGCTGGTCCAGAATGCTGCAGCGAGGGTATTGACAAGAGTTAATAAGAGAGAGCACATCTCTCCCATTCTAGCTTCTCTCCATTGGCTTCCTGTAGGATATAGAATAGACTTCAAGATCCTTCTACTTACTTACAAGGCTCTTAATGACAAAGCTCCATCTTACCTGAAAGACCTCATTATCCCATACTGTCCTTCCAGAGCACTTCACTCCCAGAATGCAGGTCTGTTAGTGACCCCCAGTATCTCTAAAAACAGACTGGGAGGTAGAGCCTTCAGTTACTGGGCTCCTCTGTTATGGAACCAGCTCTCTCCATGGGTCAGAGAGGCAGACACTCTTTCTACATTTAAGTCCAGGCTTAAGACCTTCCTCTACGACAGAGCTTTTAGTTAGGGCTGGGTCAGGTAGTCCTGATCCATTTTATAGCTACGCTGCTATAGGCTTAAACTGCTGGGGGACACATCAGGCTACACGGAGCCCTATCCTTCCTCTCCTCTCCTCTCACACATTTTGAACTGTCATTAACTGTTACACTTTGTAGTCTGGCCTTGGTGTCTTGCACTCTCTCTGTATTTCCACAGATCTCTTCAGAGCTCCATCCCCCTGCACCAACCAACCAACCGCCGCCTCCATCACCTCCTTTCTCCTGCTGTTAAACCGGTCTGCACTCCCTGCTCACAACCCTGTCTGCCGTCCAGTAGTCCCATTAAGCTGGCCTTCCCTCCCTGCCCACCAGGAGCTGCCGTCATCATTCTTCGTTAACTGACTAATTCCATTTCCATGTTTTCCATATTCCGTGTTGTAAATTGTCTGGTATATGTTTACAATACTGTTTACAGTCAAATGTTTTCATGCACTGTAGGCTCAATTTTGTTGTGTGTGTTGTGTTAACTTTGTGGAGGATGGTCTGAAGATGCAGTGTAGCAAATTTGGTGTCAATGGAGCAACAATTGTGGGACAAGAAAGGTTTAATAAGTTTTACAGTTTTGGGAAAAACACAGAGTGATGGGCTTCATCATTTGCACTGAGTTTAAATGTACAAAAGTTTCTGCAGTATTGGAGCTACATTTTGGTTAAAGTTGCAGAGCTGCAGCATGTACAGTTGGTTTGTTAGGAATTTTCAAAGTTTAAAAATTTAGATGCTTATTCCCATGTATGGGAAGTAGGATTTCCTAGGAAGAAGAAGAAGGCCCCTAATAAGTGATCATTCATATAGTGCTTTCTGGCTGTAATGACTTAAGATTATTAAATTTTTATTATATTTTGGGTTGTGAAAAACCCCTCTGACTTATCAGACTGCGGCCACTTTCCCTCAGCAGAGGACCTAGACCAAACAATGATTACCATGTATTAGCAGCTTAGAGCTGCATTATTGCCTTAATTGTACATTCATTCAATAAATAATTGAAGCTGTATAAATGGAAGAGACTGAGAGAGTGAAAAAAACATGACAAAAGGAAGAAAGCAGAATGTCTCCAATACACAGAGTATGATGTGAGCTATCTGTCCAAAACAAGTGCAGGCTGGACCGTCATCCTTCTTTCAATTCTAGAGTCACCTCCCACAGTGACAACTAACCCTGTCAACACAAGAACAGGTGAGAAAGGAAAGTGGTCGATTGGAGACAAAAAAAGAACAAAAAAAAACTATGCCGTTTTCCAGAGCTACAAAGAGTGGAGAGCTCTCAAAAAGGTACAATCAGTGCTGTGGAGGGAAGTGTTTTCTTTGAGCCAGTGAACAGTAGCATCTCCATGGAGACCCCTTCTGCCAAAAGGCAAGTCATCAGTAAACCCCTCAAAAAAAAAAACAACTTGCCTGCAGAAATTAAAATCCAATCTGAAAATGAACTAAACCCAGAACCATCCGAGTTTGTCAGTCACAATTAGGATAGTAACAGGTACAAGGACTTAAGCATCACTTACATGTTCATCTTAGCATGTGAGTCTTCTTGCTGAAAGGCAAGGTGCTAACCCCTGAACTAAATTTCCCAATGAACCTGCAGAATTCATGAGCTAAATGTTCATGAGTGAGTTGGGTCATGGGCACATCTAAGAGAGGAATGGAAGTTGTAAAAAAAAAAGAAAAGAAAAAAAAGTAACTTCAGACAGAGCACTGCCGAGTTTTATGGATATAAATATAAATCCAACTTTTACCAATTTCTCTCAGAGTACGGAAAAGAGTAAGCTCCAGGGAAATATTGAGATGAGATGTCAGAAAGGAGATAGAAATAATAAGAGATCACACTGATGCCTGTGGAACTGAGGCCCAGTCATCATTATCATCATCATCATCAGTGTCATTCAGTTTGTCAAATCCTTAAAAACCTGGGGCCTGGGTTTATGCTGGTCAATGATGTGAAATTCAACTGGTACTAAATTCCTGACAAACATTCAAGTTGGCCTTCATATTCAGCTGTGATATTGTCAAAAGCTCCACAACTTGCAGACCTCTGGTCAAACTCTTCCCAGGGTCAAGACTGAGCTTTAAAGGTCAGTGCGTTGTATAACAGCTCCTGAGCCTGCATGATGGTTACTTTAGGGTGTGGCTGAAAAAACTTCTGGATTCTGAATTAGAATTGCTCTCTTATGAATGATGGTCCATTAATGATTAATGATATTCTATAACCATTTATAATCTTCACTCTGAGCAGTGACTCTTTCCCCCGGAAATAAATGGACAACTGATTTGACAGATTATGTCCACACCAAAAAAAAACTTTCTGCTCAAGTGGGGCATGAATTTTATCCTGAATTCACTCGCTTCCTAATTTCCATTTTCTGAGCTGAGAAAGACATTTGGCCCAAGTGAATGACTGTAGTGAAGTAGTCTGCCCTTTTCTAAGGCTGCACAGGATCTGATGTAACACTCAGTTGTGCTAATTTAGGGAGGGGAAACCTAGGCCAGATGTTAAAGTGATAGTCCACCCACAATGAATAGAAATGCAACTAAGCTATGCACAGGTCAACAGAACCACAAACTATTGTATATCCCTCAGAATGATGACGCTGAGTGTACCTCTGCAGTTTCAACAAAAACTAATAGAACCTTCATGGAGGTTCTTGCTGCTGGCAGAGAAGTGGACTTCTGATCTGAGGTCTGAGACAGGGATTCCACAACAAACTCAGATAGGATTAGAAACTTGACTATAGCTAGCATGACAACATTAAAACTATACTATTATTTGGGATGTTAAGATGCTACGTGTATAGTAATACAGTGACAGACTATATATTATTGTATTATATATTATTTGTATACTTTTTTAAAGATGTAAATGTGAAGACTGAAGACATGGCTCTGATAGGTGAACTGCAGAAAGTTGCTATACTGCAGGATTCATTTGAGTTTCTCTTTATATACATTTCAAAGTACTTTGGGCCACATCAAGATATTTAATTTACACAGGGAAAAAGCTGGAGAACACCTCACTGTGAGGGAGGAGGAGATGACTACACACAAAACACATACATTGCAGAGGTGTTTAGGTTTGGACATTCAGGATGATAACCAAACAAATGTAATGACAATACAGTTGTGTCTGATTGGATCAGTCTTCCATTCAAAATAAATAAGTAACTGAAGACTACTACTACTGTTTTTTTGTTTTGTTTTGTTTTTTACATGAAATTAAAGCAACACTAAAGAGTTTTAACTTTTGGTTGAGTTTGGCGGTGCTTGTGGACCAAAGCGGTAGTGTTTTGCCTTGAGGAAGACCCCATTTCCCATGAGCACCAGCATGTAGTGTTGTAAACATCCTGATGTCCCGGTCGCGTGCAGTTTGATTGGAAATTAACAGAAGACAGGTCCAAACTAGGGATGGACATTTCAAGCAAAAGTACTACACACACATACACACACTCTGTGTTGCTCCTTCTCCTTCGTCATTTGAAATGAGAAGCAGCACCAGAGAATATTGTAACGATACCGCTTCTCATCACAGAGGTACCGTTCAGTTCAGTCCTCCTCTCTGAATGAGAGTGAAGTCTCCTAAAACTACGTCAGTATTCTCTGGTACCGTTTCTCATCACAGTCCACACCGTGCAGAGTTTGCACTAGTTTCACTTGTTTTTTATTTGACAGAGTTTCACACAGAACTTTCTGATTGTTGTAGGAGTCTTCACATGTTTCTCCTTCTGCAACAGTAAAAAGGGAACATTTACATTTTTCAGACAAGACAACAGTCTCATAAACTATTTGATTTTTTTAATTTAACGACTATTTGAATATTCGAGCTCAAGCCGAGCCAATATTAATCCTTGTCTGGGCTTTGATTCTGTTCCTCTCCCTCGTTCGTTCTTTAGTCTCCACAGACAAAACCTTTAATTTCTTTGGTTTTCTTGCTGCTTCTGCCATGATAGTGGTAATCCCACATAGGCTTTCGCATCGACTTCCGTCTTTTTAACGAATGGGGATAGGAGGAAGTGACATATGCTGTAAAACAGTCAGCACATTTGTAGTTTTTTGTGTGGAGGGGTTCCTACCATCCACCTCGAAGCTGCTTAGTGCCACTGAAGGCGATACAGACAGAGGTGTCATTCAACCTGTTGTAAGTCGATGTACCATCACAAAAGTTCTGAAAATATTATCTGAAGGTTGAAAAGTTACTTAGTGTTGGTTTAAACTTTCTTTTAGCCATCTCTGAAGTGTGACATTCTCCCATAATATATATATCTTGTATTCACTGTATTTTAAAATGTGGACTATTCCTCCTGTCACCACTAAAATGTGGACTATTCCTCCTGTCACTACTCAGCAGCATGGATGTGCCTACCACATGAGGATGATAAAAAAAAGCATCCAGTTTCTCTGCCCCCTCTGTTTGGAGTACCTTCCAATCTGAACTAAAATTATTGGAATTTATTTCACTTGAAGCTTTCCACTCTATCTGAATCCATTGAACAGTGCACTGCCTGTGTTCTTAAACTGTTACTGAACCATCTAACTGCTGGCACTTTATTCACTATGATGTGTGCTGCTGCCTTTCTTGGCCAGGTCACCCTTGTGAAAGAGGTCTTGATCTCAATGGGTCTTTTATCTGGTTAAATACAGGGTAAATAAAAAATAAATAATAAATGAGGATGATAAAGGTTGTGTTGAGCAAACTGTTCTGCATTGTCCTGCAGGATTTAAAACATGGTTTAAAATGAGTCAGCCGGGACGGAGGAGGGACGTGCAGGCAACAGTAGTGAACTTGTGAAAACTGAGTTTGCTCAGAAAGAGTAGCTCTTTGTCCACACTCATCTTGATTTTATTTGTCTTCACAGCTCACTGACTCTCTCTCTCTCTCTCTCTCTCTCTCTTTCTCTACACTTCAACAATAACAGCCTTGTCAGCACGGCCACCCCTCCTCTCTGCTGCCACATGTTCATTAGGATTCAGGAGCCAAACTCCAGTCCTCTTTGCAACAGCATCCACCACTCACACACATATTTCATCTTTCAAGACAAACAGACAGTCACTGACAGTCAAACAAGATCATTTTATAATCTAAGGCTTTACCTGCTGATCAAATATTCACCTACAGTGAAGGTGAAGACATAATCTCAAATTAAGATTGCTTAAAAAGAGGAAATGAGAAGAGTTTTACTGCTCCACAGCACAACATTACCATAAGTGACCTGCAGGTGTTGGTTGGGTGGTTAATGCACACCAAACTTCAACCGTTGTGTGACACTTTATGTCTATATGCCTGATTGGGCCAGAGAGACCACAGTGAAAGTATTGTGCCCATTCTTACCAAACAGACTGTTGTTTTTTACAAAACTGGATGGTGTCACAACAAAAATGAAAACCTTCTTCAGTTTCTCTGTTCCCTCAAAAGTCACAACTATCAAGATGTTTTGCATGTGGTTAGCTGTGTGAATTTGCGTGTCAAAGTTCATCAAACCTGAATTCAACAGAAGGCACCACGGTTTTATTTTTCTTCTGAAACCACAAGAACAAGACAACATCAAAACATGAGACATGAAGATAAATGAAGGAGCATGTCTTTCAGTAGTAGTTTTTAGTTAGTCCCTCATGTCCACACTGGATCTCATCATAAAGCATTTGGAGTGATAAAGGGCTTATTTCAGATATATTAAAATATGAACATACAGATTGACCTTCATGTAATACAATTACAGGTTTGCAT
Organism: Caranx melampygus; assembly: GCA_019059645.1. Lineage (NCBI taxonomy): Eukaryota > Metazoa > Chordata > Actinopteri > Carangiformes > Carangidae > Caranx > Caranx melampygus. The sequence continues at coordinate 289,938 of JAFELL010002586.1, read as the reverse complement.
AACAGAGAGAAGTGGGGCTCATATTTAGTCATTTGTCCTGTACGTTTAGGCATAGCAGGTAAAAACTCATTTAAACCCTTCTGGTGATGCAGGCAGCTGAGTAACTTTGCTCATATTCCCTTCAATATGTTTCCCAGAGGAGCAGCATAGAGAGAAATCCAACAGGTCCTCAGATCTTCATTATGATGGTCTCTTGGTATGTCTTGTTTCTGAGGAATGTTTCACACACCAAATGACAAAGTGCTGAGTCTGTGCTGCCAAACCAACAGTCTAAAGTGGTTAAGGGTCAGGCTTCTAAGTTACACCACTGTGGCACAGCTCTGACCCTCTTTTTAAAAAGTGTTAGATTCCCTGGGCTCAAACATGTAGAAGGCCCTGTACACGCACGCGAACAGGTTTAACTTGTGTTTGTGTTTTGTTTTTCTCAGTTTTCTTGAGTAGCGACTCCATCAGTGTGTAACTTTACATATCAATGATCTTATTGTCCTGCTTTTTGAATTTCTGGTCATGCATATAAACACACTTGTGTGCATACATACATTTCACAGTTTCCCTGTGTGACTAGGTGGAGTTTCCTCAATGTACTGACCAACGCCCTCGCTCCCCATGGCCTAGTCTCCTTCACTTCAATTGGTGGGTGGGGTGATCGTGTGTGACTAAACTGTGTGTTTGTATTGGGGGGGGGGGTTGCATGCCCATGACATCATGTCTTTCTGAACGTAAATCCAGAATTTACATTTCCTTAAAGAAAAGTGTTCCACTTTCTGAACAATCCAGGGGCAGTCCTTAGAAACACACACTTTAAGTGACTTTTGACTTCAAGTCATGATGCAAAGGTCCCCTTTGACATGGAAGTACCTTAGGGCCATAGAAATAAATTTATCCTAAGACACAAGTGAGGTCACATTTTGTATCTAAAATACGCACATTTTTAAAAAATGGCCAACCATATTTGAGAGGCCCATATCTGTGCTTCTGTTATAGCTATAATGACAAATTTGGTGTCAAAGTGTACATTTTTGGGGTCAAGGAATCCAATAAAATAGGTTCCAAGAGGAAAAAAACAATAATGTTCTCCTAACCATGACAGCTGGAGATAAATTATGCCATTTTTAATTTAAAAAATCACATGCCAAAAACACAGTCCATTCACAACTTAATAATAATTTTATAAATAACAACTTAAAGGGGACATATTATGGAAATATCAATTTTTTAAGGCTCTTTAACATATATTTGGGTGTTTGTCTTGCCTTCCAGCCCCCAAAACCTGTGCATTAACAAAAAATCTGTAATTTTCAGGCTCCACAGAATGAAATCCATGCGGTTTCACGAGCTGTTCCCTCTATTGTCATACAATGATGTCATTAGTTTTCGAATTTGCATAATACCACCCCTACCTGTGAGTATCGGTACCGGTAGAAGGAGTGGGGCGGGGCAAGCAGTGGTTCATTTACATTTAAAGTGACAGGCACTGAAACCTGCTGTTCTGAACAAGGCTGTTTTGAGCAGATGAAAAGATGCTGTGATATTTGATCCTTGGGTTATTTTGACCAAAGCATGTCACAAACATGTTTTTAAGACACCTGGGAACTATTTTAATTTGTGGAAAAGGGGCAGAATATGTTTCTTTTAAAGTGTTGAATATGTGTGTTATGGATGCAAAGGAACTGAGTGAGACAACAAGTTCATAACTACTACTACTTAGAAGTAGGCAATGCCATACCTACAATTTTCTAGTGATGAAGACTAATAGTTTAGCGTAAATATATCATTAAGATGATTTTCTATTAAAATGTCTGCACCACTATGGGAACATGAGCCATGACATGCACAGAGAGACATGCAAGGCAGGCACCTTTGTGACTGCCTTGTTGTGAACTATTTTCTTGTCTGTACACAACATCTATTGCACGTCTGCCCGTCCTGGGTGAGGGATCCCTCCTCTGTTGCTCACCCTGAGGTTTCTCCATTTTTCCCTGTTAAAGGGTTTTCTTGGGAGTTTTTCCTCAGTCGATGTGAGGGTCTAAGGGCAGAGGATGTTGTCATAATGCTGTGTAAAGTCCTTTGAAACAAACTGTTTGTAAAAACGGGCTATACAGATAAAATTGCCTTTCCTTGCCTTGCCTTGCCTCTGCATTCAGCATTTGCAAGGTGCCTTACAGTCAGTCTTGGAGTTTGAATACAGCGGGGGAGCTTTCCTTCTTCTCTGTTTTTGGTGTTTATGTGTGACAGAGTTACAGCGCCACACACGCTCCACACAGGCCTGCACTATGTACTACAGCGTAGTCGTTTTCAGTGGATCCATGTGTGCAGATATTTCTTGAAATGATGCTGTGTTAACGGAGAATTTTTTTTTCAAAACAAAAAATATTGTTTTGGGTGAAGCTCTGTTTTCATGTGAACGAGGCCTTATTCACTTGGCAATAATGAATGCCCACGATGACCTTCTGGATGTCATCAATGTTCCCACCCTGATGAAAGTCTTTATTAGAAAGACAACTCAGATGAGGTCCACTTTTGGCAATATGTGATTTGTACATTATGATTTGATGTTTTTTTTTCTAGATATGTTCAAAATAATTCATTCATTCATTCACTTTGTGCACATCTGATTTGAGCACATCCACAAGCATGAGTCATGTTGACATAAGCCAAAGTAGGCCTAATCTGTAGTTTGTTTGTTTTTTCATTTGGCCTTGTGGTCTACGTTACTTATTTCTGACATGCTGTATGAAGCTGTATGGAACAGCAAATCTTATTCACTGTTAACTGTCCCATTGTCTTGCAGCTGAATTTGATGTCTCATAAAGGCAGGCTACATATCAAATCACAAATGCAATGATTCAGAAGAGGCAATTTCATGTGATCACAATAACAAGCAGTCTTTTTGTGAATTATTTGTCTGAACTACGCTTTAGAATAGCCTTCCTATTATTCCTTGATCATGTTTAGCCTAGGTCTACATGTAGGATATCAAGGCCTGCTTTGTTATCGAGGTCTATTTCTTTCTTTTTGGTAAATAGCCTATTTCATTTCTGTTTGGCTATTCTATGTGCATTTTACCATCCAAATACACATAGTTTGATAATAATAGTCCTGACAATTTAGTTCCTGCATGCCTGCACAAATACCTTGTTTGGTGTAGGCCATTGGGAGAGGAGATGTTTAATGGCGGTCCTAGTGTTAAAATGTCATTAAACTCTTACAAATTGCAAAAAAATAAATAAATAAATAAGCTTTTTACTAGTCAGTGAAAAATCAAAAATCGTTGAAGGAAATTGGGCCTAAATGTCTGACCTCTAAGGTGGGGGTTACAGAAATTAACAGCATGATGCAATAGACTTGGAATATTTCCATTTGATGGACTGGTGCATTCATAACAAGTAGCTTTGAATGTAAATATATTTCATATCCATAAACTAAACTGAATAAAGTTCATACAAATACATCGTAGATAGATACTGTCAGATAATGTATGTAAAGGGCTCAAAGTATGTGTGCACATACATCCACACAGAACTTAGAAATTGTTGTTGGCTGTTAAATACTTAATACAATTTGCTTCATTCCACCCTGTCTTCCAAAGCAGGAACACAGCCCTAATGAGGAAACTTTGAAGAAAAGAAACTAATGTTACTCAGAAGCTGCTGATACTTGTGGTCGACTGGACATGGAAAAAATAACTGACACAAAATGACACATTCATCATTTCTGCTGGGGGGAAAACTAGACCATGAAAACAGTCCTTACTCTTGACAGAAGTACCCAAGACAAGAGGTGACCTCCATTTATGCAGGTAATGTAGCCTGGCCTTGGATATGGCACAGAATGGATTTATTTATTAAGCAATTAAAAATCATATATTTTTCCGGAGCTGCTACAATTAATTGATGTGGATAGAAAATCTGTAATTTTTCAAGCAAAATATATGATGTTTATACTTGACCTATAAACTACTGCTTTTTGGCTGAAATATGTGGACTGATAGACAGGCTAAAACAAGGGTTAAAAACAGGTGAGAGAAAATATTGGTAAGACTTTTGTGAATTTAATTGAAAGCTTTTAAATACCCCTTTAGTGTCATTGCCCTTTGACAGCTTGGCACAATGAGAGGCAAAAGGATCCATTATCCTCAGGCGAGTTCTTATGACACAATTCCAAACCTTTCACTATTGCAACCACCATTCACTATCTGTGATGACATAATACACTAAGAATTTCAAGCAGCCAGCAGAAGTTGTATTTGCATGGTTGTTTGTGACATCACAAAGGGAAAAGGCAATTCACTTGTCATGACGCCCAGTAAAACAAACAGCAGAGCTCCATTAACCCTGTGAGCTGTCACCACAGAGGGACAGACAGGCAGCTCAGTGACTCTGTGTTAAATATCTGGTTTTTTGTTGCTGGCTGTGTTCAACACACGGCAATGACCATACATGAAAGACCAAGACACCAGCATGATGCACTCTTACTCAATCGTCACAATCAAGGGATTTGAATGGATTTGCTGCTGCACTTAAAAAATAATTTGATGGGTTAGGGTCTATTTGCATATTTACTTTGCAGTTGATCAGTTACGCCTTGGTAAAGTTAATGCAATCTAACCAAACAGACCTAACCACCTGCCAGCAAGATCATAGGAACACAACAGATCTTCTCTAATCTGGCTTTCAGCAGTGGAACCATCAGTCTAATCTTAGGAGGCAAATCAAACTAAAACAATTAAAAGGACAAGGTACAAAAGTGGAAGTACTACAGCTCTTTTCAGGACTGCTGTCAAGTTTTTGTTTATACTCCTCATCATGTCTCACATTCCACATCAAGATGAAAACTCACTTACAACAAAATCGCCTCAGAGAAGCTGTGTGTCTCTCTGTGAGGTGACACTGAGTCACCACACTCAGCTGAAAGAATACATGCTCATTTACTGAGTCTTCATATCTACTGAGTAGATTTGATATCAAGTTTTCTTGTTTTTGACATATCTGGTCCAGCCAAGACTTGAAACTATCTGCTTGGGATACAAATTTCATGTTTTAAGTCAACTGACTGTGTGCGTTCACAGCTGTTTGTCCAGTAAGAATCAGTGTTGATGACTGACCTTATCCAGGATGAACTTGTTCAGGTATGGCATGTATCCTTGGTTGGAAACAGGACCCTCATCGTCATCTTTAAAATGCTCCTCTAGCGCCACAGGGTCATGTGGGATCTTCATCACTGTACATAGGTTATGGGACAGTACCTGAAATGATTAAAAAAAAAAAAAACTCAAATTCATTATTCGGGTAGACAATGCCCATGTGGGACCCCTTGGTCAGCTATTTAATCAAAGCACCTATGCTCACACTGTATATATGTATATGTATATAAACATATACATAATGAACATGTATGCAGATGTCCAAAGAGCATGAGGCCTGCCCCCCCCTTTACATAGAACTCTTTTGTTGTTTAGTTTTGCTCAACTGTTTGTCTTAGCCCTGAATGCTGACTCAGTTCAGCCTGATGAACAGTAAGCCACACGGTTAACCTTTCTGAAAGTCACTCGAGACAAACTGCTTAACATAATTATAGATAAATACTTATCTTTTTTCATACTAACAGATGGCTAATGCTCCCTGACATCCAGCCAGGCTACACATTGGTTTACTGCTCTGTAGGCAGATTGTTCATATTTTTATGGTTTTGAAAACCTGTTTCTAAAAATCTCCAAAATGTTTAATTAGAGCCCAAATTCATGATGGTCATTTACTTTGGTCATTAAAATTAAGGAGTTTAAAAATCTAACATCTTATAACATCACTTTAATGCACCAGCACTTCCTTGTTTAGATTTATGTGTTTTATTAGTAATATTTAATGTCAAACAATTAACAGTAAGTTTCCACTGACTTATGTCCTTGTACAAACTATGCAGTAAATATGTATTGGTGTGGTTTGTCTTCTATGGCGACGGTTTCCATTAACAGTTGTCAGGAGTCAAACCGCGGCGCACTTGTCTTTGCCACCAAGAAAAGTGTTGAGCACGAGAGGCCAGATATGTCAGAGGAAAGATACTAGAAGTTCAGAGCAGTGGGAGAGTTTCCAGCTCCGGGACAGAAGTAAAACTGCGATGTTTTTACCTTTAGCTGAGATTTGGAGACTTTCCCGCTCTTGTCCACATCCAGTGCTGTGAACGCGTGCCATATTGACTTTAAAAGCTCGTCACGTAGGGCCATGGTGTTGAAGAGACACTTGTCCTGTCCTGTCGTGAGTTGTCTTGTCTCCGCGTTGAGTTCGACTCTTCCTCTGTCGTCCTCTCCAAACTGTCTCCGCAGGACGCACGATCACGGTGAGGAAAAGTCACGTGACTGTGCTGCGCGTGAGCCGGACAGTGATGACGATGATGATTACCAAAGAGCAGCAGCACCTCTCAGCGAGAAGAAGATAACACATCACCACAACTTCTGTTTACTATGTCTGCAAGTGTGGTGTCGGGGCCTCAGACTGGGTAACACTCCACACCTTTCAGTGGGACCAGCTCAGTAAATCTCGTAAGCAGACAAGGGAGCCTCAGAGGAACTGGCAGATGATCCTGGAGGTTTACTCTCCAGGCCCAGCTCCCGATAACACAGCTGCATCACAGTAAATGAGAACACAACTGTCAGGTCAGCAGTCCTCCCCATGATAGTGAAACAGACTAAGAGAGCATTTAAAGGTTCAGTTAATCAGCTGATTAAGTGTGACACCATTAGGTTACAATAGTGAACTTTATATTCTATTTTTTTTAATACTTAATTTGGGGTTTTCATTAATTTTAAGCCATAATCATCAATGAAAAGAAATAAAGACAAATATTTCAGTTTGTGTGTAACGAATCTATAGAATATATGAGTTTCAGTATTTGAATTGAACAAATGAAACTCAACATAGTGAAGTTGGAGACATAGATCTAGGTTAATTTTTGTCTAAAATACCAAGAGCTCACATACAATAAGAAAGAGCGTGACTGTACATGCTGTGTTACAGTGAAGGCAGACCATGTGGTCTCTGCATACTCTCAGGCAACAGCATGTGGGCTATTTATTAATATTAAGTGAAACTAGTAAAACTGCTCAGTGGTTGCACATCTCCATCAGCCACCATGTTACCAGAAATACAGTGGAGGAAATAAGTTTTCAACACATCAGCTGTTTTTTTTTTTGATTCAACATATTTCTGTTGCACCTATTCACATAAAATTTAGACCAGACATTGATAAAGCTCAGTAAAATTACACAACTAAAGAAACTGCAACACTCCAATCTGTAAAAAGTTTGTGCAAACAAGTGGAATGAGAAAAAAAAAAGTGAAAAATTATTAAGACAGCATAGTAGTGGTACTGGTACTGGTTTCAGACAGATTTCTCAACTCCTTAATGTTCCTGTAAGCACCATTGGGGCCATTATCCATGATCAGAAGGAACATCACTCAACCAGGCTTGCACAGAAGCTCCTGGCAAGATTTCTGACTGGGTAGTCAGAATATCAGTCGAAGAGAAGCCCACTCATTCAGATCTCCAGAAAAACCTGGAGGCAGTGGCTACTGCGGTCACCAAGAAAACAACAGGCAATGCACTCCACCATAATGGTCTCCATTCATGATCAACATGGGAGACTTCATTACTGAGGAAAAGGCATGTTGAAGCATGTTTCAAGTTTCTACAGAACACCAGGAGAAGCCTGTAGATTACTGGGAGAACAAAATATAAACCAGGCATACGAATACGAATACAAATAAGAATTACTTTATTGATCCCCAAAGGGAAATTCATTTGTCTGTCAGCTCATCAACCATTTGCAGAAGAATGAAGAAGCCTGATGGCTGAAGGTACAAAGGATCTTCTATATTTCTCCATCCTGCAGTGAAGAGAGAGGAGCCGTCCACCACCGCTCTTTTCTTGGTCCATCAAGGTGTTATGAAGAGGATGATCTGTTGTTCAGAATGGCCTCCACCAGCGTGTATCTCTGATCTCTCTGAAGTCAAGTGCCTCAGGATGTTTAGTCTGTATCCTAGCAACGACTTCATGGAGACCTTCACATGGAACTTCAGCAGTAGCCGTTGGTGGGATGAACACAAGTATTGTTTTGATTTGAAAAAGTCTCCACTTCCTGAGTCCTCATCCACATCTCCAGCTCCTCACCACTCCTGCTGAGCAGAGAGTTGACACCTTGCATGATGACTGATGACAGAAAGAACCTACAGTACATCTCCACTTCCAAGCCTTTAACCTCTGCACCACCAGCACAGCAACCACGAAAGCACCTCTTCATCCAGCTGGAGCAGGGTGGCATCCTCCAGACTTGCCCCATCTTCAATGACAGAATCTCCTCTCCCACAGAAGTATCCATCAGTAGTTGACAAAATACGGCAAAAATATACAAAAACACAACTAAAATAAAGCAAAGGTTGAGACTTTGCTGCTCCCAGCTGAAGCGCATGTTCTGGAACAGTTGTACAAATACAACACAGCATTTAAGGATAAGTAAAGATCCTCAAAATACCAGATGCTCAGAACAATCTGGCCATTTAATCTAGATCATGTCATAATTATTTGTGAGTTATGTCATGAGTAGGTCACAGTTAACCTCTGTTCTTTTTAATTACAACCAATTTGGAACACTTGTGCCAAATTTTCAAGTCATGTCCTTCATAAGTTATTGTAATATTACATTCATAAGTTCATAAGCTTCAAGTCTTATTAATGTTAGTTCCAAATTTGAGGTCCTGGCTGTCACTCACACACATTTTCATCTATAGTTAGGAGTGGCTCATTCTTGCAATATATCAGATAAATGTATAAGCACAGATTGTTATGTCTAAGACACAAGATGGGCACTTTATCCAATTATCAAAACGCAGATAAATTCATGATCATTTACAAGAGGAAATGTCACATTTGACAAGCAGGAAGTGTTTGAGTTGAAATGACAAGCTGGCTCAGAAATATCAAAGTGCAACTTAAGTGTTTCACACTCCAGGTGGACTGTGTGAGGGAAAGTTCCTTCTACGTCAAAAACAAATGATCATACTGAACAGAACAGAAAGTGTAAAAGGTGAGAATTTATTAAAAGAACTTATGTTACAACAGAATGGTGAGGTTACAAGAACAAAGATGATGAATACTTTTCTAACAGAAGACATGTCTTATGGAAATGACAGGAGAAAAAAGAACAAAGAAAAAACAACATGAGATTCGAAAGAACAGGACAATGATTGTTCTAATGCTACAGGCAGGGTTGGCAGCACCAATTAACATGGAAAAAAATCACCATGGATCCATTCTACCCTCACACATAACAAGTTAGCTCACTGGTTTTGGAGACTTCAAACAAGCTGGATGATTTTGCTCAAATGGCAAGAGGCATTTTCCATTCAAATGATAAAGCACATTAATTGGGGGGTGAACTCCTCTGCTACTTGAAAATAAAAGCCAATGACATCTAGAACGATCCAACCTGAAACCGGCCAAACCCTGATACATAGAAAAACATCAATAGCAGCAGGTTTTCTTTTTCTTTTTTTCCTTAAAAAAAATGTGGTAAGTTCCACATGTTGCCTCCAAAGTGCTCCATTTCAAACACACAAATCATCAGTTTCCAGACCCAGCATCAGGCATTTGACAGGCAGTAAGGTGCACATGGTGACGGCAAGTACATTCACACTGAATAGAGTTTCACTGCAGCTTTGATTTGCTGCCAACAGGCTCCAGCTTCGTCAAAGGAAGTGCAAGGACAGAGACAGAGAAGGAGTCTGATGTCTATACAAACTGAAGGAATGAAGAGTGTAAAAGGTACAGTAACTACCTCTGAGGAATGACTTCTTTTCCTACAAAGTACAACAGCAAAAGGGCTGAACTCTGTTGGCAATGTTAGTCTATGGAGATGAGTTCAAGTTCCTTGTGGCAACAGTCTAGAGCTTCACCTGGGCTGATGAGCCCAACGCCACAACTGGCAGGATTCTCTTCAAAAAGAAAATCATGGGACCATTTCAACAGAACAGGTCTGAGAAAAGGTCTGTGAGCTAACTTCCTGTCAGGGTGCATCATAGTCTCAGTATATGGTGAGGCTAACCGATCGATTCATCTTCTTTCCAATGAGTCTGGAGGTTCTGGGGTTGGGCTGGACTGTGGAGCGGGTCAGTATCCTGTCTGTGGACAAAACCTTCTCCTCTGCTGCAGCCCTGGCCAGCTGAGCCTTCTTCAGCTCCCTAAGGAAATCAAAGACACAGTGTTCAGCATTTAGTAGATGACAGTTAGGACCACATATTTTCATGTCTGCACTATAGCTGAAACTGAACATGATCATCATCATCATAAATGACTAAATGCTGCTGTGCACTTACTTTTGTAGTAAGGCATTCTTAAACTTCTCAGCATTGAGTTCAACTCGGAGCTGATCTGCACTCATTCTGGCAGCAGTGAGGAGCACTGGGTGTTTAATGAGGTCAGAGGTTGAAGGTCGTCTGGTTGGGTCGGGGTGGATCATCACCTGAAATACAAGGCAAAATGTTAGTCAGCAAAGGAAAAGCGGCTCAACACATGAAAACACAAGGAAAGCAGAAATCAAGGCTGGTGGATTTATGTACAACTTATCAATATGTGATGTAGTTTAGCACTGAAAGCAAGATTACTTTTTTATGATTCTATTGAGTGTTACCTTGAGGAGATTGAGAAACTCTGGGGAAAGCACTTGTGGGATTGCAGGCAGCTTTCCCTGTCGTATCGCGTGCCATTTGTCTCCATTTGTTGGAAGAGGCTCTGCCCCTGAGGCGCTGATAACAGTTAAAGCCAGGGCAAAGATGTCCGCCTTTGTCAAGTTACTGTAGTCCTTAAGATATAACAAGGAAAGTTAGCGACCGTGTTTTACGCTGTGCTGGTTCAAAATTACAAGCAGCGTTTGAGTAGGATTACAAACCTCTTGTAAAACTTCATTAGCCAGGTACCTGCTGTCTCCCTCCTCCACCTGTGGATTGTTCATTCTTGTCACATGTCCCAGGTCACCTGAAGAGGAAGCACATCCAGAGAAGTCTTTAGTTGCAAGGATTACCACATTATTAGCATAAATACAAAATATCAGCAAAAATAAAATGGACAAAATATTTTTTTTTTTTAAATGATATTCAAATTCTGGAATCATCATACAAAAAGGGCAGAGACAGCTTACCAATTTTGTAAACAACACTTGTTGTCAGACCGTCGTCCTCATCACATTCATCACAGTTTGCTACAGATTTCCGTGAAATAAAGATATTGCCTAGGAAAGACAATAACACGTCTATTATTTCTGACCAGAAAACCAGAAGACTTTTAGGTTAAAGTAGGAATACCATTGTGAACAATTATTCAAAAAAAAAAAAAAAAAAAAGTCATGATTTTGTTGTCCGCTCTATCCATCTTTTTTTAAAATTAATTTCCAACACTATATAATTACAACTTGTTGTAATTATTGTTGTTGTTGTTATTGTGAATCTTTCCATCGGTTTTGTACTGCTGATCCTAATCCAGGCTGTGTTTCTTGATTAGTCAATAATATAAACTACATATAAAAGTTTATATTATTGACTAATCAAGAAACACAGCCTGCCAGCCTATAAACTATGTATAAAAGTTTATATTATTGACTAATCAAGAAACACAGCCTGGATTAGGATCAGCAGTACAAAACCGATGGAAAGATTCACAATTCATTAAACTGTTTATGGCTGCTTAGGAAATCCCAGCTACAACTGCAACTCAATATAATATTACAGCAGGGATTGGGGGTGGTGGGCATATAATATTACAGTACTTACTGGGCTTAATGTCCATATGTACCAAAGATGTAGAGTGGATATACTTGAGTCCCCGTGTGACTTGTAGCAGCAGGTCTTTCAGCTCTAGCTCCGACAGGTAGCTGAGTCGCCTGTAGTTCTCTCCGATGACGTCGGACAACGTACCACCGTTGCAGTACTCATTCTGGATGAGCATATGGTCATCCTCAGCCCAAGCTGAGTAGTAACGCACCACATGGGGATGCTGGCCCAGCACAGCATGGGCATACACCTCCCGCAATGCATTCTGCCTGTAAAAGAAGGAAACAGACCATTGTAATGAAGGCATCTCCAAGGCAGCTTTTACAGTTCAACAAAAAAGGTGCCTCCAGTATTTCTGGTAAAACAGTCTTTATTAGCTTGTCTATCCCATTTGTCATTGACTTTAGGTGCATTCTGTACTGACAGGGAAAGTTTCATTAAAACTTGCAGGTCTTTATTGCAAAACAGTGCTCACCACAAATGCTGGTAGTTTAAAGCATTACATGCCATAAGTTTATGATGCAATTTTTTCACCTTTGGAGCATTTTCCTTGTTAAAACTTTCACCTTTGGACAATCAAGGCATGAATTTCAGAGATTGTTATAAATCCAACTTACTCATCTACAGATCCTGCCAAAGGTTTCTTTGACCTCTTGATGGCATAGATGCAGCCATCTAATCTTTTCACACACTTGAAGACAGCACCAAATTCCCCACAACCAATCTTTTCCAGCTCGAGGAACTCTGAGGCATACCGGGACATCATGTTGCTTTCCATCATAGTGAGTCTCTGTTGGCAGAGGAAAAAAAGCACAGTTATTATTATTAGTGTTTATATTCTTTATGTAATCTGTGTTTTCAAAAGGCCCTGTGAAATCATGAAAAAAAACTTTCCACTTTTTTCCCAGGCAACATTTGCATAGCATCAGAAACCTGAACCAGTTGATTGATACATGAAATGATTTAGAGGAATGACTATGTTATACATAAAGCTAGACCAAATGTTGCACATTGTTCCCACTGGCTCTTTGTGTGACATTTATAAAATACTTCTATCTATTGTTTGTGTATCAACCACTTCTCACAAACAACGCACAGAGTAAAGCGCAAACTATTTCCTAGTTTAGTCTTCTAAATACAATAAACAATTTTAACATTAAGCATAAGTAGCTAGTGTTTCTCTCTTGTTTTTCTCAGTTTACAGTTGTTGTTAACTTAATACCTTGTGGTATGGACAGCCCGTTGAACAAAAAAAAGGTATTTCGAGAAATGGCTTGAACTCTGGGAAACTTGGGTGGTATATATGCACTGTTTTCTGTCATTTCTAGGCTACATGGTAAATCAACTAATAAAAAAAAACTGGACATCCAAATGCAACATTTTGGATAAGATTTCCTACAAAATGTAATGTCCTACAAATGCCTACTGAAAATAAAGTGAATAAATTATATTCCTGATTGTGTAAGTCGTATCTTGTAATTAATGTTCATAATAAACCTTTAATACCTTGGATGGTGGGAGGACCTCCTCTTCTCCTTCACCATCACTTGCCTCCATGTCCTCTCCACAAGAGCTGAAAAATCAAAAATAGTGGGCAGTGGTTAGAATTCTGTACAGCAGGGGGCAGCACTTGAGCCTCACAAGCACATGGCAGAGTTCACCAGTAACCATGAGGTCTTGGTTCCCAGCCAAAAACCCCTGGCCTTAGTCAACGGCTTTAACGTATCTGGTTAATACAACAATGGGTTAGATCTGTGTACAAGCCAGCAGCTACATCAGCTACAGGTGCTCAACACTGCTCTTTATACATATAATTAACTGTTTTCTCATTACAGTTATAATAAAGATCTTCAGTTTTCATACACCAACTGTGCAGGGTGGAAAACAAAACCAGAATACTCACTGCAGCTTGTCTAGTCCTGCAGCAACTTTGGTAAAATGCTACAATTTGCTGGGCTTCTCATGCACAGAAACTAACAGCAAAGTAATTTCTAGCAAAAGAGTATCAAGTCTTTAAAAACATTTGAGACATACTCATTCCAGTGTGCCCTCTTCCTATTGTTTCTCTGCTGTGTGGCAGACTGGATGAGGACGGAATCAGGGGTGAAGGGTTAAAGTTGACCAGAGGTGTCTGCTGTTTCCTACTGCTGTCTGTGATCAATTTTCCTGAAGGCTCCACATTCTTGAACAGGGCAATTCTCCTGCTGGAGGATCCCGAGCCGGAGCCCCTGGCTCTGGACAACAGACTCTGAAAGGAACAGATTTAGATTTGTTATTTTGAGAGCAACTACAATGACAAATGTAAACTAGTCTAAAAATAAACTTTGAGTTTAAAAGGCAGTGATATGTAATTGAATGATCATTGAGACATGCCTGGACATTAAATTCCACCTTAACCAAGTCATCTGGCTGGCTGAGTACAGTGAGAGCATTATGCAATGACTTCAGTTGTACAGTAAGTGGGTCACTGGGTCGTTAACTGACACAGCAAAGTTATCCCCAGGAATTAAAGGAAAAAATATTCGCGCATTTTCTTTGCAAACCAACACCTGACAAGATCCACACAGCAGTTAATTGATGTTTCAATGGTGCAAACTTTTAAAGTTAAGTTTGGAGGCAATAGACAGAAACTAAAAAAAAAAAAAAAAAAAAAAAAAAAATTGTATGAGAAGTGTGTTTTGCTGCAAAATCTTTCGAGCAGTTGAAATGGTTGCTTATGTGATCTAAGACCCTTGCAAAAATTATGTAAATTCAGCCAATGATCCGGATTGGAAAGTTTTTTTAATATCTAACATGTATTGAATTAATGCATAGATAAGTGCAAACCTTTGGTGTGTGAGGTGTATCAAAAAGCCGGAGTTTCCTGAAGGTTTTGTGCGGAGGTGTGTCGGGGCAGTCTGGGATCGGGGAGCTGGATCCTTCCCCGTCCTCCTGGACGTAGGATCGCTCCGGGGACGCAGCGAACAACCGAGAACTTTTCCTCGGTGACGGTGAACAATTGGCAAAGATAACGCTGCTCGGGGACAGCAGGTGAGACGGTGAAGCGAAGCCCTCTTCGTCCCACAGCTCCACGTCGTCGTCGTCTCCTCCGGACTGGTTCAGGGGGCTGCTGCTCCCGTCCAGCCGCTTCTCAACCGAGTCCCGTCGCATTGGCATAGGAGAGTCCATCTCCGTGAAACCAGACTCCCCTCCGGTGCTGTTGTTAACGTCCTCAATGGGGTCATCTTCACCGTCGCTGGACGTGAACTGTAATTTCTGACGAATCGGTCGAGTTTTCGGGGAAGGGGATCCGTGCCGATGGCGAATGTAGCTCGACATTTTCAGGATTTAAACCCCGACGACGTCGACGGGAAAAAAAATCACGCGGTTGTATCCCCGCTACAACTCCACTAAAAACACACAATTGAGCCAATTTCTAACTACCTTAAAATAAAGGTACTGACTCTAACAGTGTCCAACAACTATAAATGGCGTTCAATTTACCGTTAACATCCCACAAAAAGTCAACGTTTGCAAACTTCTACACGCCCATCAAGCGCAGAGAAATGGCCCCGGAGTTACTTTGTACTTAACGTTGGAGTAACGTCCGCTAAACGAAAAACAAACAGCAAAACTACCCAGTCCAGTCGGGTATCGGTATCCGTCACTATCCTCTCGGTTGCTCACCGACACAGAAATGCGTCTATCCACAATTAATCCAAACCAATGTTTACAAAAAGTTTGAATGAGTCAAGAACGGGTCTCTTCCTATCACGCGCGTGGCAAAGGACTTCCCGCGACCGTTGATCACGTGGCTGCGGACGGCCAATCAGGTTCCGTTTCGAAATTTTGAAAGATGGGCGTTTCAGAGAGCGTTCGGGAGGAGTTACGTCATCGGTGGCACGAGCAACAACCAACAACAATCTGGCGCGAACATGAGAGACACACAATCACCTTCCAGACAACGCCTCTATTGTAAAGTCGGTACCATCGACGAAACAGCGAAAGATGAAAAGATAAAAGTCATAACTGCAGTGAGGCCATCTTCCGCCCAGTCTACAATACAAACTACTTATTACTGGACTCGCCTTCTATTCATAAAAGCACTCTACAGTGGGTAAAATTCCCCACAAGAAAGCCAGAAACCATGGTTAAAACCACACTGCGTACAGATTTGCTCCATGCAGGTAGAATTATATGAATGAAATGTCAAAAATGGTCCAATAATATTCCGAGACCAAATGAACATACTCAACCCTAAGTATTTACATTTAAGAATCTCATGAAAGGATTCTAGGTATCATTAAAATGTAAATTATTAATAAGTTAGTTGAATTCAGCTGTATGTATTCCCTGTGCTATATATCTGCAGTTCCACTTTAGGCCAGGCTACTCGTACTCCTATACCATGTGTGTCTAGATACTATATTTTCAAGCATGTTGTGGAAGCAATTAAAAATGGTTATTATTATTATTATTATTAACAACAATAATAATGAAATAGCTGTCAAATACATATAGTGGAGTAATTTTGCTCATGCACTCCTATTACTAGTAAGTAAATGTATTATGATATGCAATCCTTGACATATTTTACTGAGCAAAGTTTAATGGGAATGAAATGGTCAAAAATCATCCACAGTCAATTAATCACACTTTCTTTTTTATTATTATTATTTTTTTTATTAGAAATAGCATTAGCTGTACACTGCACTGTGCACTGTGCACCATAAACATTAGAAAGCATTTTTCCCTTCTCCCACCTTTTTGGCTGAGGGACAAAATAGCATAGCACAACTCCAGTTATCAAAATCCTATGTACACATAAAAGGTCTAAATTCTTTTGTGGAAAAAACATGGAGGAAGACTTGATTTCTCTCATTGATATAGTCCAACTGAGATGGATTTGATCCTAAATTTTAGTCCATAATGAATCCATCAATCATCCAGGCCCGGTGATTCTCCTTGTTGTATTCTTGATGCTATTCTGATGGCTTCCTCCAGCGAAGGCTGATCACTAAGCTACAGAGAAAAGGAAAACAGTGTGCATAATACAAACACTGACTGACATGCTGATGATGTCATGGTTAATTCATCAGTAGCACTGATTTCATCTACTTCTCCACCCCTTTAAAGGACAATACCACTTCTGACTGTGACAAAGTGTCTTAAAGGCTGCTGAATTGCATTGATGAGTGTCACATGGTGGTATAAGATGAGAAAAGAGTGTTTGCTTTGTAATTACCATGACAGAGGGGGCAGAAGGGGGTAAATGAAAGGATAAATTAAGGTTAGTCATCAGACCTGCAACCTTTGAAGTGATCATGGCCCCTCAGGGGATTTAGGCCAAAGTACCTAAATTTAACATACTAGAATAACATGCAGTTAAATCTCATTTATTTTTTGAACAAATGACACATTACCTTTCATGTCGTGAATGTGTTTGATATAAGGACAAACTACTAACATCCTCCTGCTTTTGGTGAAAACCTTTTCTTCAGGTGTCAAATCAAAAAGAAATAAAATCACAACTGTAAATTTTCTGTTTAAAGTTTCTGTTAAGACTGATCCTAAATCAGGGTGGGCAACTCATTCCACAAAGGGCCAGTGTGGCTGCAGGTTTTTGTTCCAACCAAGCAGCAGCACACCAGACCTGACTCAGTTAATCAACTGATCTCAGTCTTCAGACAGCTGATTGGTCAAACTGTGTGTTCTTGATAGGTTGGAACAAAAACCTGCAGCCACACCGGCCCTTTGTGGAATGAATTGCCCACCCCTGTCCTAAATCAAATGCACCAGCAGGAAGGCTGAGACTACACTCCCTAAGCTGAGCCCCACCTACCCATGATTAATAGTTGAGCATTAATGCAAATAGCAATAGGGTGTGATCTTGTGAGTGATTACATGTGAGGGCGGGGGGGTTTCTATGTGATACTGACATGTGTCAGTATCACAGAGAACTCCAGAACATTGACAACAGTTTTCTGCAACAACAGAGGACATAAATGCAGCAGATACTGATCAATACGCCTCTGTTGCTTCATTCACATTCCTGAGCAATCAATGTTATATACTCCGCATTGACATAACACACAGTAGTAGCAAATGGTTCCATTCTTTTTTGCCATAAATTTAACTTTTTAAATTAAACTAACAAAGTGGAACTCACCCCACCAGTCTATTCACTCCTATGGTGTCGTTCTACCAACCTGCACAGCAATGTGAGTGCCGTTGGAGGTAGCCAGTAACGTGACTGGATGAATGTCATCCTGTCCTTGGCTGTAGCCTGCCTCCTCCACAGTTTGAAATGTGGCCATGTCAGGCGTCATGATGGCTACCTGAGAGACAGAGACATTATACTCTGATCAACCAAGTGTGTGTGGGGCACAAATAAATTAGGTATCGCATTTGATGCCAGTATGGAGATCCAACTGAGTGAACCATAGAAATTCAAATGTCCAATGTTCAGTCAGCAATCAGACACCTCAAAACCACCATTGTGGTGTAGTCTTGTTTGTAACATTTTATGTAAGTGCGGCTGGTTTTCTGCCATTGTTTAAATCAGGTGTCATCACTGGAAAACCGTCTGAACTGATTAGAATTACTCCTTCACACCTTTTGTACAGTCTACACTGAACTCAGGCAGTTCTTTACCTGTTCATCTGTGCCGTCTGTTGTTACCATGGTAACTGAGTGAGCCCCTTGCGTTTCCAGTTCATGGGCTGGGATGGTTATGGTTGTGCCTTCTTGGGTTACCATGGTGATTGTGCCACCCATGGCTTGTAAGTCTGCTTCAGAGATGCTGACCTGTTGTGAGACACAGCACAATACAGATGCAGGAACATTCAGTTTTACAGTAAATAACTTTGGCATTTTTGAGGACTACAGTTATATTTAATATTGGTTTAAGTGCTTTATTCCTCCTTTTGTTTTCACAACAAAATATATAATAAAAACAAAGCATAAGAAACCACTGTTAAGAAACACATGGCAATTATAGAGCAGTTACAGATGCACCTTGGAGTAGTGCTGCTGAGGCATGACTACTATTGCTATTGTCTATTGTCATCCTGTCCTATGGTCATTTACTGTAGGTTCTGTAGTGTTGGAATTCAATATATATTCAATATTTAAGCATGCATGATTATGTATAAATGAAAGAGAGCAGGAGTTGTGGTCAACATAGATAAGCATCTCACTATATTAATGGATTGAGGGTTTATTGTCTGATACACAGATGTGTTAGTGACCCATGATGTGAGACTATTTTGTGTCTATAGCCAGATACATTTGTGTTGATGTGGTGTAAGAAAACAACACAGCTGTCTCCTTGGGACTCCTGAGCTGAAGTTGACAAGTACCTGCTGCTGTGTTCCATCCTCCTGTGTTACCAAGGCAACGTGTTGCTGGCCAACCAACGTGCTGTCAGGTTCCACTGGAAGCTGCTCTGAGCCGGAGTCATCTGCCTCCACCACTGCTGTTGTGTAGCTCACATTAGGGTCATCTATTGCATCTGATTTGAGATTGAAAGATTTAGTTTGAAAGCATAAATCAACATTATTCCATTCTATTCATGTTCTTTAATTTTTTATTAAATCTGTGTATATGTTCTGTATTTTTTCACACTGCGCATTTCTAACCCCACCATCATGCTGTAGTTTCCACTGCAGGAGTTCCTGGTAAAGACAGGGGTGTAGGAACTTTACAGGGACCGTCCTCTCACTCGGCCCTCTCAGCTGCCTTGTCTCCACTGCAGACCAGGACCCACCAGACTCTTGAGGTGATGTGCAACAGTTTTGATCATCACGCAATCATTGTGTTGCAGTTTTTTTACTGCTCTTGTTGTTGTTGTTTTTCTTCTGGCAGTATAGATGCTTTTTAATAATACTGGGCTGTAAAAATGTGGTTTCAATCATCGCGTAACTGTGTAATCCCGTCTGTCCACTTACACGTCTTACTAACTACTACATCTACTATCATCATACGCCTTCTACTGACTTATTCTCTTTTTCCCGGATGTGTAGAAGCTTTTTTAATGTTGCTGGCTTTTAAAAATGCTGCTTATTTCGGTGCTTTCTCTTGGTGTCACATCCCGCTTTGAGTATGATCAGCACAGAGTAAACCTCAGGCCCCACCTGGAGTTTTTTCCGGGCTGTTCTGAGTACCTACCCCAAGGCAGGGACTCATTTGGCCCCTGTAAAATTTCCTTCGGGAATGGTTCCTGCAGTGGAGACACGCACCAACAGCCCCAGCCCTGTAAAATTACTCTGAAGTTCCTGCAGCCCCTATTTACACTGGCTATACTTATTAATAGCCTAGCATTTCTTTGTGGCATCACATTTCTTACACTGCAACTGTGTAATTCAAGTAGGACTGCAGCTTATGCTTTTTATTTTTATTTTTCAAAACATTTTTTGAGTGAAAAACGCTGTAGTAATTCCTCAATTAATTCCTGTTTTATAAGCTCAAAAAACCCAAAGCTGCTAACTTTATCATGGCAATCAAAAGCATTCATAACATATGTTGGAACCAGTAAATTTTTGTGAGCTATCAAATCATTGCAGATTAATTTTCTCTCAGTTATAACACTTTTATGATTTCATTAATTGGATTAATCTGTCAATTAGGTCAATGCTTAATTATTTGTTTTTTAAGGCAGAAAATGGAGGGTTCAGTAGAATTTCTTACAGTCCAAGGTCAGGTACTCAGGTTACTTGTTTTATTTGACCAGCAGTCCAAACCTTGAAGGTATTAAGTTAATCAGTTTCTGTCAAATGTGACAAAAGCATCAACCTCTGCACTGAAGAAGCTGCAACCACAGAACATGACAGTTTTGTTTGAAAAATGACTCTTGTGAAGCTGTTGCCAATGTAATGTCTGTCAGCAATTAGGTTCAATATCTATATTCTGTTCGATTTAATCCTTGTCTATAAATAAGAAAAGAAGAAAAGAAATTTCTCAGTATTTTCACACTGACCTGTGGGTGGTTCAAAGTATGCCTCCTGTTCCTCCTCGATGGGCTCTGTGTCGTTGTGGGCTGTGCGTTTGTGCATGGCGAGCGTGGAGATCTGTTTGTAGGTTTTCCCACAGTGGTTGCAGTTGTAAGGTTTGCAGGGTGTGTGAACAACATGGTGTTTGTAAAGGCTGGAGTATTCTGTAAAGCGCTTTTCACACCCAGGCACTGTGCACACATAAGGTTTTTCTCCTAGAAAAGCAGAAGGGTCAGACAATAAGTTTGGTTTGTGTATTACTCCTGTATTAGCAGACTCAGTTCGGATGCTGAGCTTAGCTGCTTACCGGTGTGAATTCTCATATGGTTCTTGTAGTTGGTGGCACTGGCGAAGGACCGTCCACAGGTTGGCTCAGAGCAGTAGTACGGCCGCTCACCGGTATGTGTTCGGATGTGAACTTTTCGGATATTGGAGGTGGTAAACGACCTGCCACATCCTTCAACTGGGCATTTAAAAGGCTTCTCTCCTGAAACATGGCAAACAGGATATTATCATTCTGGTTTTACATCTCCATGATTTTCCACAATTACAAAAACAACGGGTAAAAAATGCTGTGCTGCTCAATGATTCATGTCAAATGCAAAGACAAATGTGCTACTTAAAAGAGCTATATGTAAGATTCTGGCCAAAACTGTTGCTGCAGTCAAATTCAAAATATTGCGGTGCGTTGTCCCCCCCCCCTCGCCCCCAGACTCAAGGTTGCCAGATAGTCACACACTAACCTCTGCCCTGCTCCAGCTTTGTGGCTGTGGTACCCCAAGACTGACTCACTGTTAGATTTGGTTACTACCTGCAGTGAGATGATGAAGCAGCAGTACATCTATGTCTGTTATCACAGTAAAATGTCTTGTTTCTGTAGGTTGAGCAGGTTGTTGATAATTATTTAGCTTTTTACTCTGACTCACAGTAACTACAAGCGGAGTTCATGTCAACTCAGGTGATCTGCAGGTTACTGTTTCACTTCACCACTCTGATGCTATGCCCTCTGTGTGTGTCACAGACAGACACACACACGCTGTAACCCCGCATCTACAGGAGCCTTAGTGCAAGTTCTTTATGCCGTAGAAGAACCAACATATGAGACGTGTTACCGCAGAATAAACGACACCAGCAGTTCAGTGTTTGCCACTGTCACTCAGACTCCAAAATGCTCCTCAGAGCAGACAGATGTTCTGCTGGAGCCTCCTCTGTCTCCTCTACTGCTGACCTGCTGCTCTACTGGACACTCAACCCTCTGCCTCCAACACAAATGAAAAATACTTCTCCAAGTCTCCGATGCAAGGCTTCTTTACGGATTCATCTCACCGCTCCACATGTTCACCATCGTTTTATTTGTCATCGGCTCCACTTCCACTCATTTCCTTCCTCTTTTCCAACTTTCACTTTATCCTTCTTCCCTTTAGCTTTTGTGGCAGCTCAAACAAACTATACACGCTCTAGACAAGAAGCGGTGAATTAGACGGCAGAGTGACAGGCTGCTGTCGCACTTATTTCTGCCGTGTGATATCAAGGAAATATAACCATAGCAGATAATTGAAATTGATCAGCTGGAGACTTTTTTTTTATCTCCCAGCCCTAGCAGCAGGTCAGAGGTAACTGGCAACCTGGATGCCAAAATGCTACTGACTTCGTGATTGGGAGATAGCGGCGGGTGATGCAACAGGCCAAAACATAAAATCAAAACATAAACACGATTTGCATACTGTTGTCAGTTAAAACAGTATTTCAAATTAACATGATTTCATTTTGTCTGGTGACATATTGGATGATTACGTGCAATACAATTCTTACATACAGCTCCTTTAAGCAACTAACCAAGAACACACAACATCTGTACGGTTCTTACATTTTGTGGTGTTTACAGGGATGTTTAGATTCAAGATCAATTTAACAATGCTCTGACCAGCTTTATGTTTCAAACCATATTTGAAATGAATTTATTTGGACTTTAATATAAGGTGATTTTAAATTTCTAGAGAGAAGTTTTGACATGCTTGCTTAATCATGCTGGCATATATAAGAGCATGTTCCTCCCTTAATGAAAAAACTGAAAATAACAAATCATGCATTTAAATAAAATATATTGACACAATTACTGAACAAAAATTTTCTTAGCCAAACTTGGCTTTGTGCCAAAATCTGTGTCATTTCAAAACTCATCTGGTATATGACTCTGGTCTGCCAATGACCAAGTCAATTCTCTATTAAACAAACTGGCTTGGGCTAAGAAATAGTAGTAGTCATCATTTCAGCTTGTAGCTGTTGCAAGAGGCAGTGGAACCCTGAGTCAGACGTAGGACACACATGTGAAACCTTTACGCACCTTCGGTCTTTGTGTACTACAACTACATTACAGGTGATCAGTGAGTTTCTGGGTGTGGCAGAGTACCTGTATGAGTCCTTGTGTGCTTCTGAAGGTCTCCAGAGGTTTTAAAGGACTTGCAGCAGTTCATCTCCTGACATCTATATGGCTTCTCCCCTGTGTGTGTGCGTGAATGGCTCTTCAGTCCATATCCTTAAATTGCCATTAACAACAAAAAATGGGTCAATGACATCCAGTTATGTCCCTCTTCCTGGTTAACACACCTATATTTCTGTTCAGTCATTTGTTATAACCCAATATCACCTCCTCAGGAAGATTTTACATGTCAAGAAGTGATACGCGGGGGAACTCGTAACCTGGTGGTCCCGCAGGTAACTCACGGGTCGGGTTGGAGCGGGTCAAGAAATGTTCACGTTATTGGTGGGGCGGGTAATTAAGATTAATAATTCACAAAAATCATGAAAGCGCCAAGCAGCAGCCACAACAAGTAGAGAAGATGAAGATGAGATGGAAGAGGTGAGGGAGAAATTACAGTCGCAAGACTACAGACAATTTCCAGTGCGACTCTAAGGGCTGTTTTCAAGCACCATTTTCAGACTGAATAAAAGCCGTATTCAATGATATATTTAAAATGTATGCTATTTAATAGCAGTGGGTGCAGGTTAAGGCAGGTTGTGAAAATAGATGCTATGATGTGGGGTGGGTCAAATTATTTCATAAATGCAGGACCCGCAGGTTGGGAAAAATCATGACACATGCATCACTGCAAGCTGTTCAATCAGAACATCACAGCAACTAACAAAAGAGTTCCATAGCATCAAAAGTAATCTGTTATATTCTGGCTCAATTTCTACTCATTCTTTAAAAAAAAATATGTAAAATAACATTAAATTAAATCAACATTAAACTGAACGTGATTTGAGAAAAATTATGTTCTCCACTGCTACCTGTTGCAAACTTCTTGCCACAGCCAGGATAGTCACAGACATAGGGTTTGTCTCCAGTGTGGGAGCGCTCATGTACCTGTAGAAAGTATAAACAAACCTGGTTAGAGGTGGAAAAAAAAACAACTCCCAAACAACACAATATTGACATCAACATTATAGAAATATTGTCTTTACACAGCAAAACACAGACGTACATACAACCAACAGGGCCACACTTGCCTTGAGGTGGTGGGCAGTGGTGTAAAGCTTTCCACAGCCCTCATATTCACAGCGGAAAGACTTTTCTCCTACATTTGAAACCCTTGGTCTGTTATCTTGATCCTGTAACACAATCTGAAAGAAGCTACAAATTAGACTTCAATGTTAAATCTGACCAAAGTATGAAAAGTCTTGAAAAAGACTCTTTACCCGCATGTGAACACCATTGTCTGCTTCCACTCTGCTGAATGACCCCAAGGGGTTTTCTATGTTCTCCACCTGATGAGTAGGAGAAAACTTTTCCTATTAAAGCATATCTAGCTCTCCAAAACTGATTTTATATGTGTGTGTGTTTTATATATATATATATATATGTATATATGTATATATGTGTGTGTGCGTGTGTGTGTGTGTCACGTGACAAATGACCAAAATTGGTTGTAAGTTTACCTTGGTGTACTGTTCCAGCACACTGATGGTCTCTGGGTCGATGGCTGTGGCCTCAGCTTGCAGATCTGCGATGGTGCCATCAGCCTGGATAGCCAGGATGGTGTTGGATTGAGGCATGTGCACCGTGTGCTGGATATAAGCTGTGCTGCCATCCTCAAGCTGCACCTCCTGCAGGCCACTCTGGTCATATGCATCTACACAAACACAAAGGATGTAGACAAAGGCATCAATCAATTAACCAGGCATCAGGTCTGGTATAAAACCTGAGATGTTTTTTTCCTTAAAAAGGATGGATGGTTTTATTTGACATGTGTAACATTGTCATAAAAAACATATCCAAAAAAAAAACAGCTCTGTAGCTAGATTTTAATCTCTTCTTTTTCTCTTAAAACTGTAAAGGAGGTGTAAAGCAGGTGAACTCAATAAAAGTAGGTACAAAAAAGCATTTAATTACTCTTAACCATTTTTAGACTTTTTAGGCTTTTATCTGAGTCGAAAAACTTGCATAACTCTGCAAATAACTTGCATGATCTAAATGTCACCAACTGACAAAACATTTTTATGAATTATTGTTTGAGTTAATTCCACACCAATTTAAAGAATGAAATTGTTGTCTGATACATTAACATACACAAATGTTATAACTAAGGCCATCAAAGTTAACATGTTTTTATTTTGTTTTATAATGAATTTCCCTTTGAGGAAAATAAAATAATTCGTATTCGTATTTTTATCACGTCAACACATTATTTTTTAATTAACACTGATTATACTTTTATTGCACGTTAATCGCAACTTTTTTTTGTTCAGTAATGGCACTGGGCTGATTCATCAAATATCCTGTTACTGCTGTTCCTGGGCCGCCTCCAAAAGACAAAGTTATGCAATGCCACTTAACACCATCTATAACACTGGGCCAGACCCACCAGGACTTAGCTCAGTCTCATTCATATCATACCGCATCAGTAGGCTACTGGTAAATGTCGCACTAAACTTAATCCTTTATTCGGTAAACACGTCTCGACAGCGCTTACGGTGGAACATCAATCTGCTTCATGGTGAGTTTAAGGTCTCTGTGGTGAGTTTAAGGTCTCTGTGGTGAGTCAGTGCATTATGAGACTGACAGTTCCAGGACAGAGAAACAGTCAGTTCAACAGAGCATCCAGGCAAAATGTAAAATATCCATATATCTGTTAATGTTATTTATTCCCATTCTGCTGCTTTTCTCCAGAAGTGACCACACAGACAGGTGTGTATGTGTGTGAGTGAATTACTATGGTTACTGCAATGCTCCCGCCCCCCCAGTTATTTCTGCAGCTGGACTTGCATGGGCGGATCTGAGGCATCAAAGTCCTGGGCTGAAAAGGAGTCCCACTTAAGCCCTGCACATGTCACACCAATGACTGTGCATTTGTAGAAGGATGTTGTTGTTGTTGTGCGTGACATAGAGCTGCTGCTTCAAGGAGAATAGCACAGTTTTTATTTAAATGCCCGTTCATGTGTGTTCCTACAGTAAAGATCTTCTTGTCAACCAAACAGTGCCGCTCTCTCTCTGCCATCTTCACTTGCTGATAAATACCACCTTCCATTCATACTGCTACAACACAATTCACTGAGTTTCTGTTATTTCAAGCAAAAAAAAAAAAAGTGATTAATCGCGATTATAAAGTTTAATCGCTTGACAACACTAGTTATAACACACAAGTTATCATTAAGTGGCAATAATGTTGTACCTTTGGGTGTGTGAATGTAGGCTGTTGTTCCATCTTCTAGCTGTACTGCCTGTCCATCTTCAAGCTGTAAACTGTCCCCTCCTACAACAGAAAAAAAGGAGGTCAGGCATCAACTGGCAAGCAGACTGGCAGATCTCTGCTCCAGCTGAATTTCTATGTATGTTTGTTGTCCTATAAGACTGTATCATGTTCCAGATGAAAAACAAATAATTTATTGTTTCCCATTGTGCGAGAAACCCTTGCAAAGGTGGTGGGTGGTGTGTCAGTACACAGCAGGGTATAGTGACAACACTACTCTCTCTGTCTGGAGAAACTGCGTTGATTAGTCTTACCTGTTTTGGGCATCGACACATGCTGAACATAAGCAGCAGAGCCATCCTCCAACTGGATCACCTGCCCATCCATGATCTGCCCATCTGAAAAGGAAGCTTTGGAGTCATGTTGGATGTATGCAGTGGATCCATCCGCAAGAGTAACAGCTTGCAGGCTCACTGTGTCCATGCTCTCCATCTGATCACCATCTGGGACAGTGACAATACTTGAACTGTCAACTTCACATTATAATATGCAATTCTTACACATTAAAATGTCTACTGACAGACCAAAAAACCCCATAACCCATGTTATATATTCTGATCACTGAATCCCTGACAGTATGTTCATGTACGTGTCCATACTCTGATGATCCACAGTGAATTTAGACAGGAAAAGTGCACCTAGTTGTGCTGGGATACTTGCAACTCGCAAAGAGCAAATGGGGGGTCAAAGTATAAGTAAGGTTTTAAAAACTTAACTTTTTCAAAGCACAGGTACAACACTTAAATTTACCTTTATGTGATTAACTAAATGTTTTTGACTCAGCAGAGTGCATCTGCAACATTACACTATATAAAAAATTGAAATACAATAACCAAATCATTTGGCCAGCTGCACGTTGTATGTAATGTTGTTTCCTAATGTTCACACTGAAGGGTGTGTGGGAACCTACCTGCCACTGTCACAGCCTCTGTCAGACAGAGAGTGACTGGCTGCCCATCTGCATCATGAAACTCTGCCATTCCTTGCGAGTCCCGGTTTATCTGGGCCAAGAGCATGCTTCAGCTGCTGAAGTAACACATACAAGAGACACATTTTAAACTTAAACTAGCCTACGTACACACACAGACACACACAGCTCCCACATGTGCACACTGTCTACTTCTGTCTGTGCTGAATTGCTGTACATGTCCTTATACTGTATATTGTAAGGTAGTTTCACTTTGATTTAACACATTAAGGGACTTGCATCATGAAAGTTATGAAAAGTTAAATAATAAATATATTTAAAGCAATCTCAACACAGGTATCATCTTCAAATCTTTTTTTCTTAAGGAGATTCTGTATGTGTACTTACATGATTTTGTACGCACTTTATTCACAAAAAATGATTCAATAGATTTTGCTTGCAGTGTTGTGGCATGTCACCCTCCTTATGTGTGATGATATGACAAATAGACAGGGGCAGGAGTTGAAACATGGTTCAAGAAAAGTGTCCCTTTGGGTTTTGAACTGTTTTTCAAACAAACATGTCTTAAACAAATTTAGGACATGACATTACTCACACATTTTATCTCACTATAGACCAAACATTTATATGAGATAATAACCTATAGATAGATTAATATGAAAAACTATTATTATTGCAGCCTTGTGACATGCACTCATGTTGAGAGTTTATTTGGTAAACCTAACCAAAACGTATGCAGTCCAATAGCATTGTCTTGCAATAAACTGACTGTCAAGACAGTTGCAATGTCCAGGATATAGTCTGTAGTGCTGTCTTATGTTGACATGTATTCCTATTATTTTGTCCAACCCATTCAAATCACTGAGGGTAAGCTATACAACAGACACACCTCTTTGTGTTGGGCTACACACAATTTAACAGCACCACTTGGCACAGGCTCCAAATGATTATGCATTTGAATCAGTACATGCCAAGCAGTTACATCACAAACTGAACGTTTTACCCTACACAGGAGAAGGAATTACTGCACAACTTTTCTGTTTGATTTACTGCTGGGTGTGCCTAATAAACTGACAAGTATGTCCAGAAGCACAACAGTGAAGAAACTGATATCTCTCAAGTCAGGGCCGTATGTTCAGTGAGACATAGCGGTGCACCGATTGATCGGCGCCGATTCCCTTAATTTTGCGGGATCGGCGATCGGCAATTCTTCTATGTGAAACCGATCTTATCTACCTCCGCAAAGGTCTGAAAGTCAGCCACTGTCTGCTCTGCCATGAGAGAGACCTGACTGACAGGCCCGCCCACCAGGTTACGTCTGTACGTGCGCGTGCGTCTGCAAGTTTATTTGTTTTAAGATGTGAAAAATGAAAGACTAAAGGAACTGATAATTTAGTAGGTTGGACAGCAATGCTATATTGTTTTCATTTATATTTGAAAGAACTACCTCATGTGCAGTTAAAACAACAAGTTTGTATTGTATTGTTCCACGGGTATTGTTTTTCAATAAAATAAGATGCGAACATTGAAGGTGTGTGCTGTCACTTATAGATAAATCGGTATCAGCCAAAATCGGAATCGGTAGGTCAGACTTTTTAAAAATCGATGACGGTCAGAAAATTGCCATTGGTGCCCCCCTAGTGAGGCATAATCAAAATAAAGTCCAATATGCTGTTTTCGTGGTACATATTCTCACACACAATTATCGTTAAATTACAAACGTGGGTTTTGTTTAAATAATAGAGACTTAAAGCGCTCGGGGGAGGTGATCCAGCCTTGTTTACATCGTCAATTCACAAATATAGCCAGACGTTTATATTTATTTAACAGTAGACACGTCCGGTATATGTGCGCTTTATCAAAATGTTATTAAGTAGGTCTTTTCTTAATTTTACCTAACTTTCCCTCTGGTGTCAATGCCCACTATTACCGGTGCTGTTTTTTGGCGCTTACTGATTTGAATATAGCAACTGTGGCCAGCTATCTGTGATATAGTATAACTGTGACTTGCCACATTTGACGCTACGAAATCGAACATCATATTTTAAATGTGGAGCCAGCCAGCCGGTTAGAGCACTGACACTACGTGTGAATGATCAGAGACTGGTAAAACGCTCTGTCATAACGGTGCTAGCAGGTTAGCCACCATGCTAACATCGGTGATAACTACGCCAAACGACACTGTCACGACTTTTAAGAAGCCACACTAATCACACTACTCCCAAAAGATTACTGGTTTTCCAAACGAACAGCTGTTTGTAGTTTCTATCTGAAGTATGAGCTGACTGTGCACGGTAGCTGGACTGGTAGCTAGCTGCCTCTGTGAAGCTTCAAGCCGAGAAACTAGCGACGCAGTTCGGAAACAAGACCGAGGAACCGTGGTGCTAAGTAATGATAACATAAGCATTTCGACCCGCTGAATGTCATTTTATTTTTGCCAAAATTGTATTTTCCAGGCGTCTTTCGAGCCGTGCCGCAGTCTGCCGCCCCCACCCTTCGCAGAGGTGGTTGTGGGAATAATGCACACTGGGTAAAAAACAATTTATAAACTAACCTCCGAAAAATTTCCAACAATTCCTCCTGTTCGACCACCATGCACCAGTGCAGGAAACGCTGCGCGATGCCCGCACACCCGGAACGTGTACACCAGTACAGTCCTCCGACCAGTGGACCCGCCTACACATACATTGGGTGATCTGATTGGCTTTAACGTGGGTATGTCCTTTTCTATTGGCTAAATGCTATGTTCTTCATTCATGAATCGACGCTTTTTGCTGTTATTCATCTGCCCGGGCCCCTGCCAGGCGCCATTCCGCGTCGGTTTTCGTATTGTTTCAGGCTTTGGACTGAGAAAGCGAGCTGTCCTCGTATAAAATAACCATTAAACCTTAACGCAAGGCAACAGCTGTTTGAAACACTGTATTTCGAGTTACTGTCTGCCGCAGGATGAGGTCAGGTTCGATTTTCTGCAATGTAAACAGCGACGTGTGTGGAATTTTTTCAGCCTCCATGTTGAGAACAAGGTGATGTGGGAAAAACAGAGGGAATGTGGGCAATGAAGTAAAGAGGAGAAATGTCCGCCTGACAGTGACACCAAACATTGCATGTGGAATATCTGAAAAAACAAGACATCTGGGTGTGTGGATATGTATTTCATTGATGTATCTTAGTTTGTTTATTTGTGTGTTGTACGTTTGTTGTTGTATTTTCTTTTTCACATTTTTTATCGTGGTATATATATATATATATATATATATATATATATATATGTCATTCATTTATTTTATTTTAACCCTATAAATTGTTAAATTACATATATATAAGTTTTATTCTTTGAATTTTTGGTTAAAAACTATATAGGCCCTTTTTTTTACACTTATTGCTTGTGAATCTATTCATACATTATTTATTATTATTTTTCCATATTTTGGGCTTTTTGCCTTTAATTGACAGGATAGTTGAGAGAGAGAGGAAATGGGGACGCAGAGAGAATGGCATGCTGTAAAGGGCCACTCGATACGGGATTCAAACCGGGGCCGGCTGCAGAGAGCGCTGCAGCCTCTACACGTGAGGCGCCTGTTCAACCTATTGATCCACCACATTTAGAGTACCTACCAACCAAAGTCGAATCCCTTGTATGCACAAACACACAAAATATTTCAGTATGTACAGGTGTATGTAGCCTATATTTAGTCTTCCTTCAATAATAGCAATAGGCTTAGTGTAAAGAAATACAGCTCCACACAAAAGACAGCCTTCAAAATGACCACACACTACATCTGTTATAGCCTGAATGTACACACCCACCCACACTGGATGTGAAGCCCGTATATCTGTCTTGAAATCTAATTAATTTGTTCTTGTATAGCTATTTATATACAGTTGAATAAATTTCGCAATCACAAAAGTGTCTATAGTTTCTCAATTTCAAAACATTTTCTTTTTTACGGGAGTCACATTTCAGTAAAGTGACAGTGACATTTTTGTTTTGTTGAGTGTTTTCAGGTTGAAGCTGCATCAAGTCAAACCAAACACCCAAACATGGACAGAATGATACCGGAAGCTCCTGTCAAAGTAAAAGTTCTCAGTCATATTAATAACTGTCAAGAATATATTTATTAGGTATATGTACAGTTAGATTAGAACATTCATAGCCTGTAATGTTATTGTAACATTTTTAAAAAATCTAAATTAACATTCAGGTAATTAATGTGCAGTCATTTTTGTTCAGAGGGTTTGTTATGTCTTGCTTCTTTTATTTTACTATAGCCTACTATTAGTTTCTCATTTGTTTTTGTTCCTCAAGTTTTATGACATAGCTCTGCTTTATTTTTACTAATGCTCTGGCCTAAATTGGTCATGGTAGCTACCCTAAGCCCATGCTGTTATGCCATAGGCCTTGTTGTTGCTGTCAGTTTATAACGTTGTTCAGAGGAACAGCTTCAGATCTTTTGAGTTGTTTGTTTTTGTTGTTTTTTTTTTGTTTGTTTGTTTTTTTTTTGCATAGGCCTACAAGTTTTATTTTGAAGTTTAACCAGAAGTCGTATTTGGTTGTTACCTGTCTGACTTAACCACCTACACGCGCACGATGGGGGTGTATCCTCCCCTGTGAACTATCATCGGGGGAGAGATTCCTTATTGGACTCCGTCGTACGCAGGCAGGTAGGTAGAGAGCAGGGCAAACACGTCCCGCCTCGGTCTGACACAGATTCCCGTCATGTTCACAAGGACGGATACCCGGGGAGACTCGGGGGTCCTGGATGCTGCAACTGTGAGGCAGCAGAGGAGGCTGAAACAGGCGATCCAGTTCCTCCATAAAGACTCGGCTGATCTTCTGCCTCTTGATGGACTGAAGAAGCTCGGGACATCCAAACAAGGGGTGAGCCTCTCATGGAGGGCCTCACACTGCAGTGCCACTGTTGTCCACATTGTAGGGCTCATGTTTTAACCATATCAAGAATATAGGTGAGAAACTTGCATATGAGGGAGGTGAGTCACAGTGTCTCTCTTAATTCACATTGCATCATTTATTGATGTCTACTGTCATTCCATATAAAGATAGCCTCCACAATGTAGCTATATGGAGAAAAGATAAAAGAGAATGTTTCGTTAATGTTATTATTCCCTCACCTTTCTGTCTGTATACAACATCTGTTGCACATCTGCCCGTCCTGGGTGAGGGATCCCTCCTCTGTTACTCACCCTGAGGTTTCTCCTGTTTTTTCTCAGGAGTTTTTCCTCAGTCGATGTGAGGGTCCAAGGGCAGAGGCTGGTGTTGTGATGATGTGTAAAGCCCTTTGCTACAAACTGTTTTTTTGTTTGTTTTTAAATGGGCTCAACTTGTCCTGCCTTGCCTTTATAGTTGCAATGTGTTTTGTTGGTAATTTCACTTCATTTTTATAATCTTACCCTTCTATCATTGGTCCCAGGTTTGAAGTGAACTATTAAATAGGAGTGGAAAATAAGATGATTGTCAGTTGGACTGAAATTCTTTTTGCACGCCTGGGTTGCTCATTTAACTCATTTAACTACAAAATGATAATAAACACAACATGTAGGACATATAACAAATAAATGTGGCACATAACATGCAAACATGAAAAAATACCTGGATACAATTTAAAAAATAATAATACTTAGATGAAAACTAACCTTATATGTTCATATGTGTGTTGTTTAGATATTATGAAATGAGAATGTGACACTTTTTCTTAAAGCTCATGTTATATTGCTTTTATTTTATTGTAGCAACCACATCATATTCTACAGAAGCGCCTGCTGGAGGCCAAGCTCTCCCAGGGAGGGATGAACATTTGTGGAGTAATGCCAAACAATGGAGGTATCCTTCAGAGTTGTCATGTAAACACACATGAAGATGAGGAAGAAGAGGAGGGAGATTTAATTTACGTGCCAGCAAAGTGAGTGGAAGTTGACCAGCGATTTACAAAAGTATAAATAATTAAAGCTGCTTTGCAGCAATGGTTGGGGCCAGGCAATTTAGAGAAACCTAGGCAACTGAACAACAAAAGACAAATTAGGAAGACAAGGAGAACCTTGGCATTACAATGTCTATTTTGCATTAGCTGAGGTTTGACCTCACAACCTATGATACTAACTCATGGAGCTAATTGCCTAGAGGTGAGCCCTGGTGTGTGGCTTCACAAATGAACAAAGACAGTCACCAGAATGACAGCAGCTGACAAGGCTGATTTCAAATACTGTCAAAATGTCAAAAATTCTGTTATCAAGACAAAGATCTGAAAATACACATATTGCATCTTGACAGCATGAAGACATTGGTCATTTGTATTTAACAGTAAGTGTTTTGCCCCATAAGTGAAAAATGTTGTTGTTGTGATGTTTAAAAATGCCATTCTTACACTGACTGCAATTGTTCACATGCTTGGCCTCTAAAAATGTGTAAGTTACTTTAAAAATCAATGACAGTGAACTCCATCAGTAACATAAGTATCTCAGAGCCCATTTCTTTCTTTTGGTAAAACAAGTATTTATATTCAGAACAAGGCATTTCACCTTTTTTCTGGTGTGTGTTCTGTGTGTTTGCAGTGTTTAGGGCAGGATGTGAACATGCTGATCGACACTGCCTGCAAACTGAACCTGATGTCCACGCAAACTGTAGAGAGATTAGGGTAAGGTGATTCAAAGCACACATACACAAATCCTATGTACAAATCTGAGTAATGCCAGGTTTCAGCACTCAGTGATTGTTTCCCTCAAAGTTTGAAAGAACTGGTGGATGAGAACAGAATGGAGACGGAAGATTTTCCATTTCAGCGTGAGCTCTGCATTGATGGTCACATCAGGGAGCTCAGTCTAACCATCGGACAGCTGAGGATAATGTGCTCTTTTGTTCTAGTGGGTAAGGAAGAGGAATAAGAATGATCTAAGTGTAAATATGACACCTTAGGATTTTGGTATTGATATTATTGTTCACCAATTAAATGTATTCACAGAAAGTAACAGGCCACTGATGTCACTGGGAAGCAAGACACTGAGGTCCCTCAAGGTAACTCATTCACTTGCTCTTCTTTATGGTTGCCTCAAACTCAGTAAATCATCATTCAAGATAGATTTTCACACTTCCCAAAGAAAAGGAAAAGTTGTAATTTATTTCTAATCAAAGCTCAGCAGCGATGAACACACCCTTGCACTCTTGTACACCTTGAGGGCTGTACCTCAGGGAGTGCTTGCAGCAGCCCATTAACGCAGCAATGCATCGCAGCCAAAGTTTCATGAATTTTTAAGTATTTTTAGGCCATCAGAAATTATTATAGAATCATTTGTCCCGAGAAGAAGAAACATTCAAAACACAATAGGGTCCTCACACCCTCCGATGCTCTTAGGCCCTAAATCTGTGATGTGTGTGTACTTGTCTTTCTTGTAGTGTGTAATTGACACTGAGAAGCAGATGCTAGTGTTTGGGACAAGTGTGAGGGAACAAGTTCAGTTTGTGAAGAAGTCGTTCAGTGACAGGTAAGATGGCAAGACATAAATACACAAGCCACATATTGTTACACAAAACACCATCTATTCCTCTGTATGTCGGTAATGAACAGCTACAGAAACACTGCAAAAATTTTTCCAAAGGCAAATAGAAATGCAGTTTTTATTCATATGTTCCATTGTCTAATGCCAATGACTGTCTCTTATTCTTCATAGGGTGTATGTGTATTCTTAAACTCTTCTTAGGCTTATACTATAACGTGGCATAAAATGATCAGAAAAAGACAATTACATTGTTAATCACAATTATTTTTATGGCATTTAATCGTCAACTAAAATTTCATGATTGTGACAGGCCTGTGGTTTTAAGAACCGAAACAATCGTAGTTCTGCACATATTCATTCTGAGGCTTCTCTCTGGAGGTCTAGTAAGAACAGCTTGGTGTCTGAATGTTTTGTGAATGATGCAATAAAAATACAGTGATTTCAGGCAAACACTCAGAGAAACCTGTAAGGTTGGCTGGTGGGTCCACGTGGGCGGGGCTTGGGACATTGCTGAGGGCAGTAACTGCGATGTTGTGGCAGAAGTCCTGCTGGCTGGATGAAGGTTTCTGAATACAGGCTGTGTACAATTCTCTGTGGACTGAGGCTTTGATACTTTCACAGTATCAACATAGAACCTACAGCTGCTTGATAATCAAAAACCAATGCATATCTACTCTATCATAATGTGGGACCTATAAATAAAAGATACATTAAACTAACGCCC
Source organism: Caranx melampygus (assembly GCA_019059645.1). Classification (NCBI taxonomy): domain Eukaryota; kingdom Metazoa; phylum Chordata; class Actinopteri; order Carangiformes; family Carangidae; genus Caranx; species Caranx melampygus. The sequence continues at coordinate 254,245 of JAFELL010002586.1, read as the reverse complement.
CCACTGATTACAAGTGATCATATAGTTGGTGATATCTAGATGACTTTCTACAAGATGATAGTAGAATCTATTCATAGACACCAAGACTGTTGTGTTGGATAGTGGGCTCTGAAATACCAAAGAACTTAATGGTGTCCTTTTTACATCTTTTTCTACAACAGCTCCTCAGACTTCAGAGACCTGGGATACTGATCCTCTCACTGCCAGCACAAAGCGACTAAAAGCAATAGAAACATTTATCTACCGTTACAAGTGGATACATAATTGGGGAATTATGATTAGCTGCTTGTTTGTTGCATTCATGGATCAGGTAATCCACACTGACGTCACTTATTTCAACTTAAAGGAAGCAGTTAGCACCGACAGTTCCTCATGTAGCACTGGCAATGAATAGCATCCTTGTAGCCTAGAGTTAGGTCTGATATTAGCTGTCACTACAATAGTCAAGTGTTGTAGATTTAAAGATTCTGATAGATTTGTGATTTAAAGCTCTTATATCCTACAAATTCCTCTTGTACCCAAGTTTATTGGAATCAGTCTTGGAGAACAAAGATCGGAAATTGTTTTGGATAAGCTCAGCACAGTCTACTACATATAGACCAACAGTTTATCTACTGTATTTTATAATGTTGTATTTTCTAGTCTGAGACATTTATTTGCATAGATGTCACTGCCTTCTGATGTTTTTTGAACAATAGTGACTCTTGTCATATGTGTTAACATGTGACTGTAGCAAAGTGCAACACTGGATATCAAATAAAATCCCAAATGATGTGAAGTTTAAGTTTTCTTCTGTATTTTTGCACAATTTGCCACAAAGGAAATTTGGCACAAAATCTTATATAACTTGCCCATGTGAATTTTTTTTAGATAGATAGATAGATAGATAGATAGATAGATAGATAGATAGATAGATAGATAGATAGATAGATAGACAGATAGACAGACAGACAGACAGACAGACAGACAGATAGATAGATAGATAGATAGTACTTTATTAATCCTTTGGGATGGTTCCGTCAGCAGCGGCACAGCACCAACAGTAGAAGCACACAGATCAAATATAAAAAATATAAAGTACAGTTCAAGGCTAAAAGAACAATAATAAATATATCAATAACTAATAATAAAAAATTGCACGCACCAGAAAGACGATTTCACAGGTACAGTAGTTGCACGGGGTTTCTGGAAGAGCTTAGTAATGTGTAAGGTGTTCTGAAAGCCAATTACAAAACTGGGTCAGCTAACGGTAGTCTGACATAATTGTGTGTGTAAGTCAAATGGAAAACAGAAGAGGGTTACCAATTCACCAGCAGGGATCAGTGTCATTTCTCCTTGCTGCTGGTTCAATAAGGGACTGGAAACAACTTTCATATCCCAACTGATCTATGAATGTATCATAGAAACTCTAACATAACAATAGTGTTTGGTAATGCACCCTGGTCAGCTGATTGGCAGGTGAACCGCCCCTCAAGTGGCCATGAAGACGACTGACATGGTGCTGAACATTTTCCAAGGAAACCAGCATCAACAGCGACATGAAGCTGTGGTCATCAGCCAACTGTGGAGAACACAAATAAATAAATCTCTGCTGCATATAACCAAGTGGCACCCCTCCATGACGTCACCCATTGGTTTGTGAAGGGCTGCTTTTGAAGCCATTTATTAAGATTTGCTTTGCTGGTTTTTAATTGACCATATCTGGTATGAATTTTAACAGCAATATGAACACAACCACACAGTGCTGTAAATAATAATAAATTCAGGAAAACTTCCAAGACTATTTCTGTTTGCTTCAATTACCCACAAGAAAAATACAAATGTTTAATGTTACCATCCTTGAAATGATAAATAATGACGCATTCAGAAATTAATACCAGAGCTTGTGCTTTTCTGATGTTTCTTGTCAACTAATCAAATGTTATGGTACTGAAAACAGCACTTAACCAAATTATCCCATTACATTGATCATGAGGTTATGGAAAATCTGTAAAAGAAATACAATTTAATCACAGTAAGTCTCTTTATTAATACCCTTTCAATGATAACAATTATGTTCTGCATAAAATGTATGTATCACCTGGAATATTAAAACAGCTCATTCAAAATCTTCAGTCAGTTTTATGTTCACCATAAAAAAGTGTGTGAGGTCAAATGTGAACATAGAATGATAAACAGCTGGTCTGTTCTCTCATCGGAGGAGGCTGAACAGGAGATGGTTTTCTGGTTTCATCATCATCACAGCTCCATACATGGTGACCTTCTGTTGGCACTGGTCACTCACAGTGTGGCTCCTTAGAATCATAGTAAAGCACAAAAACTTCAGTTAAAGTGCATATTGCAAGTTATACTTTTTACAAAATGCATATGTAATCTAGTCTAAAAATTACCATTTGTGAGTAAGGATTTAAATTGTTTTTCAAAACACAAAAGCACAAATTTAACCAAAAAAGTGTCCGTTTTAGAGCAAAGCATCTAAAAACTCTTTTTTTTTCCAACATTGCATCATGTTCATCAGGTCCCGGGACACCAGCCTCCGTGAGTCATTGTCAATAATAAATTAATTCTAGTCTAATTAATTATTATTCTATTATCAATTCGCTCCACTGCTGTACACATTTTAAAAAACTGCAACAGCCATAATTAACATAGGAGCAGCTGCAGCCAGGGTGCAGCCGGCGGGAGTTGCTGCAGGACCACCGTGATAAGTTACAGCTGTTAGCGTATGTGCTCTCAATTGAGTATTGTAGACTCTTATTTTGAAATGCACCAGAAATGCTCATGGCTTATAACAGGTGATGACAAGGGGATTTTTGTTGGGTATGATAAAAATAGCCCAACCTATGTAGTCTACTATCCAAACAGTGGTAAAGTGCAGAAACACAGACTAATTAAGTGTGTGACGCCAACTGTTACAGAGCAAGAGACACAGACGGAGACGCCTGCTGATGATGATTTTGAGGTACTGAGGCAGGTTAACAGGACCAGACAAAACCACCCTCTCTTACTGACAGGGCAGGTACGGGAACAGGTACCTACAGTTGGGCCTCAAGAGAGCCAGGCACAACCAATTAAACATGAGACTCGCCGTTACCCCTCTAGAGTCTAGAAGAAACCAGCCTACTTTGGTGACTATGTAACTGGGGCAAGTGATGATAAGGTGGCGATGAACATAGATTACTGTTCCAGGTTGGTGTCTAATGTACCCCAAGCATTTAGGAAAGCCGTGACCTCACCTAACTCAAGAGAATGGTCGAGTGCAATGGATGAAGAAGTGAAATCACTTAATGACAACAACACCTTTACCTTAATCACACTACCAGAGGGTAAGAAAGCAGTGGGGGGTAGATGGGTATATGCTCTGAAAACTACTGCAAATGGGTCTCACAAATTCAAGGCACGTTACGTAGCCAAAGGATACAGTCAAAAGCAGGGTGTTGATTATGATGAGACTTTTTAACCCACTGCTAACCTGACAAGTATACGGGTGTTAATGCAAAAAGCAGCACAAGAGAACCTGATGTTACATCAGATGGATGTTAAAACTGCCCACCTACATGCACCAATAGATTTTGAGATATACATGACACAACCAGAGGGTTATGAAGTCACATCTGACAGAGGTGAAATGTTGGTGTGTAAGCTGAAAAAGTCATTGTATGGTTTAAAACAATTGGGCAGAAAGTGAAACAAAATGAGATGAAACAGAAGATCAAAAAGTGATCATTGTGATATGGGTTGATGACCGGGTTATTGCAGCCAGTGATGACAATGTGATGAAGAATGTCAAAGAAATGCTCACCGCTAAGTTTACAATGAAGGACTTGGGTAAACTGAATAATTTTCTGGTTGTTGATTTCAAACAAAGTAACCACTGTGTAAAAATGTCACAGAAAAGGTATGTTGAGAAAGTACTTGACAGGGTTGACATGCAAGATTGCAAGCAGCCAAAGCTTAACTACACTGACACTGCAGAGGTAATGAGTGATGTCAGGAAGTACAAAGAGGCTGTAGGCAGCTTGATCTACTTATCAACATGTACCAGACTAGACCAGTTATGTAGTGAGTAAACTTTCACAATACCTTTCTAAGCCAACAGTAGAGCAGTGGACTAGTGTAAAACATATACTCAGATATTTAAAGAGCACAAGGGACAGGCTGTTATATTACAGAAAAAGTGGTAATGGGCCACTTGGATTGGAAGCATTTAATGATGCAAACTGGGCAGAAAATTAGACTGACAGGCGCAGTGCTACAGGTTATTGTGTCAGCCTAAACCAAAATGGTCCTCTGATTTCATAGTAGAAGATTTTCAACTTGTAAGGCTGAGTACATGGCATTAGCTGCTACTATATAAGAATGTATGTATTTGGTTCAACTGTTACAAGGTATTTATGACTCTCATTACATGCAGCCAAAGGTTTATGAAGACAACCAAGGCGCCATAGCCTTAGCTAAAAATCCTGTACAGAGACAAAGATGTAAACATGGTGACATAAAATATAATTTTGTAAGGTCAGCTGTTAATGATGGCTAAATGGTTCTGGACTATTGTCCAACAGAACAAATGGTGGTAGATGTTATGACAAAACCCCCCAACAAAGTCTAAGTTGAAGAATTTTGAGACATTTATGTTTGGAAAGTAATATGTTAAGAGATATTTCTGTTTGAAGAGCAATGTGCAAAAGATGTTTAAGTTTATGGAGTAATATGCAAAGAGACTTTTGAGTTGGTTATTGTATTTTAATTTTATTTTTTGTAACTATATGAGAGCAAGTGGGGATGTTAGCGTATGTGCTCTCAATTGAGTATTGTAGACTCTTATTTTGAAATGCACCGGAAATGCTCATGGCTTGTAACAGGTGATCTGTGGTTTCAATAAAAACCCATTTGTTCCTGATTGACACAGATGAGAACCGGTGTGGGCGTTTTTCCTCCGTCAAAATGCTTTCTTTTTCAGAGTTTGGTATACACATGCAGACAGCACGCTGTTGACTTCGAAGGACCCAGCCTACGGAGGCAACGGCCTCGGAGGCTCCTCTGACTGCCGCATCAACCGTCGGTAAATGGGACGGTCTAGCCTTCGGAGCATTTCCTGAGTGCGTCACGACATTACGTCGTAACGTCTGGCCCCAAGCCCGGGAAAAACAGACAGAAAAATATAACGGACAGACGACATGGATCCAGAGATTTTGATTTTGTTTTTTTAAATATTTTTTGTTGGAGGAAGAGGAGAGGCGGCCCCGGCGACAGCGACACCGGCGGCTCGTTTATTTCCGGCTTGGAGAGCTGGGGAATTGTTGTATCAACTAAAATTCAATTGCTATTGTTTAATCCTCCTGTTCTCACCCTCCTTTCTCCATCCAGACGAGGCCGATGTACTGCCGGATAAATCTAAATATTCCTGTCCTCCAAATATTTTTTGATGATCATGACATCCGACAAGATTTTAGGCTGAGCAGAGTCCCTGGCAGCGCTGCTGGAGCTTCTCCACCAGGAAAGGCGACACGGATGGGGTGCCACAATACAGACCTTGGTCTTTCTCTTCTGGCTGGCGAGTGGGACATCCTACAGGGTGGTGGCAAGGGTGTTTGGGATGCCTCGCTCCACTGTTCACCGCATCGTCCATCGAGTTACTGAGGAGGTGGTGGCCATTCGCCACCCCCTCATCACTCCCTACAAGCGGCCGGTGCAAGGTGTGGCAGCCCAGCACTTTAACAGCCATCACTCCAGGGCACGCTCCATCATAGAGCGTGCCTTTGGAATGATGAAGACGAGGTTTAGAGCCATCTTCCTCCAAGCGCTGGAGGTGCAACACACCTTTGTGCCTCAGGTATGTCGCTACACAACAGAATTATTGATTCTAACCCTAACCCTATTGTTAATTGGTGAATACCAGTTAATTAATTAATTAAAATTTAATTACAATTACATTAAATGAATCTTTTTTTTCCCTTCTTTTCTACAGGTCATAACAGCATGTGCCGTCCTGCACAACATCTGCCTGGGTGCTGGTGACATCATGGCCCCAGAGGATGAAGAGCAGGATGACATGCCAGAGGATGAGGGGGAGAACGGGTTGGAGGCAGCCAGTGGTGCTCCCTGGCGGGACCAGCTGTCTGCTGAGGTGTCTGCCCTGGAGGAAGGTATCCTGGACCATGACTACCTTTAGAGGGCAAGTAAAGTAATTTTGAAGCTATTCCTACTTAAAGTGTTTTGTAAACAGTCCTGTTGAAGTAATTTGTATTTTTATTCTTTCTCTTTTAAACATTTTTAGGAACATGGAAGCCATCAATTGAGTCAGCCCTGCAAACCCCGATGTACGATGTGGTGGACAGTGGAGACATGCATCCCCCACCCCCCACTCCCCAGATGATGTCCCACTCCCAGCCAGAAGACTCCAAGGTCTTCAATGTGGCATCCCATCCAGTCCAGCAGCACCAGCAGGGACTCCTGCTCTGCCAAACTGTATATGAGTTTTCTGTAAACAGTAATTTCTGCCGATATTTTGTAAATCTTTGTAAATATTTGTACATGACAGAAAAATAAATCACTTGTTGTCACTGAAAAGTAGTTCAAAAGTTTAATTAAATTGTAAATAAGAAATGGAACAGATGTAACAAGGTTATAAGATTTTAATTTAGAACACAATACATAACAACACAGAACTTCATCAAACAGAAAAAAAACATTAAAAAATCAATGCCTGTCAATCATCCTGTCAACTAAAAAGTCTGTCCATCCTCTCTCTGCTCTCTCTTTCTCTCCTTTCCTCAGCCTCCCTCTGCAATCGCATGTCCTCCCTTATCAATTCCAAAATCTCATCCCTTTCCCTTCTCCTCTATCTGCTTCTTGCTCTCAATGGCCCTGGCTGCCTCTCCTCCTCATCATCATCCTCCTCCTCCTCATGCTGCTCACCCACTGCAGCACCTGGCCCTGGTATGTCCTCAGGGATGGAGGCAATTAGGACAGGCGGGGCAATGGAGGGCCTCTGTCCTTAACACCTCATCCATAAGGACCTCATCCAGGGCCTGGTGGCAGCAGTGGGCTTCCCGCTGACTCCCTGCCCTGTCCCTGGATCTTTGCATTCCTAAGGCAGAGGAAATCAATCACAGCAACAGAAGCAATTTTCTGCAATGTTTATTTAAAAAGTCTTGACAAAGCAGTGATTCACAGACTCAAAATTAAATGTTTGAGGTGCTCTTTGGAATGGGATTCATGTAGTGATAAAGAAACAAAGAAAATCAATCTGTTTGACTTCCTGATGAAGGCTTGATGCCAAAATGCATGGAATGACTGTGTTTATAAGGTTTATATGACCATACCATGAGAGTAAAGGCATTTTTACTACTTTGGGACAGTGCCTTGGAGATTTTTTCTACGTTTCTTTATCAAAGTGTTTATTAACCTGGGTAGAACAAATAGTAGTAGTTTCCATATCATTATCCAAACCTGCACATACTTTAAATAGTTTTTAGATTGTCCCACTTTTTTTAGCCTGTTGGGGCTCCACCTTCCCCTCCAGGTCCATTTTTTGCAGGATTGTTCTAAACAAGAGAGAAGCATGACAAAAGGTAAACACGCAAGATCAGATTATCACAGATATGTAAAGATTCACAAAAGGGACAGACATAAAATTCCCGCCCTCACCCGAAAACATTCATTTAATGTGATCCAAAGATTATATTTGTACTTTGGTCTTTATACAGGATTTGGATTAATTAATGTAACTTATACATACAAATGCAGTATGTATAGAGCACAAATGGGCTATTTATTTATGCCTCAACAGTTACCTCCATCCTAGTGTGGCCGTGTTTTTGGCCCCTATAAATAGATGGTGGTTATGACCACGGAGTTTAATAAACTCATCTGTCTGCTCCTTGCTCCCTACAACAAAATGACATGTAAAGCATATTTTCTGTTATGTCAACAGGCAAAAATGATTGTTCGATATAATAACGACAATAACAATAATAATGCTCCTCAAGTTAACTTTATAACTATATTAACTGTATTCAATCCAAACGTTTACAGTATTAACAGCCTAGAAATACAGCTGGGCTCACAGCCCATCGTTAACGTTATTTGTTCAGCGGCAGTCAGCTTTGGGCGCAGGAGGGATGCGCCCCGACAGCTCCTATCTCTTGTAAGAGGAGTGAACTGTAGCCTATTATAGAACTTACGAGAACAAATTCACCTGATGTGAGGTATACACATCTCCATAGTTACAATAAAATATTAGTTATAAGTTAACATCCGAGCTTGTAACATTTGAAAGTGAAGGGTTTTGATGTTACTTTTAAAGGTTAACAGTTGACTGAGCTCCTCCTATCAACAGGTTAGCCGTAAGCTACATCACATTGCTGACTCTACATTCTGTTGGCTACGTGTCAGCATTATTAACCATGTATTTTAACAGCCATTTAGAGGTTTTAAGGCCCCTTGAACTCCTGGCGCTAAGCAAAAACCTGTTACTTACATCTAAATGTATATTCTGCACTGCTGCCGGTGCTGCTGCCGTTGGTCGCCATTGTTGTTGACAAATCAACCGGCGCGCAAAGCATCTTGGGATATGAGAGGCCGCGAAGAATAGTAGCAGGGCATCCTCCGAATACAGGGAAAAGGAGGACGCATTTGTCGGCTGCATTTGGAGGACCCTTCGAGTTTGGACGAATTGGGACAGCCTTCGCGCAGCGTTGTGACGTCATCGGCCTTCAAATGCGTCCTTCGAAGGACGCAGCCCCTGAATTGGGACACAGCTATTTATGTCTAGGGTCAGAACCGGCAATAGGATCCATTACCGCTCTCCCTCTGCCTACGTCACTTCGCTTTTTTTAGATGCAGAAGTAAATGTTTCTAACAAAAACGACTCCACAATCCTCAATAACGTATGCATATATATAATTTTAAGAAAAACCTGTTCCTAAATTATTTTTCTAAGCATTGGTTCAAGGGGAGGTCTAACCTGCAATATGCTCTTTAAAACATGATGGGGAGTTGTAAGACTGTCTGCTTCAACTGAGGACATTTGAAGCAGATATGGGACATGTATGAATTTACAACAGTAAATGAGAAACCCCCACCTCCATACATCATGTATCGATCAGTACAGTATGATACCAGCAAGATGACAAGTTGATGGATAAACCTGGTTTTGCAGCATATAGACTGATCCTACTGGCCACTGACTGTTCGCAGTGTTCATTGTGTGACTAGTGACGTATGAAACACTTTAGTTCGTACTGAGTCAATGTTTTGGTTGTCCCGGCTCTGTGTGAGAGCTGAGCTGAGCCTTCAAAGCACATAAAAACAGAGGTGACAGAGACAGAGTTGCATTCAGTACCAGAGATTCTGTAACATTACTAAACCATTCTACTTGAAAGATGAAAGCGGATGAAAACGAGCAGATGAAAACAGCTGATGGAAGCGCTGTAACATGCACATTTGTGGGGATTGACAAAGTGTCATCCACCGTGTCGCTGACATCTCCCGTAGTTGTGGCGTGACGCGGAAATGCTTGTTTGCCATCGGGATAAATTTGATTGGAATCCCCCGAGAGCCTGCCATTAGCTTTACTTGTTTTAAATGTTTGCCACGTAGTCCACACGATGTAACATCGTTTAAGCCATAGGCTATTTAGACTGGTTTCACAGCCTATCACAATCAGACATGCCAAATAAGAAATATGGTCTTCAACATGAGTTCATGTTTATTTTATATTTTATTGTGTCAGCTTGAATACAACCATGTAGAGTAGTTGAACAGGAATGCACATGGCAAATCAAATCCCAAACAATCCATGAGCCAGTTGTAGTGTCTGATCCCCTTCTCTCCTTATAGAATATGTTTCTGTGCCTTAAAAGGTTGCTTTCTCTTTAGAAACTGGACAGTCATATGAACCAGGGTTTTCTTTAGCTTAGAAGGTCAAATGTTAGGTTAGAGGTCACCAACCATCTGTACAGTGTCATCGCCCTGTCCAAAGACCGTGCCAAGGGACATTATAAAAGTCAATGACACGTCTCTATCGCACTTCATTTTATTGAACACTGCATGTCCTACCCGACCACTGTCAGTGAAGCCTGGAGTATTGAACTGTTATTTGAATAAGGGGTCGAAGCTTCAGCAAAACCTCAATCACCTTAGAGCTGCCCTCCGGTGTTTAATCCTGATCCACCGTTGTCTGACCTGAGGTCTGTGTCATCAGGTTGTCAATCATTGGACAACAGATATGTCAATCAATTGACACGCCCCTAATTATGACAATCTTTAAGGACTAATATCTGATGAATTATGTAATTATTTTCAGATGGTCCACCAGTTCATATTTTAGGATGAGGAACTTTAGCTATTGAGTACGGAAGCGTATTGGATTCATTTGAAGAAAAAAAAAAAAAAAAAAACTTCTGTTTTTCTGAGTAATTAATATTTTTCTGTTTTTCAGAGTAATTCATTCGTCTGTTTTTCTGAGTATTTTCCCCTTTTTTTTCAGAGTAATTTTTTCTGACCTGACAAGATTTCAAAATCCTGCGAAAAGTTCCCATCCGGAAAGTAATGTTGGTGTTGGCTTCACTTTTCAGACTCGAAGCCTACGTCCACTTTTTATATATGGTCTATGCATATAACTTAAAATTCAGAGCAAATTCCTTTGTTCACTGAGGTGTTTGCAGGGGCAGAGCATAAACACAATAACTGTGTTTCCTGTGAGGTGGAAAAATGTCTGAGCACATTTCTGAATAAAATGTGTTTTAGGCACTTAGGATTCAGTTTCAAGTACATTTACTTGAGTTCTGCAATTTTAGCTACTTTACTTTTGTATTACACTTTTATAAGACTTTATAGACAAGCCAGCAACAATTATTCATTCACCGTGATGGTCCCTGCCCTAATCAAATTATGTGACTATGCTTCTCTCCATGGTGACAGAGGTGATCATGACAGCCAGATGTGGAGCACTCGGTCTGACATCATTCAGTCACTCTCACCTGGTCTCATGTGGAGATGTGCATCTGCAGGTTTTCTGTTTGTCTTTTTTTTTTTTTTTTAGCTTTTTTAGCTACATACATCACTGATATTACTGACTGACACACTCCATATCAGTAATGTTTCACCTGACCATCAGCTGTCACGTCCATCCCCTAATTTGTTGTGGCCAGGGAGCCAGATGATAAATGATAGAATATATGATGAAAAAATAATTCAAATAATCTATCATTTCTAGACCATCCTGATATTACATTCAAGTCAACATGCTAATTAATTAAATAAAGTGAGTATCAATTTATCCTGTCCCTAAACTATTACTATCAAATCTGGTGATGGCACTGAAAACCAAAGTGAATAATGACAATACAGTTATGATAATGACAATTATAACACAGTCTTTTACAAAGAACAGCACAAATGCTGTCTGCATACAATGTCAGTGTAGCCTACATAGAATGAAACTTGGTTATGTGTCTATAAGTGTTTAACAAACAAAAAAAACCCCATTATTTATTAAAAAAAAGATTTATTTGAGAATACAGATGTGGAATTAGAAGAGGTAAACAAACATAAGTGCATTGCATGATCACATGATCTAATTTCAGTACAATATTCAAGTAAAATGCAATAAAGTATGGCTTCTCATTGTACAGCAAATAAACAAAATCAAATGTAAACCCAGTGTAAAGCAAGCTCTTAAACACACAGACACAGCATTAGCATAGGTCACTTCTGTTATTGGAGGTTAAGGGGTAGGTCAGAGGTTAAAGGTGAGATTGACGCTCTCTCCAGCTTTGACACTAACCAGCTGAGTCTGCTGCTGTGACGCCTGCATGCTGGCAGTGATGGCATAAGAGCCAGGGGAAACCTCGATGTAGAAATCTTCACCTGCTGCCGACACACGACCCTGAAGACAACAAGACTTTAATTGAACACCTCAAATGACAATTTTTAATTCCAACATCAACCCATCAAGATTCGAGGAATGAAGCTGATGTAGATGCATCATGATGTTTCCCTAATGACTTCTAACTGCTGATTACAATAAACGTGCAGTCCCATAATAATAATAAAAAAAGTTTTTGTACAAGGTGTAGGGCCATTTACTCAACTGCTGTGTCTAGGTAGTTTTGACAATCATTGTTAATGCTATGACTGAGAAGGAGGCTTTACAAGCATTAATGACATGTGGAATCAGCTGTGATATTTTCGATGTCCTATGACCAACTGGCACAAATCAAACACAAAAAACACAGTTTTAGAGGTGCTTTATTAACAGTGTTTTTAAAATCAACACTGAATTAAAGGAGTTTTCTTCTGTGAGAGTGTTGCTTGTACAGGACATGATGGTTCAGATGATGAACTAACACTAATAAATTGATGTCTCATCAATCAACCCCATGTCCAGAACACCCATAATGCTTTGTGTCAGCCTTGCTGACTAAAAGTAAAAGCAGCAGATTCTGTCATATAAAGCTCTTACATATTTCTTGGATGGCAGTGCTGCTCTCGCTTTTCCAGCAGCTGGTCTACTGTGGAATCTGAACATGTGGTTCCTCTCCTTTTCAGTGAGCTTAGTGCAACAGCCCGACTCATAAAACCTCTGCAGCACAGACACATTTACATTTTAGTCTTCCAAGTCTCTGGTTAAGAACACACACAGTAGGCAAAAATAGTGCCTTACAAATAACTGACCTTGCAGTGGAAGGTCATCTCTGCCATCAAGTCTGCAATAGTTGCAAAGGCATCATTAAGCTCTCTGTGGGCTTTCTAAAACAAAAAACAGAAAAAAGGAGAAGAAGGGAGCATGATCTGAGAAAAGGTGAGTCAATATGAAACCCAGTCATGGTACAATGTTTCTAAAGTGTTCATATACAGAAAACATGTAGGGACCTTGACAGGAATGTGAGTGTCTTCAGTTGTAGCAGTGGGAGTCTGGGATTCAGCAGTGATGGTCCAGTCCACAGCACGTCTGGAGGCCCGCTCCAGCACCTCCAGTCCAAGGCTGGCAGAGCGCTGCAGAGAAGCCTCCAGCCGGGCTTGGCTTGCCATGAGCAAATCAAGTAAATCTCAGATGAAGGTCACCTGAGAGAACACACAAGCAGAGGGCACCCAATCAGACAATTTTTTTCAGTTTCTAAACATGCGCAATTTGATATTTGATCATTCCAAAATTTCAGTGGTTACAGCTTCTCAAATGTAGCTGATGATATTAATCTTCTACAACATTGAAGATGTATGTTACTGTTGACTGCTAAAAACAAAGATAACACAAATGATCAAATAATAAAAACAAAATAAAGAAACAAAAAACATTCAGTCAACAGTAAACATTATTTTTCTGCATATCATCTCATTGGTTAATCAATTTTCGTTTAAGTTCGATTCACAAAGATCTCATCAGAGGCATGTTTTAGGTCACTTCTGTAATTGTGATGCCTTAGCAGTTACCTGAAAATTAGAACCTCTAACTTCAACAAGCCAACAGGTCAAGTCAACGCAGCAGAGTCCAGAGGAACGGCGCATGCGTCAAGATTAACTCCACTGGCTACAGGGAATGCGGCTAATTCGCCACTTTATTTGTAGCTTCTTGCCACTTTCTTCCTTCGAGTCTGCTGTCCTTTTCCCGAGCTCAACCAAAACGCCTAAAACGTCATATAAATCCAAGCACACACGTCACGTTCTACACTAACTAGCGTCTTGTATGGCGCGTCAACAAACGGAATGTAGAGATTTACTTGTTTACCTGTTCGCTTCGTTCAGATCGACTAGTATACAGACAGACACAGGGAACAGTGAGGGTTTTTAAAAGCTCCGAGCTCCTTCAGTCACTCACCTTTAACATGTAGACTCCTTTTAAACACAATTTGCCAAAAATCGGACACAGACGTGCCTGTGCGAGTTTGAATTGACAGGAAGTAAAACCCTGCATGCTAAATGCTAAACCCCGCCCCCTCCTGATAGGACACATGTTCCCCTCTGGGAAGGATTGGTTCACAATAATGGAAAGTGACTGCAGGACTCAGAAAACTATTAGAAAACTACATCCTTCTTTTCAAACCTTTTCAACGTGTTCTAGCTATACCCAGCAATAAGACTGAAAAGATACTGCTGATTTACATATTATACGTTTATTTTACCCCTGACCAAATAATGTATACAGTATTTACCATTTAACATATTTCACCATGTCATGAAAGGCTTCAGGAAACCTCGAACACCCGTGCTGCTATATCATCTCAGATATGACACATTTAGCTTCTGACTGAACAAATTCAATTAGACTTCTATATCATTCCAGAACATGCACTTCAACTGGGAGCAGCAAAGTCTGGTAGCTCTGAGATTTTCTTTCTTTTTTTTTGTTGTGTTTTTGTATGTTTTTGTCGTATTTTGTCAACTACTGATGGATACTTCTGTGGGGAGAGGAGATTCTTCAGGAGAGGAGCTTCTGTCATTGAAAATGGAGCAAGTCTGGAGGATGCCACCCTGTTCCAGCTGGATGAGGAGCTGCTTTCGTGGTTGCTGCTGGTGATACAGAGGTTAAAGGCTTGGAAGTGGAGATGTACTGTGAGTCCTTTCTGCCGTCAGTCATCATGCAAAGTATCAACTCTCTGCCCAACAAGAGTGATGAGGAGCTGGAGATATAGATGAAGACTCAGGAAGTAGACGTTTTTTCAAATCAAAACAATACTTGTGAACATCCCACCAACGGCTACTGCTGAAGTTCCATGTGAAGTTCTCCATGAAGTCGTTGCTAGGATACAGACTAAACATCCTGAGGCACTTGACTTCAGTCATGTCTCCCTGATGGACTCACTGAGGATGTGGTGGAGAGATACACGCTGGTGGAGGCCATTCTGAACAACTCAGATCATCCTCTTCATAACACCTTAATGGACCAAGAAAAGAGCGGTGGTGGACAGCTCCTCTCTCTTCACTGCAGGATGGAGAAATATGGAAGATCCTTTGTACCTTCAGCCATCAGGCTTCTTCATTCTTCTGCAAACGGTTGATGAGTTGACAGACAAATGAATTTCCCTTTGGGGATTAATAAAGTAATTCATATTCATATATCATCTACATTGATCCATGCTCTATAGCTTAGAGGCTGATGCCCTCATCCATGTACATCTGTTAGAGTATATACTTGTCAGTGGTTCCAGTAACATCGCAACAACAACAACAAAAAAGGAAATTTAAGAAATTTTGTATTGATGAGCTTTTTGCAGCACATATGTAGTAAAATCAGACAGGACAAATGTGGTTCCCAATTTATAATCTTTTATTTTAGCAAAAAACTGACAGGAGCTTTATGCCATCAACACGCAGGCTCCTCCCACTGCCTTGATCTTCTCCTCGGCCCGTCGACTGAAGAACTTGGCCTTGACAATCACAGGCTGCTTGGGCAGCTTGCCTTTGCCCAGAACTTTGTAGTAACCCTGAAAGATGAAATGAGATGAGTCCTGGAGATGTGTAAAGGAGCAGGCATTTGGAGAAACAATGAGCAGTTATTCACAGTTCTCAGTACTCTCTGTCAAGGTCAACTGTTGTACAGTCTTACTGTCTTTGGCAAAGATAACAGTGCACCAAACATTCAACACTTTGACAAAAACCATTATATCATTTGCATCATAAAAAACTATGTGCCTAAAAGACTTGGCAGCACAGGAAAAAAAATGCCACAATCTCGACCAGCTGAGTGCAAAAAATAAAAAACCCTAAAACCTATGGCAGAGTAGGGCCACAACTCTGAATTTGCTTGTACACAGCTTCCAAAAGGTGAATTCACAGTCCTTTACTGTTACAATTTTGTGTTTAAAGTAGTAAAACTAACACTTTTCCAAAGATGATAGAGTTGTTACAACTTTATTCTGTTTTTCAAAGACAAGACGGGACATTACACTGCATTTTCCTGCATCTACACCACATTAGACCAGGTCCTCACCAAAAACTTGGACTTTAAGATTTTTTGTCACCACTGATTCATCTCGTCTCTTTGGATACTGGTTACGTAACCAATTTGGAGTTGGAAATTCTTACTTTTAAGCCATTATTTTAGTCCAACAACTAATGTCTATATAGATCAAAATGAAAGTAAAAATGTAGCATAGTTAAAAAGGTTAAAATCCTGCATAGTTCCTCTTGAAGACTCGTCAATAAATACATAAAAAAAATTTAAAATGATTAACTGAGAAATTTTACAAACCTACTTCAGTCTGGTAATTTACAATGAACAGAGCAGAAATCTTAAACTTGTCACCAGCTAAAAACTCTACAGGGAGAAATACCAGATATGTTCATAGACTATACCAGGGAAATGTTTACATTCTACTTCAACAAACCTTCAGTTGTTTTATCCAATTATCTTTCATCTTCCAAACATTTTACAAATATACTTAAGACTATGCTCTGTCCAGTTGACAGAGCAAATCTGGCAACCCCACTGTGACTGACTGAGATGCCAGTTACAGTCACTTGGTGTGACTATTAACAAAATATAATAGGCTACATCTAGACCCCTTTGTCTTGAGTTTATTTTGTTCAACAGTTGAAAGTCACACACTAAAAAAGCACACTTGATGCAATGCTGAGCCAACTAGGGCTGCAGCTATCGATTATTTTGGTATTCAATTATCCTATCAATTATTTCAACGATTAATCGAGCAATCTAATAGGGTGTTTTGCCTTATTAAATTGCTATATTAAGTATTCCTCCGCCTGCCTGCATGGAGGAATACCGAAACAGCTGATAGATGAATTGATCCAGCACATTGCGGAGCCTACCTGCGCGGAGGAATACTGAGTGAGTTGGTTATTTCCAAACAAACTGACTTTTTTCTGACCAGCTGATGCATTGTACATTTACACTTTATATCGAACTCTTGAACTGGTGTATTATTTTGAGATTGGACTTCTTGAAGGCGGCGAAAATGCGCTGATTAACAACCCCCCGTTCACAACCTTTCGCTGGCTGTGTCTGGCAGCAGCGCGATGCGCCAGTACTTCACAGTGCTGGGGGGGGCAGAGACCTCTCTACTCCAGATATTATACTTTGTGGCCATTTGTACCTCAAACAACCCCACTTCAGAACAACTGAATATGCTTACTAAATATAATATCTGTATAATATTTATGCATCTTAATGTCAGGGACGTCATAACCAGCCGTAAATATCGACTCACGCCAGGGGCCAAAACTCACGTTCTTAACTAGTCATTACAAATAACTAATCACTGTATGTTCTCACTAGTTTTCATCTCGATTAGCAAACACATTAAATGTTGCCTTACATTGTGTTGGATCCACTCAGTGGACATGACTGGATGCTTTCTGTTTCGCTGCTGCATTACTGAGGACGAGCTGTTACGCTATGAAACTTCAGTCTCACAGTGAACACAACTTGGAGCGGTCCTACACCTTTGATATCGTCTTTCTTTCCTTATTTTCCGTCTCTTTTTAGATTGCTCCGCTGAAGTCTTAACAACACTGCGTGTCAGTAATAAAAGTCCATGTGAAACACAAGAGGTGTATGCCTTATACTGCGAGTGTATTTAATTAAACGACGCTTCGATTCAGGAAAAAATGCCTCGATCATTTTATATAATCGAATTATTCGAATAACTTGAGTAATCGTTTCAGCCCTAGAGCCAACCTTATGGTACTTGTCCAACCCTGGCCCTTCTTTGAAAAATTAGACTTGGTAAGACATGAGGACATCATATTTCACCCAAATGCAGATGCATTTCAACCCTCTAATGTCCAAAGACTATTGCTACCTGTCCATGTGGACTTGTTTGCGTGTGTGCATGAGAAAGAGAGAACAAGCCCAATGGGAGGAGGAGCTGACTGACAGATGAGAGACAGTGAAACGCTGTTTAAAAAACAAAAAAAAAACAAAAACATTTTTTTCCCTTAAGTGACTATGGCAGGTCCAAAAGACACTGTGGCTGGCCGCCATAGTCTCGGTAATTAATGGGAAACACTGACAAGGCATATGGACATTCTGATTTTCAACTGACAGTTGAAAATGAAAATATTCGTAAATACTTACAGCGCGCACAGCATCAATGATTGGGGCAGGGCCATCAGGCTTCTTGCCATAGTTCAGCCTGGTTTGCTCACTAACCAGTGTCCACAGCTTGTCCAGGTTGATGGTGGGGCAGTGGGTTGTGTTCCTCTTCAGGTGGTAATGTCTCATACCCACCTTACCAAAGTACCCAGGATGGCTGAAGACAAACACAAAAACAGACATGAGGTGGACTGTAGTCGAACCAGAGCAGGACACCCATTTAGCATTATGCTAAAAACATGTTGACAATGTTTTTGTATATCTAAATTGTTTTTAATTTTCTTCTATGGCACTACTGTACTGCAGTTCTTGATATAGTAACAGTGAACAAAGTTCCTAGATAATAAGTGCTAACATGCCATTGACTTGAACTACTTGCTCATCTCCCTACTATGATATTCATATCTGATTAACAGATTTCTCAACTCTGTCCAGGACCATCAGAGACATGCGAGAACAACCTTGATAGATCTAATGAAGACCAAATCTAAATCTTCATGGAGACAAAAATCAATTGTGAACAAGAGGACAATTTCTCAGATACAGTTCTTTTGCTAAGGTAAAGGCAAGAGAGAACTTTATGCCTCTCTTTTCTCTAAGGGCACACCAACCTCTGCCATAACATTAAGCAGCACTTACTATTTGTCAAAGTTGATTCTGTGGTGATGCATACCACCAGCATTACCACGACCTCCAGGATGCTTCCTGTGTTTACCTGTTGAGGTGGACAAGCTAGTTTATTACAAGTAACAATTTAATTGAAACACTAAAGTTCTTGGCACTCTGAGCATCAGCAGTGGGGAAGTTTCATACTTACCAATGCGACCATGTCCGTGACTGACATGTCCTCGGAGCTTCCTAGTCTTGGTCGTCCTTGTAGGCTGTCAGAAAGAGTTTGAAGACGACAGTAATTAGTTCCAAGCCTGTCCGCTCCATTTCTCAACTTACCCTTCGAAGCTAATCAGTTAGCTGCATATGAGCAAGGCAATTTTAACTCGTCCACTTCAGCAGGCTAGGCAGCCTGTCATCTTCGAATACATGTGTGGTGTTTTACCTATTAAACGGACAACCAGAACGTTTTCGCCCCTACAATGAGCTCAACCGGCCCGTCCATTATCTCCGGCTACTTACATGCTGCCTCGCATCCTCGAAAGCTAATGCTAATTCGCCTTACCTGCATGACCCAATTAAACAGAAAACTCTTAAACACAACAGGCCTGGATAACTTTGTATTTTAAATCACTTCTTGTGACATACTCTTTAAGACTATGGAGTTTTTGAGTACGCGTGAAAACGGTGTATTTCCACAGGCAACAGCGGTCTGACTGTGGCAGCCCAGGGCCGAATTAGTCGAACCGTTCAGATCCCTGTAATGTCAATATTTAACGGCAATAACAGCAAGTAATTACTGGTAAAACACGGCTGTACAATAAATTGTCAAATAATTGTAGTTTTTAGCTCTAATGGCCAAGGATGGGGTCAGATTTGTCCCCACTAAGGCTGCTAAGGGAGTCATGGTTAGACCTACCATCTTGGGAGGTTAGTTGTAAGAGGACCGGGATTTGGAAATCACGCGGTTTTGTGCGAGACTTGGCTCTCGACGTCTTCGTCTTCTTCTTCTTCTGTTCGATTTGATTGGCGGCTGGCATCCGGCTTACATATGCATTGCCGCCACCTACCGGACTGGAGCGGGTACATTCCATTAGCAGAAAGGATAGATGACAAAAATAAATAAATAAATAAGCTCTGTCCATTAACCCTGTTTCCTTCAAGTACTTACATACCTCCTATTGCTTTCAGTTCTTTGCAACAGGTTCCCTATCGTGAAGCTCAGTTTTTCCCTTTGCAGTGCTGCTTTTGGCTCTCGACGTCAAAGTGCAAAGTTGGCTTATAGGCACATTACTGCCGCCTACTGGACTGGAGTGGAAACAAAGCAAAACAAAATTTATAACATACACACAAATTTCATCTTTTATTATTATTATTCACAAGTCATTCATCAGAAGACGGCGTATTTAAAATGATAAATGATATTATAATGTAACCTTTCAGTTTCATATATCTTGACCATGCAACAAAAAGGTCTGATTTTATGTTTGATACCTGGACATTTAGCTGATACTTTAGTGGAATTTTAGACTTAGGGTAAATAAGCACGTCATATTGTGGTATTGGTACTTTAACGTAAACACATCACTGGAGAAACACTAAGCAAGTTTCCTAATAAGTGTGTGAGCAATGTTTGAAAATGATTTAGCTAAGCATAGCTTAATTTAAGTATTAGTTTACAGTATTTGCCAGTTAAAACTTTTCGTATTAAGTTTTAAAAAATAAGTTATTTTTATAGGGTATTAGCTCTGTTTTACAATGTTGTCATATATCATTAATAAACCATTTAAACACCAACCTTCATAAAGCTATAGACTCCAAAAGAGGAATACATGAATAAACACTTATATCTGTATAACACTGTGTTATACATTACTCATTGAGTGTATATGTTGTTATGTGTCAGCCCTGTGATACTGGCACCCTATACCTGCCCTTACTCTATTTCATCTGTGACTGGCTCCAGCCTCCCATGGCCCTGCGCAGGTTAGAGGCATAGACAACTAATAAACAGATTTGCCGATACTGTAAACACTAAATATGGCAGATGGACTTCTGGTGAAGTGTGACTGTCAAAGCAGCATATGTTCTGAAACCTAGTTAATATGATACAGTTACTGACAGTGACTCCCAGGGCAGTGCTGAGATGTCAGGGGGTGAGGCTGAATCTGTTTTCCACCAATCACATCATTCGCATCACCCTTGATACTGGACACATGGAACGTTGCCAGCTCACTCATCTCCAGCTCACATCCAACTGAAAACACATGCACCTGTCTTTCTGGAGAAGACATCTTGTTTTATCAGTGCTGACATTAACACCCAGGTAAGGCGCAGGTATTATTTTAGCATGTTGTTAATATCTTCATATATTTTACTAATGATTATTTGCAGTGTCCTGTTTTGCACTTGCTATCATTATAAATTTGTTCAGTGGAAATGTCATTTTTAAGGCAAATAAACAGTCAAGTAATTCTTGAAAAGACATACCTCCTACTCCCTGTTTTGTGTCTCGTTTGTTTTGCTTCTTGTATTTTGCCATCAAACACTGAGCACACAGGAGATTCCAAACCAGCTGCTTCTTCTGTGTTTTCTCTTCTATTTCTTATCCTCAAGAGGCCTGATCTCCTGGAGATGGCAGACCTGCCCCATAGACACCATGGTAACTTTCCCCAAAGGTCGTCCGCCCCGTTGCCACAGGTATCAAAGTGTAGAGTACAGCTTGCGCTGGAGCCCATATCATCTGAGACATGTCTAGACCTGGTGCCTGCAGCAGAGGAGTCAAGTCTCCCAGCAGAACACATAATACAGACACTGAGAATATCTAAATAAAGGCTTTCATAATTTATTAGAGGGTCATGACAGCAGCTGGATGTATTACAGTGCTGAGTTACTGATACATCGTTTGATTGGTTGTACAGTATGAAATTAAATATCTATTCTTTTGATAGCTACAAAATGTGTCAAACCATTTATGCAATGGAAAAATGCCATCTGAACAACAAATACTACCTGCTAGAAGTGTTGCAGCCTTACTGAAGAGAATCAGGTAAAGTAAATAACATCACACAACATATCACAACACAACGCAGTCACCCAGTGTATTGTAAACAGCCATGTATACATTTAATATCTGTGCTTTTAAGAAGGGCAATGCATTTTTTTAATGTATCTACTTCTTCTGTTCTTCTGTACAGTAGAAATCAAACATTTTTATTCATATGTTTGTGAGAAAGACTAAAGAAGAAATTACAGCTACTTCATTAGCTTTCCGGGTACTGAGCTGAACTTGGCAACAAAGAAAGCTAGATAGACCAGATATTGTTTCACTGATGCAATGAGAGAGCCAGTCACACCATTGATCTACTTACAAGTTAGCCAAGCCTTCATTTATTTTATTTTTATTTATTTCACAGAGTTCATCCAGAGGCCCAGAGGATCCTGGGTAATTCCTGCATACCTGTGGTTAACCTACAGCGTCTGAACTTCCAGGCTGTGTCCTTATCATCTCTGCAGCCAGTGGTGTCTCTGGTGCGGCTGCCAAAGCAAGCACAAGCCAAGATGCTCAACAATATCTCTTTGAAACATAATCAACAGGTAAAGAAGTTAGACACATTCACCCCCAGTGAAGACAAACGGGAGTTGTTTTTTATGATTGTTTCAATTTTTTCTTTACCTCTGTGTCCTGATCCCTGCTGACAGACTGGACCCAGCCAAACTGAGACAGACATTTTAGAGATCAGAGAGGATTCACCTGAGTCAAAACCAGTAGAGTTATCTGAGCTCTGTCAAACAGGAACAACATCATCCTCCTGGACTGAACTGTACTGTTTTGACAGCCCCCCCTCTGAAGAACCAGAGCAGGGCTCAGAATTTGACTGTGAGTCAAATCTAGATCAGCCTTATATCCTGCTTGATTCTGCTTCTGATGAATGGGACCTAGATGGGAAAACACATTGTGAGACATTGTATCTGGATCCAGATACGGAGCATACCATGGTGATCGAACTGGATCCAGAAGCAGACACAGATCAAGATAGATCCCTGGAGCTACAAGATGAATCTGAAACTAAGTATGAAGCTGATGCGGTTCAGATTGATGACTGTGATGAACAAACACATGGTCTGTGCTGCTCACAGACAGAGGATGACTCTTCCATTCAACAGCCTGAACCAGAACCAGAACCTGAACCTGAACCTGGGACTCAGGAGGTTGAAAATGAAGACTTCTGTGCTGTTTGTCTAAATGGGGGAGATCTGCTCTGCTGCGACCGCTGTCCTAAAGTGTACCACTTGGCCTGCCATGTGCCTCAGCTCATCAGCTTCCCACTGTAAGTGTTACATACTGACCTTTGGCCGTACACATACTTTTGTGATGATCACATTTTTGCCTTTAGACCCTTTCACACAAAGCATCATTGCAGAGTTATGAGCAGTTGAAGGCAAAACTGGTCTTTGATACTGTACAAACAACAGCAATATATCACTGATATGCAGTTACACAGCACCAGTGCTTTAATATGACTAAGATATAGACTGAGTGGAGATGATTTTATTTTCCCATATAAGCCACATAGTGTTTACATCTTCTTACACCCCCTCCAGGTTTCTCCTGGGCACCTTGGGGGTCCCCTTGGTTGCTAATATCAGATTTAGTAAATAATTGTAATAGTAATAACATCAGTAATGATAATTCTCTAAAGTATGAGACAGAGGAGCAAGGTACCTCACCTCGCTCCTCTGTCTCATACTTTTGACATCATTAACCCTGATATGGATTTGGTCCCACAGTATAGTACTGTAATTACCACACTTCTGCACCACAACAGAGTTGACCACAACAGAGTAAACTTCATGTCTGTGTTAAGGAAACCCACAGGGTCCATGTATATGTTTTAATATTATAATAGTTTTAAAGCTTTATATAATTTTTATATAATCTATATCAGTCTTTGGATGCACAACTCTTCAGGATAAGTTAAATACTGCTTAAGGTATTCTATAGAATGATTATAAGAAGATCTTAAAAATGTTGCACTCCCTGTGATGACTGAATGAAAGGAAAATATATTCAAGCTATGAATTAACAGAAACCCTGTGTGTCATACAGAGGCGAATGGGTGTGCACACTGTGCAGGTCTGACCTGGACCCTCTTGAGGCCTATGACTGTGAGAACATGCACTCTTGTGGGGCAGTCAAGGTTCCATACACACTGTCCAGTCAGGACCAGAGGGTGAGCTATTGTATTGTACAGAGTCAGTGCTTTGGTTTCTGTTACTTGATGTGTGTTCAGTTTTATGGTTCTTTCTCAATCAACATTTATTTAACTAATGTGAGTGGTGGAATTCAACCGCTTTGTAATTCATCACTGCAGAAACTATTTATGTAAATAAACAAAGTATGTGATTGTGTTCACTGTGCTTCATGTGTCTAGTAAAGGCTGTTTTGTATATATATGAGATGATGAGTTTGAGGGGGTGTTGACCAGGTGAACATCAGTTTAGGAGGATTTGTTTGTGTGTTTCATGCTACAGAGGTGTGAGAAGCTGACTCTGCTACTGTACTGTCACCTGCTCAGTGCTCCATTCCATGAACCTGTCAGTCCTTTGGTAAGTCATACACTAAAGGAGCTGCAGCGACACTTCTAAAGATCATGTATGTGTGTTTTGTGTGTGATACAGCTGTATGACTCATCAACATGTCGATCTAAACCTTTACATGAAAAATGTCTGTGTTGCTGACAGGTTTTTTTCATCACCACAAATTACTTTTTTATTTTCATCCCCCAGGCTTACAAACAAATAAACTGGAACAAGGCAACCTATTAAAGAGCATTAGTCAGTGACAAAGGGCAGGTGTACACTGTTGACCTCATATAACGCTGTGCTGGGCAGAGAGACAGTGACTGGAGCATGTCATCATCTTAACTACTATCTACCTAAAGAGAAAAAACATTGACTTATTGTGTAACCTGTTTCAGTCCTCTTTCATATCAAAAAGATGCAAAAATTGCAACAGTCTCTCCTACAGTGATCTAATCTCTGTGAATGTGCTCCAGGCCCAAAACTACTACCAGATCATCAAGAGGCCCATTGACCTGTCAGTGATCCGCAGGAAACTGGACAAGAGCAACACTGTGCACTACTTCAGTGCTGAGCTGTTTGTAGATGACGTCCTGCTGATGTTCAGAAACTGTGCTACCTTCAATTATGTAAGTTTTTCATAGGGATGTTGGAATCTGAGCAGATTTAATTGTATTTCTGGTGTAATTGAATTACTTCTGTACCACAGCTTGTGGGA
Organism: Caranx melampygus; assembly: GCA_019059645.1. NCBI lineage: Eukaryota > Metazoa > Chordata > Actinopteri > Carangiformes > Carangidae > Caranx > Caranx melampygus. The sequence goes on along the minus strand of JAFELL010002586.1, from coordinate 229,277 downwards.
ATCAGCTCCACATGAAGCAGCAAACTGGGCCCAGATAGTATCATGTCAATATCAATTTTCTACTTTGATTTGTTTATGCGTACTATCTGACAGTTTTTGTCTGCGGGGATCATTCTCAATGCAAAGCTTTGACTCAAGTAAAATATCAAGTATTTCTTCCAATGAGAAAGTGTACTTACCATTACACAGTAGAGCCAGGCCGTAAAATAAAATAAATTTATGAGGGTGATTCCTCATAAACTATCACTGAACTTAAATTAGATATGGCCTTTAATGTTTATTTGAACATTCTCCTCTTGGCTTTGCAGCCGGACTCAGAGGTGGCTCAGGCTGGTCAGAACCTGGAGGTGTTTTTCTTGAGCAAATTGAAGGAGATTTTTCCAGAGAAGACATTCCCGTTGTGCAGCCAGGATGGAGCAGACAGAGCTCACCTCCAGTGGCTCAGCAGGAAGAGGAAGGAACACTACAGGAAGAGGAGACATGTATTTAGTGGGAAAAAATATTATCTATAACTTAATGTTATTGTTGTTTTGTTTGGTTTTTGTTTGAAAATGGTAACAATTACTTTTTAATTTTAAGAGCATTTTATATGGAGCTGTGAGCTCACATTTCAGGTATATTTACAGGTAGAAACATTTCATCAATTTTGAACTGGCTGAATGACAAAAAAAAGAGTCAGGCAGTGATTTGGACCAGGCTTAAGTCTTAAGGCAGGATCAGACTACACAATTTCAGGACAATTTTCACACATTTTGACATTTCCAGCGTCGGGCCTGATTATGAATGTCGGGACTGACGAAGGGACGTGTAGTGTAACATAACTGACAAACTGCATTTTTGTGTCTAGGATGCTGTACGACACTGTACGGTGCCCCGATGGAGAGTCTAGCATGTTGGAATTTTTTTAATTTCTTCATCTGGTCTGACATCTCCTAAGACGTAAACCCTGGCATTGACAAGTAGTATGACAGAGTGCTCTGACACGTTTTTTACACACAGTGGAGGCACATCCCCATGCTTTTTCTTTATTTTTGGAGATGCAAATAATGTACTGTGATGTGGTCAATAAACATTTCTCCATGAGCTACATGTCCTGAACACTGTGTTTTCCATTTTTTGGTTAAGTGTGTAATGACTGCTCAGTAGTGGTTCTATTTTGCACAAGATCTGAAAACATTTTTCAGACTGTTCAGACTTCAAACTATTCTTAGGCGATGATTTGGTTTTGCAAAAAGAATCAGAGGTTTTGTGAAAGTAGTGTGAGAAAAGAGTTTTGTGTTTACAACTGAGAAAAGGACAGGAGGATTCAAAAAATGTGTTTTACAGTAACAATTGTGAAAAACTGAACAGTCTGCAAAACAAAGTCCATGTTTTGCTTTCACACAAAATGCATTCAGTGATTACCACCAGAATTCATGAACTCTTTTCTCAGTTAGTAGTCCAACACCTGCAAAATGCTAAACTTTTACAGAATGCTTTTCAAATACTAGCACACCTCATTCAAAACATTTCAAAACACAATCAAAACAGAATTATTTGGAGAAATTGCATTTCTGGTGCAGCCACATCGAAATCTACAGAAAATCAATGTACGTAAAATGAAATATATACAAAAATAGGTCAGAGGGGAGCAAACATTACAGTATGAGCCGCACTCTGCCATGATGGTGTGTCATCATTGGTCTCATTGGACCCTGCTGCGCAGAGAGGTCAAAGGTCAAGAAACACAACATTTGTTGTTGTGGGGTATATGTAATGTGGTAATCGACCACTCTGCTGTGGTCTCTGACTGGTTTGCAGATATTGATGAAAACATGTGGCCAGATGCAGAAAAGAGGGAGTGAAAATGTTTTAGTGTGTGCATCCTCTGTAATTTTGTGCTTCTGCTTTTTTCTTTATGTATTTACAGTAAAATTTACTTTTCGTAGGAACAGTAAATCACTATGCACAATACATGTGCTGTAACTGAAGCAAAAATAGATGTAATGCTTCATCATCTCACTGCAGGACCAGGTAGTAACTGACCAGGTAGAGACTGTGAGTGGGTCTCAGGCTACCATACCAAGCTGGAGCAGGGCAGAGGTTAGCATGTGATCTGGCAACCTGGAGTCTGGGGGCGAGGGGGAGGGGAAACAACCCACTGCATTATTTTGAATTTCACTGCAGCAACAGTTTTGGCCACAATCTTACATATAGCTGCTTTAACTGTGACAAATTGTTGTATTAATAGATGCAAAAGACAACAGTATATAATTTATGATATTCTTCTTATAAAGACAGTGTATGAGTATGTAACAGCAGAATAACGTATTTTTTTCTAGAAAAAAGTAAAAACTGCAGTTTTGACTGATGTATATATTTTGGGGCTTAACTGTTTAAGTGTTTAAACTTTTTTTTATTATGCTGTCATAGTTTTTCAGTTTTTTTAATTGTTCTTGTTTTTACAGTGTACAGTTCATTTGAGTTAGAATGTTCATACTTTCATTCACATGCTCTTACACTGAAAAACACTTTTAGTCAGACAACACCAGTTGTAAACAATGACCCCACTCTTGTCTGGGCATTAACATGATAACAGTGTCTTTGATCTGTGTGTATGTTCACCAGGATCTAGACATTGTTCAGCTACTGAATAGAAATAGAAAATAGAAAATGACGACATTCAGAGATAGATGGACCAGGAGGAGCAGCAGCCCTGTGGCTAATGTAAGATAAAATGGAGAGAAATTGGCTGTGAGATTGTATCAGGAGGTTTAGTCCCTGCTTGTATCTTTTAAACCTACTTTATTCAGTCCAGCAAACCTTGGTCTCATGCTCTCTCTGTTTTTTTTTTTCTGTTGTAACGTGCAGATGTTTCATTTAAGAACACAAAAAGCCCCCGTGCAGCTCCCCTCCCTGCAGGTGGTGAATCTCGGATGCACACGTACACATGCATCCCAAAAATGAACAAACCAGTTTGTCCAGGTCCAGAGAACATCCTCCCTTGATAAGATAAGACCTACATCTAATGTTTAGACTGAATGTAAGTGTGCATTAGTCATGATTCAGCACTCATCTCAATGGAGGCACTGTTTAAGATGAACACAAAAAACACACAAAAAACTTGATATGTTGTATCATTAAAACGTTATATTCTTGAATTATGGTGTCTGGAAGGGGGATGCGTGCATGTCGTTTTCTTTGGACAGTGTTAAGAGCAGAGCTGAAGGTTTATTGCACACTCCTGGAAATGGATGTGCCACCTTTGAAGTTTTATGATCTAAACGGCTCTTGGTAATGGTAAAGAAGTTATAGGGGAGGAAATATTTAGAGACATTTATCTATTATCTCCCCAGTATGTACTCTGTCCTTCCAGTGTTAAGATGAGGTTTTATCAAAGTAAAGTAATTAATTTATTTAATCTGACTCCATTTACTTAAAGATAACTTTACCATCAAATATTGGTGAGAAATAATAGTTAACCAGTAATGAAGAATATAAGCCTTTTAAGAATTGAACTTTGCTGTTAAGAGATCTGACATCAGTCTTAGTTCAGGGATGGCAGATATAGGTTAACAAACCACTCAGTGACCTTCTTAACATAGAAGAGCAGCCCTGACACCTGGGTTGAGATATTCAGAGGTTATAGAACATATCTAAATAATTACAGAACATGATACTCAATCTTTTCTATTCAACTCAGAGGTAAAGTGTGTGAGTGTTACCCAGTGAAACTTATCATATAACTAAAGACCTACTAGATATCTGATAACAGACCCTTCACTACAAGAGTAAAATCTAAACAAGACAATATTAGAAATGAATGGTTAACATTCCAGTTTATTGTGATGCACAGTAAGTGAACAAACTATAGCCAATAGCAACAATACTTGAGAAACAGTTATTGCAACACACACGATGTGTGGGAGCTCTGGTAAGCAGATCAACTCAAAGGTTGGGTCCTTGCTCTTTCCTTTAAAGCTGGGGTTGGTAATCCTGAAAAGCCAGCAAGATTTGAAAATTGCACGTCCTCTGAGTTCCACCCTCGTCCTCCCCCTCCCGTCAGTGTGTACGTCCAAGCCACGCCCCCACAAACTGAAAGGCGCACTGCACAAAATGAGAAGCAGCAGGAGGAGTATATATATATATATATATATATATATATACTATAATATATATACTATAATCTGTCACTGACCCGTTTTAAACCCACAGAGAAGCTAATATTAGCATTAGGCTAATACAAGCTACAAAAGTAGCTACGTTAGCAAAAGTTACACATTTCATAAAAACAACAAATCCTCCCCGAAGCAAAGCATATAATTACCTGTCCAACAGAAAGAGAGCAACCTCAGCATCACTTCAAATCCCTCAGTTGTCTCCACAAAAGCAACACCGATGTTTACTCTGGTTTGAAGTCTGGCTTTATCCAGAGCCTTTTTGTTAGCAGCCTTTTCAGCCTCCTTCCTCTTCCTTGCCTTTTTCTCGGGGCGAGCCGTTACCGTTACAAGTAACGCTGGAAGTAGTAACTGGGGCTGCATTTTCTCAGCCACTGCTCATAAATGAGCATGAAATCCGTTCTGCTGTAACTCTGTACACTGATTTCCTCCTGCAACAGTGACACGTGAAGATTGTGCACACGTGTCAGAGACAGGGATCCAGGGGGGCGGATACAGAACTAGACATGAAGGCGTCTGATTGGTTTTCGCTCTTCGCACCGAGGAGCTTGGATTGGTCAGAGTTTTGTCAGTCCTGCAGCTGCCACAGAGGACTGATTATTTTCATTCCTTTTTCTGATACATAATGTATTGATTACTCAGAAGGTAGAAGGACCATTTCACCCAGTATAACAAAACATGTTTCTGAACAGGATTACCAACCCCAGCTTTAAAAATCCAACCAGAACAAAGACACTTTTAAATCACATGTCAATAGGAATTTGCATGGAGACACCACTCACATCTGGAGACCTTTGATCATCAGGGTGTATGTCACAGGACAATAACTTCACATTGAGACCATCAGACTTGTAACATTTTAAGGGGAAATCAGGTAGACAGGAGGTGTTAGGGAGACAATAATCAAAAGGCATAATACACAAAGTAGTTTCTTCCAGTCTCGGGGAAACTTCCATTGTTTCAGGGATGAGAGTTCAGGGTGGTGTTGAACTGTCTTACAAAGTTGGCTTTGCAAAGATGTATTTTACAGTTTTTCTGTGCAAAAGCTCTGAGATATATAACACTGAAAGAGGATAACATTGCACACCATTCTTTATATTTAAATATTGAATATTTTTGTGCTAAATACAGAATTTGATGCTTGTAAAGCCATAAACCTCAAAATAGAAAATGCTCAAAGACCACAGACACATCATCAGTCAGCAGCAATTTCAATTCATAATTTCAACATCTCAGCTTTGTTTTTTTCAACATCTCAGCTATGGAAACATACTGAAACATCTGTGTTATGGCCAAACTTGGAGAGAAAATGGAAACAAAAAGAAACAGAGGAGGTGCCCTTGGGGGTCAAACATAAGAACAAAAATGAAGGTTGTCACCAAAAGTCATGGAGTCAGACAGCCACTTCCTCTGCACTTAATCTATCCAGACTTTGTCTGTTACACACACAACTAATGTTTGGTACACTAACATGTCCAAGATGTTTATATGAACTGAGTGAGTGACTAGAACTGAACTAAAAGGTGCAAAACACTGGGGGAAGAGTGTGAGCTGAGTTCAAAGGTACAATTTTAACAATGAAGTCACATTAACTTCCATGTCAGGGAACAAAAACCAAATGAAACCTCTGTCTGAATGACTGATAGCTGCCATCCCCAGCCAGTGGTGTTGTTTCTGTGGAAGGACATCAAAACCATGGCCACATTTTCCGTACATCTCATCATTTCCTGTGATGTGATCAAGGGTTTTTACTGTTTGGCTCTGTTGAAAAAGATAAATAGGCTTAATTGTGATTATTCACTTCTTCCATCATCTGCAGCTGTTTAAGTTTTTTTTCTACAGTGCAATGGAAAGGACAGCACCCTGTCTTTGTGTGAAAGTGAAAAAGAGAATTCGTTAAATGAGTGGTGACAAGGTAATGATCAGTTGTTGATCAGCTGATGGCTGAAGGTACAAAGGATCTTCTATATTTCTCCGTCTCTTCACAGCAGGACAGAGAAATATAGAAGATCCTTTGTACCTTAAGCCATCAGGCTTCTTCATTCTTCTGCAAATGGTTGATGAGCTGACAGACAAATGAATTTCCCTTTGGGGATCAATAAAGTAATTCGTATTTGTATTCGTATTCGTAAATGTTAGTCCAGTTGTCAGGTTATCTTGTACCGTGTTGTAGCATGTTGCTGGGTACCTCCTACTTCCTCCATTTGTCATGTTGAAATATGTTTGTTTTTTTTATTTTACTGCAACTGATCCTTTTTTGGTTGATTATTTCATGTTCACACAAATGTCTCACTAAATCAAGATGAACAAGTTCAGCTTAGCTTCTCTTTCAAAACTCTTAACACAGTCTGCATGTCCGTCTCAGCTGAGCAGTTCATCTCATCCCCAAAACTGTTTCTCACCCACAAAATACTTCTCAAAATAAGCTCATTCATCCACAACACTAGAAACAAGTCCCATAGAAAAAGATCTCAGCACTTCATTGAGTGCAATAAATGATTGTATATTAGAACTAGAATGAATCAGCAACACAGTGTTTTTCTTCAGTTACAGTACATGTATTGTGCATAGATTTAAAGTCCCTACAGAAAGTAAATTTTAATGTAAATACGTAAAGAACAAAGCAGAATTACAAAATCACAAAGAGGATGCACAGACAAAAAACATTTTCTCTGCATCTGGCCACATGTTTTCATCAATATCTGCAAACCAGTCAGAGACTGCAGCAGAATTGTCGAATACCACATTACATATACCCCACAACAACAAATGTTGTGTTTCTTGACCTTTGACCTCTGCACTGCAGGGTCCAATGAGACCAATGATGACAAACCAGTGCAGCAATGAAAAGTGATTTACAATTTGCTCTACATGGACCTCTGTTTTGCAGACTGTGTTAAGAGTTTTGAAAATGTGACTTCATTGCTTGTTAACAATTGAAAAAAAAAAAAAAAACTTTTCCAGTATCTCTTGGGATAGATTTAGCCTTCTTGCCTAATTCCAAAGACATTCAATCACCAATCAAAGAAGAACTATGCAAGTCCGGTCACTTTTCCATTTTTTTGCTGACCCTCCTCCTGTTGTGATTAACACCAAGTCAGTTCATCAGAGCTTTTTCTGAGGTTGAAAGTAAAGTTTGAGGCCATCTTTCAGACAGGTGTCATTGACTTTGGATGCAAACAAATGCTACAGCTAATTTGGAAATGGTCCCAAAGTGCCAACAACAAACGTGAGGGAGTTAGTCGGGGACAAAAATGTGATTTTAAAAATATTTCATTATAAACACTGATGTAAGTGAAGCAAGATGCAGGGTGCAGGATGCAGGGTTATTTATTATTATGTGTTATATTTTGTGTAGTGCTGACACCAGAGGCGGTCCTGGCTAGTTTTACGCCCTGGGCGAACCATCCCTCGAACAATTATATTATATTATTATTATTTTATTATTGTTTTATTTGTTATTTTCTTATATATAACCTTAAATACAAAAAGTCTGAGTCTGGGGATCTAATCTAAAATTTAAATCTAAATCTAATCTAAAATGCCTGAAGGAAGCTAAAAATAAATAAATAAATAAATGAATGGGCTACTTTATGGAGCAAAAAAAAAAAAAGGGACCTAGGATCATCAGTCTGTCCCTCGCTTGCTCTCCTCCCCCTCCCCCTCTGAGACTCTGATACAACCTCTGCAGTCGCAAGATGATGCCCCGCCCCCTCCCCCGTTCTGACACACACAACCTGCAGCCTACATGACTCTCAGCAGCAGGTTGTTGTGAGAATAGGGTGCCCCACCGTCCACTCCACTAACTTGACATGGAAAAAATGAGCGATGGTCGAGAAAACTGGGGAGTTTTTTTTCGTTTTTTGAGGGCACTTGTGCGCCCCCACGTAGATTGCGCCCTGGGCAGTCGCCCACATTGCCCCTAGCAAAAACCAGCCCTGGCTGACGCTCAGGGAGATGGATTACACATCCAAATTGTTTCATGTCAGCTCAGTGACTGAGATTCTAACCAGTTTTTTTATTGCCATGCTCAAAGCCTTGACGTTTCTGTAGAGCCACAGTCTGGTGAGCTGGAACTGTACAGTTAATAAAGCATCCAAACAGGGTCATGGAAATTTTTCCTCTAACGTATGACTGCCTTTGCTTCATGAAATACATCAACATTTATTTCCATGCCTTTTGATTATGATTTTGATAATGAATAAGGCCTTGGTTCTTAATATTGCAAGGAAAGGCAAGACAATTTTATTTGTATAGCCCATTTTTACAAACAGTTTGTCTCAAAGGGCTTTACACAGCATCATGACAACATCCTCTGCCCTTAGACCCTCACATCGACTGAGGAAAAACTCCCAAGAAAACCCTTTAACAGGGAAAAATGGAGAAACCTCAGGGTGAGCAACAGAGGAGGGATCCCTCACCCAGGACGGGCAGACGTGCAATAGATGTTGTATACAGACAAGAAGACAGTTTACAACATGGAATATGGGAAACATGGAAATGGAATCAGTCAGTTAACAAAAGATGATGAAGGCAGCTCCTGGTGGGCAGGGAGGGAAGACCAGCTTAATGGGACTACTGGACAGCAAACTGGGTCGTGAGCAGGGAGTGCAGGCCAGTTTAACAGCAGGAGAAAGGAGGTGATGGAGGCGGCGGTTGGTTGGTTGGTGCAGGGGGATGGAGCTCTGAAGAGATCTGTGGAAACACAGAGAGTGTGGCACACCAAGGCCAGACTACAAAGTGCAACAAATAATGATAGTTCAAAACGTGCGAGAGGAGAGGAGGGGGGGGCTAGCTATAAAGTGGATCAGGACTACCTGAACCAGCCCTAACTAAAAGCTCTATCATAGAGGAAGGTCTTAATCCTAGACTTAAATGTAGAAAGAGTGTCTGCCTCTCTGACCCATGGAGAGAGCTGGTTCCATAACAGAGGAGCCCAGTAACTGAAGGCTCTACCTCCCAGTCTGTTTTTAGAGATACTGGGGGTCACTAACAGACCTGCATTCTGGGAGCGAAGTGCTCTGGTAGGACAGTATGGAATAATGAGGTCTTTCAGATAAGATGGAGCTTTGTCATTAAGAGCCTTGTAAGTAAGTAGAAGGATCTTGAAGTCTATTCTACATTCTACAGGAAGCCAATGGAGAGAAGCTAGAATGGGAGAGATGTGCTCTCTCTTACTAAGTCTTGTCAATACCCTCGCTGCAGCATTCTGGACCAGCTGGAGATTCTTTAGAGAGTTTTTTGGACATCCTGACAAGATAGAGTTACAGTAGTCTAGCCTAGAAGTAATAAATGCGTGGACCAGTTTCTCAGCATCACTCTGAGAGAGGATATTCCTGATCTTAGCTATAATGCGCAGGTGAAAGAAGGCAGTCCTAGTCACATGCTTTATGTGAGAACTGAAGGAAAGATCCTGGTCAAAAATGATTCCAAGGTTCCTCACTGTTGGACCGGAGTTCAGGGTGATGCCATCCAGAGTAGCAATCTGATTGGAGAATTTGTGCTGTTTCAGTGCTATGGTGTTCTCTAAATCCAGATTGGAAAGCTTCAAAAAGCTCGTTACTGTGCAGATGTTCATGTAGCTGCACTAGGACAACCTTCTCAAGGATCTTAGAGATGTAGGGAAGGTTGGATATAGGCCTATAATTGGCTAATGCATCTGGATCAAGAGAGGGTTTTTTTAAGTACCGTATTTTCCGCACTATAAGGCGCACCGGATTATAAAGCGCACCTTCAATGAATGGCCTATTTTAGAACTTTTTTCATATATAGGGCGCACCGGATTATAAGGCGCATAGAATAGAAGATACTGCAGTCAAACGTTTGACTGGGGTTGCGCTATGCATCCACTAGGACTGTGAGTAAGCACAGTACCGGTGTTTACTGACTACGGTAGCCGTAATGCTGCAAGCGGTGCGGCCTTGTAGTTTACCAGTCGTACTTGTTCGTGAGATTAGAGATTCACCAAGTGTGAATGATAAGACTTCGTGTATTAAACGGGAATATGAGGATCGTTAGCCTTTTATAGCTAATCCGGCGGATAGTCTAGCAAAAGGCTTAGAAAAATAAAGGAATCAGTGTTTTGGATTATTAAATTGTTTTTATTGGTTTTTCATACTGAAACATTTTGACAGAGCGCCATGTACAACCAGTATGGATCAACCAATTAACCAATTGATCCATATATAAGGCACTCCGGATTATAAGGCGCACCGTCGTTTTTTGAGAAAATTACAGGCTTTTAAGTGCGCCAGATAGTGCGGAAAATACGGTAGTAGTATTGCAAAGGTATTAAAGCCTCAGTTCACAGAGAAATGCACGTAGTCTGTATTCAGACACTGAGCCTTAAAACCATCTTTCAGGACCTCTGTTATTTTGTGATGTCACAACAACAATCCCATACAGACAGAGCCACCAAAACTCACAGGATTTGGTTTCCTTGCATGTAAGGGCTGTTCACATGCAGCATTTATTTTATTTCATTTATTTCATTTTTTACTGTATATTTGATCATTCTTATTGGATATTATAGATAAGGGGCTGTAATATTGGTTAGGGTCAGAAAAGCCAGCTCAGACCAGCTCAGAGCCTCCTCTCTTCTGATGCCTCATTTAGATTGCCAAACACAAAACCAACCAAGGTGCAGCAGAATGGGTTCTCTATATTCATTTCATAAAAACTCATGAATGATTGACAGACTGACATACTGATAGATATCGACATGTTTATAAACCACTTTTCTTGCTCATTTTTACGAAAATTACAAGATGTTTTCGGGAAATGATGAGGGACTTTTCACAAATATCTCATCATTTATTTTTTCTTGGCAGGAGTGGATGTGGATGATAAAACTCTGTGCAAAACCACCCTGATGTCCATAAATGGCAGTCAGGCCACAGTTACAGTGGTAGAGCTGGAACAGCACAATAGGTTTAGTCAGTTATGACCCTTAAGTAACCTCTCTGTAGGAAGGGGAAGAAAGAAAAAAGACCTATATAGGCACAAGATAGGAAAAAAAGATGGAAAACAGATGGATTGAAGGGAAATGAGGGGAGAGCAAGCTATGTTCGGAGAGTAAAACAGTGCTTAGCACACAGACGGGGTAAGAGAGAAGAGGGTGGTGTTTGTTTCCTCTCCTCTTCTCTGCCTCTGGCTTTAAAAAGGGAAATGTCTCTGAAGAGAGGAGGGCAGCCCTGTGTTCCCATCGAGCCTGGACTGTAGGAGGATAGGAGCATTCCATTCAGAGTGCTGATGCCAACCCAGATACCAGACACAACACAGAGAGCCAGCTGAGGATCTGACAGAGCAGAGGCATGAATGACATCAAGCTGGCACTGCTGGGAAGTCAGGGGGCAGGGAAGTCAGGTGAGTTCTTCTTGCTAGGGTACTCAGTCATACTGTCTTCTGATTCACATGTTACATGTTTTTTGTTTTTTTTAATGTATAATAAATCAGTGGTTGTCTTGGGGCATGTGTTAATATGGAGCATTAAAAAACTACATGAAATGTTCAAACTTTGTTCAAATAAAAATGTTTTGATGTAGAATAACCTCCTATAAATGAGAGATTTGGTAACTTTGGTGTCAAATAGGTTTCAAATGAAGTTTTGAGACTTCACTGGGTTAGAAAACAGAAGCTGTTCCTTTTTCATCCACATTTTACAAAAACAATGGGTTTAAAAAAGTACCACCACCCTGACTGAAAATATTTATGGAATCTTTGAACTGAAGTTCAGTGATTGTAACATTAATCATTAATTAAATATGACTGACAAAAATGTCTCTGAAGGCTCGACTCAACAGTGTGTGGATGTTTCACTTAAATCTTAATTTCATGAGGACTCATTATTCTTCTCATTATTATTTTGATTTATAAATTAATTGTGGTTTGTCAAATGTGCTAGTAAGAGAGTGAAAAAAGACATCTTCACATGTCTTGTTGTTTGTAGACTAGAAAAGTATTCAGTAATAGCTGTTGTTAAGGAACTTAAAGGTGAAACAGATTCAGGTGATAATGAAGCAGCACATGGTGGGACTGTTTCTGTTAAGCTACAGACATTTTTAGTGGTAACGTTCCAGACAAGTTCCACTGAATGACTCCTGCCACTCTCTTCAGGGAAAGCTGAGAATTATGGGTAAATCTTTAGATTAAGACATGCCCATGTTAAACTTAAAGCCTGAATGAACTGTCTCTTTTGGGACCAAATACCAAAAATTATTTCATTGTTCATCATTTATAAAAGCTTGATCATCACTTTTTCAGGAGAGTTGAACCTTTCCTGAAAAAGTTACATAACTAGAAGAAATATATTAGTTGTTGGCTAAATTTGCTGATGTTTAACTGAAATACTGAGATCATGTCTGCCTGGACACAAACTCCAGCCTTTGTTAAATGAAAAGTCGTGTCACAAAATTGATTTCCAGGTTAAAGAGAGAAAAAGGTAGCCCATACAGAGATTGAATGAAGCAGTCAGCGCTCCACTGTAGTGCAGCTGCAACAGCCCACCAGTGGTTTTGTTTATGTTGTAATTAACTAGATCAAGCCCTTTTCTTTGGATTTCCCCCTGCACTGGAGTTGGTGCCACTACTCTGTGTGGTCTAACAACTCCCCAAAAAACAATCAGCTCATTTCCCAAGACTTTCAATAGTTCATGGGACTGTCACTTAAATCTATTAGCCAAACACCGTCCTGTCTGTTGCATATATAATTGTCCAGTCTCTTTGGTGGCAGTTAGGACTGATCAGCTCTGTGCTGTGTCAGAACTTCATATAACAATAGGACATCTTCATTCACCTACCCAGACAGTGAAGTGGAGCTGTCACCATGGAGATGCTTTACTCTCTGCAGGATGCAGAGAGGTCCAAGTTTATTTAATGTGTTTCTACCCCTCTTTGCAATATAGAGGGGTTGTTGAACTGTCCAGCTGATGTTTGAGACCCTGTAAATAAATACATTTTCACCACATCTGACATATGTGTCCTGAGTTTGGGTTAGAGTTAGTTTCTGAACATGTTCAGGCCATCAAAAAAGCATTTTTTTCAGGAAAAAAGAAAGAGGGAGAAGAAACTGAAGAATTACAACAGAGTCCTTGCACCCTCTCGTGTGTCCAGGCCCTTATGAAGAGACAGTAAAAAGACCACATAGGAGTGCGTTATGTGTCAGTCAGTTTGAAGTAGACTTCAGAAGACTGCTGTGATAATGCCTTTAACTTTACTTTGTATTTCCCAGCATGCATGTGAGATGTCCGTGACCACCATCAGCCACAGGATCCACAGTGGTCGAAACTTCAGCCTTTATTTAAAACTGATTATCCATGGAACTAAATGTTCAGACTCAGTGTTATGTTGCTGTCATTCTGGGGGGCGGAAGGTGGTTGTAATGTAACCGTTCAACTTGCCAAACATGCACACAGACCTTCCAGCAAAGCAATGAAGCCTCTCTCATGTGAGGCTACAGTTTCACCTAGTCAGAGACTGTTGGCATTGTGTTGGGTTGTTATCCCCTCACCACTGCCACTTGTGACAGACAGTGTGATGCCATGACTCATTCTGTTGTTTTTCACTTCATCCTTTTCCTGCAGCTGTCCTTGTGCGGTTCCTGACCAGGCGCTTCATTGGTGAATATGCCTCCAACACCAGTAAGTGTTTCCAGATTTGATGAAATGGAGCCTTTGTGAGCGCTTGGTTATGGTCCTGGAGAAAACAACTCATCCACAGATTCTGTGGATGTGGCTGCTGAGTCACTTGATGTGCACAAATTTTTAGCCTGGGTTGTGGTAGGTAGAACTCTGTAAAAAGTCTTTGGCTATGTTTGGCAAAAGCCTAAACTGTGAAAAGCATTAATGGTAAAGAGTGTTTACAGCTCTACAACTCCTTCAGTAGTCAAAGGAAAATGATATCAGCAGCCTGTTTGTTGACATATTGACACATCTGATGGGATGTGCACATGCATATCAACCAGTCAATAGGAGCACACTCTTTCTGAAAGTCTGAAAATAAGCTATTGCCTGGCCTTTCTTTAAAGGAACTGAATTTTGGGAAGTATGTTATTTTTTTATGTCTATCTATTTCTCAAAGAAGCAAAGATAGGCTACCCTCTATAATTCCATCCTAACTTCTTCAAAAAATCCTAAATTTTTGTTTGACTTTTGTTTTTGTTTTAACTGTTTCTAATCTCATCACAGATTCCCTATATCATAAAAGGTTGTCAATTGATGGCCGGCAGCTCAACCTGGAGGTTTTTGATCCATGCTCTCAGGTACAGCACGCCTCAAATGTATCTAACATGGCCAAACCACTCACATGCTTTTCAGTAGTTTACTGTTAGAAAAGCAGAGCTGCAGGGGGGACTCCAAACTTGTTTGGACTGTTTTGAATTCCTTGGTTTTCTCCTGCATTTGATCAGGTGGACTGGAAATGCATTTAATACATGGATAGGAAGTAAGGTTATATCAAAATATCTTGTTGGACATATTCACATTGATGCAGATTGAGCAAGTGTTGGTTTTTCCCTTGTGAAGATTTCATTGCACTTTTTTGCACAGTAACAATGTAGTTCACAAGGTTTGTTTGAACACAGTGTGTTTGTCCATGTGTATGTGCAGTGCTGACACACAGACACAACTAACTTCTGCAGTAATGACAGTTTATAGTGTCCACTTCTAAGCCATATTGCCTTTGCTGAAAATACAGAGAGAGAAAACCTGCTTTCTGAGGGCTATGTTGTTTTAAGTATTATTTTTAGGTTCATTGACCGAAAGAGTTTTTAAAGCCAAGCTAAGGTGGAATGTTTGGAATCCATTCAGCCAAAGTGGAAACATCATTATTTCTTGTTTTGGAGCAATAAGAATTCCACATAACAACAACAAAAGACTGGCAGAGAAACCTGCAGTCTGTGACCTTGACTGAACCATGGTCAGATATTTACACTGGGCTGACATGTGTGTGTTGGGAATCCAAAGGGTTTATGAGAGTATCTTGAGGCAATGTATGCAAGTGGTTGTCTCTTTGAAGAATAGAGTCATAACCTGCTCACTTCTCCTTGAACAAAGACCAAAGAGCTAAAAGGCCTTTTACTGCAGAGTTAATATTTTATTGGAATACCCTTTGGCTCAGCAAAACAATAGCCGGTCATTGTCTTTGTTGGTTAAACTCACTGTAACCCCACCCCCTCATAAGAAACATTGAGTGGATATCCTCACCTCCTGACCTAAACTGCATAAAGAAAGGATGGAATCAATAAAGACAGGGGGATGAGTGGATTTTTACAGTGCAGAGACGGCACAGTTTCAGGGCTCAGATGTATCCTTGGGCCTCTTGTTTGCCACAGTGGTTATTTGTCATCAAGATCTCTAAAGAAATATACTGTATATTGGCAAATGTTCACTATATTCCTGGCTTACATATGGCCAAGTCCTGTTGTCCTTAAAAATTCACTGGAAGTCCAGATAATGTTGAAGTTTATTCCACAAGTGTCACTCAGTTATCCACAAAACTGGCTTTCCAAAACAATACAGGACAGGACACGGTAAGAAAACCATGTGTCTCCACTGCTAGCCTGGAGTTTGTTCTTTTTACTCCGCTGAAGGACCTCACCCTCAGTGTGTGAGGCAGCTGCCTCTTAAAGCTACAGTACTGCCAGCATTAAACTTAAATTAGATAGATTGTTCTAGCCAGAAAAGATTAACAAATAGCCATATTCAATTAAACTTACTCATAAAAGGCTATTAGACCAATATATAAACTTCAGATCCAAAAGTTACAGTACAAACTATATTTAAATAACATAAGGAGAAATGAAAAAATCAGCAAGCTCATTCTTGCCTCATACAACTGACTGGCAAAGGTGAAGGTCAGAGTCCCTGCTTGAAGAGAGCATGCACAAGGACATGGTCATTCTGAGTAAATTTCATTAGAAGCAATTCCCGTTGATAAGTTTTCACCTGCTCACAAAAATAATAAATTTAAAACTGCACATATTTGGTATCTATTAGGGGTGTGCAAAGCATCGAGTATTTGTATTTGTATTTGTATTTGTTGAGGGAAAAAATTATTTGTATTTGCATTTGTATTCAAATAAAATTCAAAGTAGGTTTAAAAATCCAGTTTTTTGAGTTACACTTCTAATTTAGGATATGTTAGTGTAAAAATAAGTGTTCTTTAATTATCCATTATAATAAGTATGGATGAATATTCATCAACATGTAATGAGGAACATCATAACATACTAACAGCCATTACCTTATCCACGCTTATACCAACAACTAATAAATACCATTGTGAACATCTGTCTCTGGTCTGTTAGCGTCTATTAGCTCGGTAATCATTTGTTTATATTCGGTCTGTTCAGCGTCCTCCTACAAGGACGGGTGATGGTGGGGCTCATTATGTTCACAATGTTCACAGTGGTATTTATTAGGAATACGAATACGAATTACTTTAATCCCCAAAGGAAAATTCATTTGACTGTCTGGCAAATGGTTGATGAGCTGACAGACATAATGAACCCCACCACGACCCGTCTTTGTTGGAGGACGCTGAACAGACCGAATATATACAAACGATTACCGAGCAAACAGACGAGACTGCAGACGTCTCATTCTGTGGCGGGATTCCGTGACGAAATGAGACTGTAGACGTGCAATCTCATTCCGTTTCGTTACATTAGTAACGAGACGGAATTTCTGAGGCTTTCCAGCCTACGTTACATTAGTAACGTGACGGAATGAGACGTCTGCAGTCGGGTTCAGACAGAATATATAAACAAATGATTACAGAGCTAAAATGAGAGAACCCGAATGCAGACGTCTCATTCCGTCACGTTACTAATGTAACGCAACGGAGAAATCTCCCGGTCTAACTCCGCTTCCCAGAAGTTATGAGCTGCCTCCGCAGCCCAGTTAAGGTAAAAACAAACAAACAAAAAAAAGTCTATTCGATAAATAGTGATGCAGTTAAGTGCTGTCTGGTCCAGACAGAGCCTCCTCTGTTGCTGTGCTGATCAGCCTGTCAGTCAGACTCTTTTTCACTCCCTCAAGCTTCCGGCCAGGAGCACAAATATTCACTGCGGTCATGACGAAACGCAGCTTTCTGATATGATGTTTTTCTTGTTCTCGAATACAAATAATTTAAGTAAGTAGTAAAATTAAGTAATTTTAAGTAAAATTAAAGTATTTGTTCGAAATAAGTATTTGTAAAACAAAACAAATAAAAAAAAAAACATAAACACGTTATTTGTGCCTATTCGGCTTCGGATCCACCTTTAGTGTCTATATTTCACCTTGTCAATGTGATTCCAAGCTAAAGCACGTGTTGTCGACAGGGCTCGCAGGCCAGGCGTATACTGGAAGAGCCGGTGGACTGGGCGGATGGCTTTGTGGTTGTGTACAACATCAGTGACCGCACTTCTTTCATCAATGCCCAAATCATCCTGCAGCAGATTCGGGAGGCACGCACACACAACTGCAAAGGGTCAGAAGCAACACTTTGAGGATGTTTTGTCATGACATGCTTGAAAGAGTGGTCAGAAGCTGGAAAGTTGCGACACTGTAGATCAGATTGTGAACTGTTCCCCCCAGAATTTGTGTAGCTGAAACCCCTCAGCTGCATTTAAAACCTGCTAAATGTAAAGATTTGAACCTGAAGAAAATCGACATGCGAGGAAGTATTTAGGACCAGTAAACACTGTAGGAAAACACAACCAACCAGAGCATGGTTACTCTACTTTCTTTGAAGATGAGTAGTTTGGAGTTGGGGAGTGCTAGGAGTCTTTACTGGCTCTGATGAACTGATTAATGATTCATGATGAGGAGTTAGTGCTCCACCGCAAACCTACGGGCATCAAAATCTGGTCTGCTGCAAAATGCCCCCAGCACATCCATCAAGCTGCCTTTCATATCCTGAAATTTATTTATGCAGGGACAAGTATAAATCCAGGTCACTAATCAGTATTGATGAAGATAAGGCCAGAAATATTGGATCCATTTATGCTTATGTGCATGTACTGTAAATCAAATGCACTGCATCATCTTTCATGGCATGACGGGAGGTCAAGATTGAAGGCATAGAGTTAGCACCGTGTGCTCAGTTTTAGACCAGTAATGAATCCTGTAATGTGACGTAATGGTGTGTTTGGGTCAGAGGTAGTACAAATATAATACAATACAACATAAAACATATGAAATAGAGCATTAACTTAAAAGGACATTATTAACACGTCAGAGTAATATTTAATCAGGATCTATATGAAGAAAGGAAGTTTTTCTTTCCATATACCATATTTTACTAGTAATTTTACAAGTCATATATTCTATCTGCATCTTCCCACACTAATGCAAAGCTATATACTAATGGTTATTATAATTAAGAATTACTAGTAATTACTCTTTTGAACTTTGTGTGTATACGGACAAACTGTTGCAGTCATGGGTTTCGCAGGATTAAAGAGGGTCAAGATGAAATCACTCCACATCCTTCACATTCACTCCCACATGTGTGTGTTTCAGGGACATGGAGGTCCCTGTGTGTCTGGTGGGTAACAAGCAGGACCTGTGCCACACACGGCAGGTACGTGAAGATGAGGGCCGCTGCCTGGCTCAGGAGAACCGCTGTCACTTCCAGGAGGTCTCGGCTGCAGAGAGCTACCAGGACATCGCCAATCTCTTCTCACAACTCATCCGACAGGTGATGGAGCACCTGAAGTACAGAGCCGACAGACAACGCTACAGCGGCTCCAAGTCTATGGCCAAATTCATCAACAACATGTTTGGCAAGAGGAGGAAGTCAGTGTGATGGTTCCAGGGATGAAGATCAGATGCAGGGACTGTGTTGTGTCTATGGAGCCATGTGAAAGGGAATTGTAGAGTTTCCTGACACCAACCTTGTGTTCACACAGTGAGCAACATGAAAGGTTGGAGGCAGATATTGTACACATGTTTGGCAAATATTGTGCTTGTGGTTGCTTTGGTTTCACTGGTTTGAGTTGAGACAGGCTGTTTAGGAAGGATTTAACAGGCTGCTGTCATCAACACAAAGATTTTTGCTGAATTGGGTAGAGGTTGCTAACCAGGGGGTCAGGACCCTGAGAATGGGTCACAAGATCATTCAAATATAGACCTTTCTCTCATTTCTGTGTTCTTATTTGATTTTACATCCCCACAAAGATGGAAAAAGACTGTTCATCACTCTTGCTTTCTCACATAAAACCTGTAACAAACTCATCAGACAGTTCATCTGTTCATGGAGGCCTGCTGGACTGATTAGCCAGTGATGAGTGGATGACAATGAAATATTTCCGCTGTGGGCAACTTAACCTAAGACTAACATCCATATGTTGATCATGCACACAGCATCTCCCTCATCACTGTATTCACAGCATGTTGCTGTAGCTGTGGAGTGACTCTGCAGCATGCTGGCTGGATGTGTCAACAAGCCACATTTAAGCCTTTAAGGCAGCTGGGTACTCTCTCTCTGCTTAGTAACATGTGGAAAATGTATCCTCATTTCAGTGCTATGCAGCTTCTTGGATAGTTTTCTGTTTAGATGTAGGGGAAACTGTTTTACATGAACATTGTATAGAATTAGTGACAGAATTACTGTTTTGTAATTATGCCACTTATTGGAAGCCAGAGCCTCCAATAACCATGTTGATTGTATATCATACTTATAGCTTGCTTGCTGTGACATGACATCTCATTTTGACCCTCACAGTGGCAGTTTCAATATTTTCCCATGGGCCAAAATGATTATTTGAATAACCAATTAATTGCCAGAAAATTAACTGGCAACCGTTTCGATGATTGATTTAGTTTTTTAAAATCATTTTGAAGTCATAACAATATGTTCCCCTGGGCTTCATAGGGAAGGGCAGCACAATGGTCAGGATGTGCACCTCTCAGCTTGTTCTTCCTGTGGGTTCTCTCCAGGTTCTCCATCTTTCTCCCATAGTCCAAAAACATGCACAGTAGGTTGATTGATGATTGCCTAAAGGTAGGTGTGTGTGTACTGTGTGTGTGTGTGTGTGTGTGTGTGTGTGCACTATATGTTGGCCCTCCGATAGACTTGCAACTGCACCCTGCCTCACCCTATGTCAGCTGGTCCAGCCCCCCTGTGACCCTGCATAGATAAGTGAAAGAGACAATGGATAGGCTTTAGGGAATTCACAGTTTTCTAACATTTGACACATTAAGCTATTAATCATTGTAAATGTATTATACATGTCAGATGTATTGATGATAAACCCCACCCCCCAACAGTTAATCAAGTTATGTGAATGGAATTCATACAGAGTCATTCTCCGCTCCTTACTGCACATATTAATGGATCTTTTAAATGTAATACATTTAAGAGTGTTACCATTTCATCTGATGTGTATATAAAATGTAATAATTCTTGTATTTCACCTTTTTCCAGAATCAGATGAAATCAAAACAACAAAGATCAACAAAAAGCTATGAAGGACGTGAACACATTCAAATTATGCTGTTGTTCATAAATCCAGTTATGTCATCATGATGCTATATGGAAAGAATGTACCTCACATTGTGTAAAATAAATAATTAAAACATGTATTCAGCATTTTGTAGGTGAATGCTTCTTAGGTAAATACTGTAAAAACACTGGCTGTTTCAGAGGAAATTAAAGTAAACATTGCCTTTTAGTTCCTCTGAAGGCAGACTCTTTCATTTTGTGCTTAGCTCTAATTAAATAACTGGGAAAGGGGGGATTTTACTGAAGCCTTCAGAGAGCAGGAATTTCCTGTGTGTTGCTACAAAAAATTGCAGGTTTGGAGGCAGGAGTGAGAAGTGAGAAATGCACTATTATAACAGTGAATTCTTTGGTCAGCCAAACAAAGCTAAGTTCCTAAGTTTTCCACTAGATGGCAGCACAGTCATCTAAAGATTACAATATGCTCTCGTTTCCTCCCCAGTTGGTAATAATTTCATCACATATCACATACACAATCACATAATTAATCACCTCTTGTTTTGGAGACAATTCACCAAAATCACAAAACAGAGATTTCTAGACTAGGAAAGTAAAACAAAGAGAAAGTGAATCTCTTATTTGCTGGATTACTGCTATCTCACAGCCACCCCACAGGCACTGCTCCTGACCTCCATATGACACTGAAGAAACATGTCAGCCAAGACAGCTGTACAATATCCAGAACCTTCAGCAACTCAAGGTGTATCACGGAGGAGCTTCTGCACCTCAGCAACCTCCACCTCTGCCCCCTTCACAGACAATGTGTTTGCCAGGTTCAGGAGATCATCAAAGTGTTTCTTCACCACTCAACAACATCCCCAGGCCACATCAGCAGTTCTCACTCCCAACTGAATACAGCCTGGGTCTAGCCATGCTTCCCTTCTCTTAGTCCCTGAACGGTCCAGAACCTCTTTGAAAATTCCTCCTCTGTGGCCTCCTCCTGTGAACACCCAAGGGTGGACTGGCCATCGGGAGTACTGGCAGATTTCACAGTGGGCCACTGGGTCAATGTGGGTGGGTATGGGTGGAGGAAAAAACAAAACTTTAGGCACAGTTGGGCTGGTCTTTAAAGCTGCAGTTGGTAAGTCAACAAAATTCCAGGACTTAGTCGGACATTTCAAACTGATACAACGTTTACGTCCCTCCCCCAGCTTCTGACAACCTGCCCCCTGAAAAAAGAAAAGAGCTTCACCTACAGAAACTGAACAGGAAAACTGGGAAAACAAGGCATCATGGTGCTACCGACCATTGACCTTAACTGACAGCTAATCCTATACTATTGGCATTAGCAACTTAACTTAGCAAAAACTTGTCAGGAAATGCAAATTAAATAGTAAATGTGTGATAAGCTCATCTGTTCCTCCCCTTTTCTTCTCTCTGTCTCAATTTTCCCAGAGAAATGAGGAGAGCAAATGGATGGAGACAGAACCTATAAGTCATAGCTTCAGGTCAGTGAAATTCTTTGGCCCCTGTGTGGTGGAAGAATTGGTTTTGGCTGAGGCCAGCCATCTAAACCGAGGGATTGGATGCTGCTGGGACACCGTGGGACCCAGTCAGAAAGGCCATTGATCAGTTCCCCTTAATCTCACAGCTGGTGAGCACATCCCCATTCCAATCTAAAACTAGACAGTTTAGTCAGATTGACAGGGGATTGGATGACTCCCGACACACTTGAATCTCCACAGACACAGATTCACATTAGAGAGGGAGCAGTTTGTCTGCAACATCAGATGGTATTTGGTGCTGACTCAAGGAGATGGTCACACTTCACATGGATTGCCTCTTAGACATATACATTTATATTATACTGTATGAGTTTGTTTCTTGCTGTGAAAAACGTGATGCGTCGTCTGAGAAAAGAAAAAGGCACAGAAACAATGAAATTAAAGCCACAAGCAGAGTTGAACAGGCCTTACACTCCCACGCCAACTTGCCTCTGCATCTCCATGCCTCTGGATTTTCTGTTCAGGCTGCTGTACAAACATGGTGGCTACGATGGGAACACTCTCTAAAGCAAGACCATTGCTATATGTATATATAAAAGAATAATTATAGGGCTACGAAAACCAAATTAATTTTATTTTATAGCGATTATACACTTATACAAATATATTCATGGGTAGTATATTCAGATTTTGCCAATAAACCTTGCCAAATATTACACACTGGACCTTTAAATCTCTGTTGACAGAGACTTTGTATGTCTGGACATGCTCTATCAACACACCTATTTCAATCTGCCTTCTCCGCCCCCTTGAAATTTTCATGCTACTGAGGCATTTTGCCCCACCTATGTATGAGACCCCTATCAGCTGGGAATAGTTATCATTCTTCACATGTGTGGTGATTTTCATGAACTTATGAGTGTAAAGGCATGAACAAACACAACAAAGTTTCATGGCAAATGATTTTTTGTGTGTCTGAACATGTTCTGTCAACCTCCTGATTTTCATTCGCCTACTCAAAACAGAAAAAAAAAAAAAAACCCTATGGGAAGTGTTTTTTTGAAAATTTCAAGGGGGCACTACTGAAGCATTTTGTCCCACACATGTCCAAGAGGCCTATCAGCTGGGAGTTGTTGTCATTCATCACACATGTGCCAATTTTCATGAAGCTATGAGCATGAACACACACAAAACGAAGTGTCATGGCGAGGGATTTGCCATCACCGTGCCACCATTTCACAAAACTGCACAGCAGTCATAATGTAGCTTCACCAACTTTTGAACATGTTTTAGAGCAGAGGTCAACTGTGTAGGATTAGTACATGTCAGAGTTAAAGAAGACATTTCCTGCTACCACTAAGGGGCGCTATGAGTAAGGCAGAATAATAATTGAGTTCAGGGCGAGGCACTTATTCAGAAATAGTGAAGCTGTTAAGAGTAGTAACAACTGGTCATTTCCTGTTACTCTCAAGGGGTGCTATGAGTGAATTCAAGGTGGCATGCACAAGAGAAGCCCTACAGTACAGAGATTCCAGGGACTACAAGGTGTCATCAGGATTGAAGTGAGGACAGGAAGGAAATGGAAGGCAGACAAGGCAGTGGAGGTGGCAGAGTCACACTTAAGGCAAAAGGCACTGGTGGGGGCCTTGGCAACAGGAAGAGCAGGCTTGGGCTACTTCCCAAAACCAAGGTCAGCAAGGCCTGGGGCAAGGAGAGACACCAGCTACTCCAGGAAGAGGTCCCAGCAGGCATGGAGGAAGAGTGAGTG
This sequence comes from Caranx melampygus, assembly GCA_019059645.1. NCBI lineage: Eukaryota > Metazoa > Chordata > Actinopteri > Carangiformes > Carangidae > Caranx > Caranx melampygus. The sequence goes on along the minus strand of JAFELL010002586.1, from coordinate 205,423 downwards.
AGCAGGGCAGTGGGACTCTGGCAGCAGGGAGCGTGGACAAGGTGGGAGAGCATGTTGCAGTGCAAAGTCACCTGGACAAACATCATGCAGGCAGACTTCCATCACGCACGGTTCCTTGTGCAGGCAGTCTATGATGCCCTCCAAAGTCCAGCAAACCTCCATGTCTGGGGGAAGAGTGAGGCACCTTCCTGCCTCCTTTGCTCCAGAAGAGGCTCCCCACAACACCTCCTCAGCAGCCATCCAAAGGCCCTGGCTGCTATCACTGGCGCCACAACCAGGTGCTCAAAGCACTTGCTGAGAGCATAGCCTCAGCCATCTGAACCAGCAAACACCATAATGCTCCAAAGAAGGCAGTACCCTTCATCAAGGCTGGGGAGAAACCTCCAACACGGCCACAGACAACAACAGGTCTGCTGCACACAGCCCCTGATTGGCAGCTGCAGGTAGACCTGGGAAAACAGCTGAGGTCTCCCCAGCACATCGCAACAACTATTCTCCAGCCAGACATGATAATAACATCTGAGGCTTCAAACTAGCTGATCATGCTGGAGCTCACAGTGCCCTGGGAAGAGCGGATTGAGGAACCAACAAGAGGAAATGCAACAAGTACCAGGAACTGGTAGAAGTGTGAACAGGAAGGGGTTGGAGGACGTTGGCTGTAGAGGCTTTGCAGGATGCTCACTCTTTAAAGTCCTTGGCTGACTGGGTGTGACAGGGGCAGCCAAGAAGTGGGCCATTCAAGCTGCTTTTGAAGCTGCAGAGAAAGCCATTAGGTGGCTATGGATTAAGAGGGCTGATGGGTGGTCTCCTACTGGGACGCAAGTCTGGGCCTCATCACCCACGGCTGGGTCGCCTCGGCAAGGGTGTCTGTTGCGAGACCCGAAACACCCGTTGAACCCAGGATAACACACTGATGATGCTTCCCAGTGCATCCAGGTGATGTTTCTCACAGAGGTGGAATATTAATACATCAAGGAATTCAGGGCAGAGAGCTGATCATCTCCTGAAATTTTGAAGCCAGTGGGACAAACTATCTCATAATGAGAGATGTTCAAATTGGTTTTGAAAGGTCAAGGATATTTACCTGAACTAGGCAGAGGCATAGTGACCATGCCCATTGATGTACAGAAAAGCTTTTGATAAATTTTAATGCCCAGGTTGTCTCGTTGAGGTGTCCCAAATCTGGAGTTGATCGAACAAAATAAAATCCCTAGGAGTTGTGAGAAAGTGAGCACCCACCCCACCCCTTTCCAATGACTTTGAAATACAAACATTTTTGACCTGTGTGCAAAGTATCATGAGTTTTTGAGCATAGGTAAGCCTTCAAAAATGTGATTGTTTAGGGGGAAAAAATAATCACATGCCACAAACTAATTACAGTAGCGCTCTCACAACCTTCAGTGCAACTGGGCCCTAAAAATTCTTCTGTCATGAGCCCTTTCATTAAAATCAAAGATTGTTTGAAGCACAACATCTGGCTCATCTGGTAAAGCAGAACATTTCTAGTGGATGTGTTGAATCTGATGAAGCAGTGCATATCACAGTGAGGGTCTCCTCTATATCAGAGCACCAATGGGACATCACAGTGAATCAGAAAAATAAAGAGTTATTCCTCAAATGCTGCAGATGTGGGAAAAGAGGAAGATGAAAATCCATCTCACACCACCCACCTACACATGGCAGGTAAAAGGTTTTCTGATTTTATTCTCACTTTGTCAGAACAGGGCAGATCATGGAAGGAGGATCCACCATAAATTAAAGTTAATTTTATACAACTAAAGAGAAAATTATTCTTATTCCTAAGACAAATATAACAACAAAACCAAAGAGAGAGGAAGCCCAGGGTGTGACATATTTCAGTCTTGTTAGATTTGTCAGTGGTTCACGTGACATGAGCTCACGAGGGAGGAAGAACACACTGTAGCATCTCAGACTGCACTAAGAGTAGAGTCCACACCAGTCCAAACTTATGGACCAAAGGAGACAAGGCAGTCTGATAGAACTACACCATCACACACTACAGAGGGAGGCGCGGAGCAGAGGGCATGCCCCTGAGTGAAGAATCGGGAGCAGGGGTCCGTTATCCGTTGTTCTAAGCTTGGAAAAAAATAAAAAGAGAAATGTTAAACGAGAACTGGGAGCCGCCTCGTCCTGTCACATGGAAATAACACATGGTACCAGGAGTTCATGGACCTGGCCTCAACTCAGGACTTGTGAAGTGTGGGGCGCGAGAGCAGCGTCTTAGCTGACCGGTGCTAAACCTGGCTGCCATTACTGCGGCACCTGAGAAGCTGGTGCGGATGTGATAGAGTGATTTCATAATGGAAAAAACAGAGACGAGTTACACATGCTTCTTAAAGCTACACTCCCTAGCTTAGAAAAGACAAGTGTCCCAGTTTTCATAGATTTGGTGAGTGCTGAGACATCTTGTGACTATGTTATAAAGATGACAAAAGAAAGAGTTAGCATCCCAAAGCACACTTCAGTTCAGGTTGAATGTAGAGTAAAGACGTGGCCTTTAAAAAGAGATACCACACTTCTTTTTGAGCCAGATGTGAACCCTCAGTGGGGTGAAGGGCTTGAATTTTGTGAGACACTGGTGACTCTAAAGAGTGGAGCCCCACCCTACATAGTGCTTGATGTTCAAAACCCCACAGATCATGATATTTCATTGTCAGGAAAGACGGTGGTGGGCACCTTAAACCAAGTCCAAGCCCTGTATCCAGCAAGTATTCTTGAAAAATGCGTCCCACCTGCAACAGTGTCAGTAAATAGGGGTGAGGCTGAGAGCGAGAGACTGAATGACAGTGTGTGGGACCCACCTGTTGATGTAAGCCACCTCAATCAAACAGAGAGGGTCGAGGTGCAGAAGATGCTGCGTGAGGAGTGTGCTTCATTCGCAAAATCTGATGATGAAATTGGAAACATCCCATCGCTGAAAATGAGCATTTCCCTGAAAGATATGGATCCAGTCGCGCACACTTACCTGTCTGTCCCAAAGCCACTATACAAAGAGATTAAAGACTACCTCCGCACATCGCACAGGGGTGGGTTCAGAAATCAGGCTCATCCTATGCCTCACCAGTAGTGTGTGTTAGAAAAAAGGACGGTAGCCTTCGTCTTTGTATAGATTACAGAGAATTAAACAAGAAAACTCACCCTGATCGACAGCCGATCCCGAGGGTGCAGGACATTCTTGATGGCCTAGGGGGAAACAGCTGGTTTTCAGTATTAGATCAGGGTAAGGCATATCATCAAGGGTTTATGGATGAGGCTAGCAGACCCCTGACTGCATTTGTGACTCCGTGGGGCCTTTATGAATGGATAAGAATCCCGTTTGGACTGATGAATGCCCCGGCAGCGTTTCAATGCTGTATGGAGGAATGTCTGGGTGACCTGCACGACAATATCTGTGTGCCATATCTGGATGACACATTGGTGTACAGCCAATCATTTGAGAGCCATTTGGATCATGTGAGACAAGTGTTGCAAAGACTGAGAGAGCATGGGATAAAGCTGAAGCCGAGCAAATGTGAACTTTTCAGGCATGAGGTTCGTTATCTAGGGAGAATCGTTTCAGCTGAAGGGAGCAAAATGGACCCAGCTGACACAGAAGCTGTGAGGTCATTAAAAGACCGGAAACCAAGTACAGTGGGGCAGCTAAGAGCAATAATGGGTTTATTAAGTTATTACAGGCAGTACATAAAAGATTTCTCTAGGATTGCAGGGCCACTGTACAACCTGTTAAAAAGTACACCAGACAGTGACACAGAAATACAGAACCGGGCAAAACACACAAACACAAGACATGTAAAAAGTAAAGACAAAGGTGTGCCCTCACATATGCCAATTGTATGGACTGATAGACATCAAGCTATACTTGAACAGCTAATAGACTGTCTGGTCAAGCCGCCAGTGCTAGGGTTCCCAGATTTTTCTAAACCATTTATTTTACATACTGACGCTTCAAACCAGGGACTTGGTGCTATTCTGTATCAGCATCAAGAGGGAAAACTTCGTGTTATAGCTTACGGGTCGAGGACATTAACTACAGCGGGGCAGAACTACCATTTACATTCGGGTAAATTAGAGTTTCTAGCTTTAAAGTGGGCTGTCACAGAAAAATTTAGAGATTATTTGTACTACGCCCCAACATTTACTGTATTTAGTGACAATAACCCTTTGACATATGCACTCTCCAGTGCTAAGCTCAACGCCACGGGACACAGATGGGTGGCGGAACTTGCAGACTTTCATTTCACCATTCGATAACGTCCAGGCAGAGAGAATGTGGACGCTGACAGCCTGTCGAGAATGCTTGTGGACATGGAGACAATGATGAGTCAATGTACGGAGGAGCTCTCATCTACTGTGTGGCAGCAACAACTCAGGCCATTCAGACTCAAGACTTCTCACCCTGGGCCTGCACAATGATGACATCACCCTTGTTGTGCACCACTGACTGTGAGGACTGGCTAGCATTGCTCTCAACAGCTGATATCCGGCAAGCACAGCTGAATGACCAAAACATCAGTCCAATGGTTCAGTTCAAACTCACAAACACAAAACCAACAGCACGTGAACTAAGAGCCTTAAGTGCTCAGAGTGAGTGTCTCTTACGTAGCTGGGAGAAACTGTATCTGGACGACCACGGCCTCCTCTATCGTAAGACAGCAAGTAACACTCAGCTGGTTTTACCTGAAAAATATAAGGCCACAGTTATGAGACAATTGCATGATGAGATGGGCCATCAGGGCATTGATCAAACCACATCACTAATTAGAGAGAGATTCTTCTGGCCATATATGCAAACAGAAGTTGAACATTATGTCACCAGAACGTGCACTTGTGTGAAACAAAAGACTCCCCCTAGGGGAACAAGAGCCCCACTGGTCAGTATTGTCACTGCACAGCCTTTTGAACTAGTGTCAATTGATTTTCTTCACCTAGACAAGTGTCCAGGTGGGCAGCAGTACATATTAGTCATTGTTGATCATTTTACTCTCTTTGCCCAAGCTTATCCCACAAGTTCGAAATCTGCAAAAACAGTGGCGGACAAGATATTTAATGACTATGTTTTAAAGTTTGGACTCCCAGCTCGGATTCACCATGATCAGGGAGGTGAGTTTGAAAACTTTTTGAACAGTTGAAGAGGAACTGCGGTGTTTTAGGCTCAAGGACGACTACCAACCACCCCCAGGGAAATGGGCAGGTAGAATGTTTCAATCGCACGATCCTGCAGATGCTCAAGACACTCACTGAAAAACAAAAGACGAATTGGAAGGGTTCACTTAACAAACTCATACATGCATACAACTGTACCAGATCAGAAGTGACGGGCTTTTCGCCTTTTTACTTACTGTTTGGGAGGTCGCCGCAGTTGCTGGTTGACATCATGTTTGGGCTTGACTCTGAAAGTGGAAACACAGATCATAACACATGTGTGGAGAAATGGAAACAGGAAATGCAACGGGCGTATGACATTGTGAAGGAGAATGTGCAAAAAGCGACAGAGAGAAACAAGCGGAACCATGATGGGAAAGTGCGAAGTTCTGTCTTGTGCCCAGGTGATCGTGTTTTGGTCAGAAATCTGACACCCAGGGGTGGCACTGGGAAGCCTCGCAACCACTGGGAAGATAGTGTTCATGTAGTGCTTCATCAGATGGGCGAGGGAATCCCAGTGTATGAGGTGAAGTCAGAACAAGGAAGAGAAAGATCGAGAGTGCTACATCGTAATTTATTGTTACCATGTGATAACTTACCTTTGGAAACAGATCTCCAGACAAAGCCTAGAAGAAAGAAAACACAGTCACACCGGTCACAGGTACAGGCATGGAATAAGAGGATGAGGAAGAGGAGGATGGATTCTTCTTTGATCCTTCTGCACATCCTAACATGAGATCAACCCGTGCATCGGAGGAGAGGAGAGATATCATCCATGCTGACTCACCAGAGAACCATGAACTGGAAACAGAGTTGGAACTGGAGGAAACACATGAGGTGGATGAGCACCAAAATCAGGAAAATATGAGCACACAAAGTAATGACAGTGAAGGACAACCAGATGAGGTGATGGAGGAAGAGGAAATGCCCTCCTCCCCTCATCCAGCAAACAGTGATACTTTTGACGGGGAACAACCAAGAGATCAGCGACCAAGGAGAGAAAGGAGAGCTCCAAAAATGTTCACTTATGACCAACTTGGGACTCCAGCATGTTACAACACGGTACAGGCAGACCGCATGTTTAGCCATTATCAGCCTAGACCATACACAGAAGTTCAGCCAATGACAATGTGGACAAACCCATGTCAGTTTTACCAGCCTGTGTTTATGCAAGGATATTAGACATAAAACTAAGGTTGAACTGTTCAATATAAAATGAGATTTCTGGGTTTAAGAAGGAGAGTCATGAAGCTTAGTGCAATGGTGTTTGAGTACATCTAGTTTTATTTTCATGGTAAAAAAAAAATAAATAAATAAAATATTGTGTTGATATTATGGTCGCGAGACAGTTAAGGCATCAGTATGTCAGCTGTTTAAATTTCAATCCCGAGAATATTGTGATGTCGGGACGACACCTAATTTTGCAGGGGAGTGTGTGATAGAGTGATTTCATGATGGAAAAAACTCAGAATAATACATTAAAAAGGGGTTAAAAACTCAATTATAATTCATTTAATCAGTTCATAACATGTGGTTAATTGTTAAAAAGTCGTGATGTAGTTGTTGGGATGTTGAGAACTTGTATAATAAGTGTTTCAATGTGTGCAGCTGCATTTATTAGTTTCGCCTGTACGCCTGTAGGGGGAGTCCTTGCCGCTTGGCTTCACATTGAATGAAGCTGGCAACGGGGTCAAACCACGAGTCTCTGTCTTCTTTCTTTTCCCCCCTTCAGGTATGGAAAATATTGTTATCAGTGTTATATGTTTGTATTGTATTTATGTTTATGTTTCGTGCGCATCCCGGCTCCATGCAGAGTGGCGCAGAGAGTGTTTTTTTTTGTACTTTGTGATGTTTATATCCTGTCGAAGTGGGGAACATTAGCAGCGGCTAGCTGGCTGCCCGTGCCTCGGTACTAGGCCGTGCAGAGCCCAGGGAGCGCCGAGTGAGTGAAAAACAATTGTAAATGTACAGTATACTCACAGGTATTGTTGTAATGCCGAGTATGATTATGTGTGTGTGTGTTCATGGTTAACAAGGGGAAATTAATGTAAAATGTATAAATTTATAAGACATTGAATGAAGCTGGCAGCGGGTTCAAACCACGAGTCTCAGTCTTCTTTCTTTTTCCCCCTTCAGTGGGGCATTACACGGACCGCCATGACAGGGCAGTGCAGCGACTGTGTGGGCCTTGACGGTGAGACTGGATTCAAATGGAGCAGCTAAAACCTCCAACGGAGCTGAAACTAACTGGTCCAGGACCAGTGGAGACGTTTTAAACAACGCTTCATGCTCTACCTAACTGCGATAGGGGCAACAGAGAAGGACGACAAGCAAAAAATTGCACCCCTTCTGACGGTCGCGGGACCCGAAGCCATAGACGTCTTCAACAGCTTCCAGCTATTTTATCTTGTTTTGGAACCGCCCGACCTTTTTTAACAGTGATGGAGTCCACCCGAGTTCCTTAGGAAGCCAGATGCTTGCAGCTAATGTTCAGCATGCCATCCAATCAACCCCACGTGCGTGACTATCTACCTGCCACACCCCCTCTCTACCGTCTTCCTGTCACCTCCATCCTCCTTCTTCTACAACCTCCTCTTCATTTACTCTTTCTCATAACAACCCCCTCTACAGGCACCAGCAGTCCACTTCTCACCCATCATCACCCTCCACCATAGACCTCCACACATCCTTATCACCTATGTGCCCTTCTGCACGCCATTCTTTTCACATTCCCCCCATCATTTCTTACAGACTCCATCAGAACCGGTATGGTGGAGTATCCACTAAAAATCTGATTCATATCAGACCACAGTCATCCATCCCACCATCATCCAAGGACCCCAAGCCAGCACAAACCATTAACATGGCACTTTTGAATGTGCGCTCTCTTTTAAACAAGACTTTTATCATTAACGACCTGATTGTAGACAATAAGATCGACTGTCTATTTTTAACAGAAACCTGGCCGGGCACTGACGCACCTGTGTTTTTCACTGAGGCCTCTCCAACTAATTTTAATTTTTATTTTCTATTAGGATGGGCAAGAAAGGTGGTGGTACTGCCTCAATTATTTCAAAATCATTAACAACCAAGGAAATCCTATTACAAAACTACTCCTCTTTTGAATACCACGCCTGTGTTTTTAGCAGCCCTCCCATTCTCTGCCTCACAATCTATAGGCCACCCAAACATTGTACGTCTTTTATCAGTGAATTTTCTGACTTATTATCTCTCGTGCACCCAACATACAATAAAATCATAATAACTGGTGATTTTAATCTGCACATAGATAATAAGTCCGATCCCATCTCTAAGGACTTTTTAAACCTTTTAACCTGCTTGGATTTTACACAGCATGTTTTACACCCAACTCACAGCAGAGGACACACCCTGGACCTGGTCATAACCCATGGCCTGTCCACCAGTGTGTCCTCTGTTGTTGACTTAGCTGTATCTGACCACTACTGCATCTTTTTTAATATCACCAGTTTTAGTCATCAGGAGGCCCCAGTGAGAACTGTGAGGAAACACTACCTTACTTCTGAAGTGGCTGCAAATTTTATTGAGACCTTCCACAACTCTCCTTCGGTCGTAGTACCTCCACCCGGTGGTTTTATTGTTGATAATTTTAACAGTAAACTGAAGTCGAGTCTTGACTCAGTAGCTCCGCTTGTAACCAAAAGAGCTAAACAGAAACTCATACCCCCATGGAGAAATGATGAAATAAAACAACTAAAAAGAAAATGCAGGAGTGCAGAAAGAAAATGGAGAACCACTGGGTTGACACTACACTATGATATACTCCGTGAGCAGCTCAAAATCTACAATAACACTGTCAAACAAGCAAGAACATCCCATTTTACTAAACTTATTACAGATCACAAAAACAACCCCAAAATCCTTTTCTCCACCATTGATCTTTTAACTAACCCTGATATTAGACAGTCCTCTAGAGTCCCAACAGTCTCTCTATGTGAGGACTTTGCAGACCACTTCAGAAGTAAGATTGATGTCAGTAGATCCAATCTTTTACTTCAACAGAACGCAGTGTGTAACACATCTGCACCATTCTTTTTACCTGAGGAAATACTGGAGTGTTTTCTCCTGGTTGATGCAGGGATGCTTGGTAGAGTTTTCTTCCAAGTCAACCCAACAACCTGCCTTTTAGATCCCATTCCCACATCACTTTTAAAAACATTTTATCAATTCTTTGAGGATGAGTTTTTAACCATAGTGAGCTGCTCTCTCCAGACAGGTGTCTTCCCTGCTGCCTTCATAACAGCAGTGGTGAGGCCCTTTCTGAAGAAAAGCAACCTAGACCCCAACACTCTTAACAACTACAGACCGGTATCCAACTTACCTTTTTTAAGCAAAATTTTAGAAAAATTAGCTCTTATTCAACTAGATGAATTTTTAAACAAAAACAATATTTTAGAGAAGTATCAGTCAGGTTTTAGGACGGACCACAGCACAGAGATCGTGATATTAAAGATTGTTAATGACATCAGGTGCAACATGGACACACAGAAACTTTCAGTCCTGGTACTACTGGATCTTAGCGCTGCCTTTGATACAGTAGACCACCACATTTTGATAAACAGGCTCAAAAACCTGGTTGGCCTCTCTGGTGCTGTTCTAAACTGGTTCAGCTCCTACCTTAATGACCGACAGTTTCTTGTAAGTATGGATACATGTTCCTCAAGAACCTATAAAATGAACTGTGGGGTGCCTCAAGGCTCAATTTTAGGTCCAATACTTTTTAATCTATATATGCTTCCGCTTGGCAGTGTCATCAGGAGGCACAGTCTAAATTTTCATAGTTACGCTGATGACACGCAGCTCTATATCTATATCTATATCTATATGTATTTTAGATATAAAGTTATGGATGGCAGAGAATTTCCTGCAACTCAACCAGGACAAAACAGAAGTTTTAATTATTGGTCCTGAAGCCAAGAGAGAGAAACTTTTACCAAAACTGCAAGATTTTAAACCTTCACAATGTGTCAAGAACCTGGGCGTCATTTTCGACTCTGAGCTTGATTTTATTCCTCATATTAAAAATATCACAAAAATTGGGTTTTACCATCTTAGGAACATAGCCAGAGTCCGCCTGTTTCTCTCTCGGTCAAACACAGAGGTGCTGATGCATGCTTTTATCTCAAGCCGTTTAGATTACTGCAATGCCCTGCTTTCTGGTCTTCCCAAAAAGAGCATTTCCAATCTTCAATTGCTTCAAAATTCAGCTGCACGTGTGCTGATGAGGACCAGAAGGCAGGAGCACATTACACCTGTTTTAAAATCACTGCATTGGCTCCCTGTGCGATTCAGGATCGTTTTTAAGGTTCTTTTATTAGTATTTAAGTGTCTTAATGGTCTTGGGCCTTCTTATTTATCGGACCTGCTTTTACATTACCAACCCTCGCGGACCCTGAGATCTTCTGGCTCTAGCCTTTTAGTCATTCCAAGTGTTAGGACAAAAACCCACGGTGAGGCATCTCTTTATTACTATGGCCCACGTCTATGGAATGGCCTGCCAGAGAGCCTCAGGGCCGCAGAGTCTGTTGATGCTTTTAAAAGTAGGCTCAAGACCCACCTTTTTAGCTTGGCTTTTAATTGATTTTCTCTTAATCCCTCTTAACTCTTGGATGAGCCTTGGACATTTTTGTCCACGGGTCCTAAGTGTATAGTTTTTTGAAGGAGCATCTGAGGGTTAAATGTCAATTTTTACTAGTTATTTATGGTGTTTTATTTAGATCTTATGTTGCTTTTAGGAACTTATCTCCTTTAATTAGTTATTTATGGTGTTTAATTTAGATCTTAGGTTGCTTTTAGGAACTTTTAGGATACAGTCTTTTAAATTTTCTTTTAGTGTTGATTTTAAACACTTTTAACTACTTTTATGGTTGATTTTACACTGCTTTCCTTTTACCTTCTATCTCCAGTGTCTTCCTCATAGGGGGGCCCTCCGCGCCGGGGGCTGAGTCTGGGCTGTCCGCGGGGGTGTCGCCCTGGGGACAGCCCTGCTTGGATAGATGGGGGGGACTGCACTGCGGTGTGGGCTCCTCCATTTGTGGTGCCTCTGGTGGCACCCCTGTGGCAGTGGCTCTGCAACACTTCCCGGCGTGGACGGCCTCCCCAATAATGCTTTCCTCACCAGGATCCTCAGTGCTCAGCCATACCAGCCATATCCTATACCCTATTTTAATGACTGCACGCTTGCGTTTCTGCGTGCATGCCTGAGTGCATGAGTGTTTGTGCATGTTTGTGTGTGTGTGCGCATGTGTGTATGTGTGTGTGGGAGGGGTCGGGTCTTCTTCTTTTTTGTAAAGCACTTTGTGTTGCATTTTATATGTATGAAAGGTGCTATATAAATAAAATAAAGTTTAAAGTTTAAAGCTAACAGCGGAAGAACAAAAGAACTATAACACCGAACTGAGTAAATTTGAACAGTTCGGCACGCCAAGATGTAACGAAACATATGAGAGGTATGTGTTTAACAGCAGAAACCAAATGGAGTCAGAGTCAGTAGAGGAATTTATTACTGACTTGAAATTGAAGTGCCAGTCATGCAACTTTGGAGAGCTGGCAGGCTCTCTAGTCAGAGACAGAATTGTGATAGGTGTCAGAGATAAAGGACTCAGAGAGAAACTACTGGGAGAAGTTAATCTGTCCCTGCAAAGGACCATACAGATATGCAGGGCCAGAGAAGTCACACAACAGCGTCTGAAATCTATGGATGGCGGCACGGCGACGAGTGAGGCTGAGTGCAAAGTTGAAACAGTCATGACCAGCCAGACCAACGTGCAAGCTAAACGAGCACCGAGGAGAGATTTCAGCAGTGAGCAACAACTACACAGAGGAAAACAGCGGCCTCGTCAATGTCCGGCATTTGGAAAGGCATGTCGGCTCTGCGGGATGGAGGAAGGAACCACTTAGCCCGAGCACGAGAGAAAGAGAGAGGAAGGTGAACCTGGTCCGAGGTTCAGACATGGCCTCGGATGATGAGGACTTCGAGGACCTCATCGTGGGATCAATTGACAGAACAACATCGGATGAGGAGGAGTGGACTGAAACCTACAATGTTAATGGGACAGCCATCAAGTGGCCACTGGAGCCCAGGCAAATCTCATAGCCAAGCCTGAACTAACAAATTTCCAGGTAAAACCTCAGAATACACCTTAATACAGATACTAAAGTGAGACTGAGGGCATATAATGGGGACATCATACCTCATATAGGAAAATGTAAAATGATGTTGAGAGATGGTCAGAAAATATGAACTAGACTTTGTCATAGTCAAGGGCAAGAAAGCATCCCTCCTAGGTTTAAAAGCAAGCATTCTTTTGGGACTGGTGAGGGGAGTGCATAAAGTTAACAAAGAAGGAATTGTGCATAATATAGAGGATGAATACACTGACGTAATTCAAGGGATAGGAAAACTTGGGATGGTACATAAGATACAGCTGGTAGACAATTACAAACCAATAATCCTCGCACCTTGCAAAATACCACTAGCTCTAAGAGAAAAACTCAAAGCCGAGCTTCAGCGACCTTGAAGAGCTAGATATCATAGAAAGAGTTGAAGAGCCCACAGAGTGGGTCCACTCATTAGTAATAGTAGAGAAACAAGATAAACTGAGACTATGTATAGACCCAAAAGAACTAAACAGATATGTGAGAAGAGAACACTTCCAACTCCCTACCAGGGGAGAGATTTTTGAAACTGGGAGAACTGGGAGCCGCCTCGTCCTGTCACATGGAAATAACACACAGGAGAGAGATCCAGAGGTGACTGTCTGAAAACCAGACTCCACCCACCAGGCTCCTCCAGAGAAGCCTGACTGGAGAGGGTTGTCTCCAGTCAGTCTATGTGGTTATTAATATTTTAATCACAGCAGCCCCCCCCCCCACACACACACACACTGCATATACTCTTACGAGTCTAACATAATCAAAGCAAGTGCATCACTTAAATGACATCTGAATATTATTTTCACAGTGACATAGTGTATGCTATTTAAAATATACTCATACTCTTCACTGTTCTTAGAAAGTTGTTTATTTGCACAAACTGCTTAAAGGACAATAAAGGCATTGATACTTGGTACTGATTGGTACTTATCTGTGACTGAACTCCAAACTAATATTCTTTGTTGTTATTAGATGAAAATGTTACCAAACACTTGAAACTGGGGCTCTGGGCGAGGACCTCCCTGAAGCCCTGGGCCAAAGGCCATTGCCAAGTAGGTCTGTTCAGTAATATGTCCATTTGAGTAATAATATTAATAATAATAACATATTCTGTGGATTCTTTTGCTTTGATGCAGTGATACACCTAAAAAGAAACGAGCAAATATGGTATTTTTTTCAGTTTGCTACTGACAAAAGTCCTATGACATGTGTCCTATGAACAAATCTGTGTAAAAATTGCGGTCAACACATTCAAAATGTCTATGTGTTAGTAGACACAAAGTGGCGACATAATTCAACAACCACTTTTTAATCCCACTATCCTTCCTGAGATTGTGTGAATGTCGTTCAGTTCTGATGTGATTCACATGTTTGGAAATATCAACCAAGGAGAATCTTTTGCCCAGCAGAGGCATTATTGTTACTAACTATAAATATCACCATAAACTCAAACATTTTACATTCCCATATGGGAGGTTGTGTCCACTATTTGGAAGGTCGGTGATTTGATTCCTGGCTCTTCCAGTCTGTTGAAGCGTCCTTGAGCACAGTTTTGAACACTGAATTACCCATGATGCATACCTCCCATTATATAATGGAAAAGTGCTGTATGCATAGAAAATGTGCTGTATGCACATGTAAGTGAATGGGTGAATGTGGCTTGTAGTGTAAAGTGCTTTGAGTGGTCGATATGACCAGAAAAGTGCTAAATAAGTGCACTCCATTTACCATTACCTCATACAAGCCTAAGAGGCTTGGCTCATTTGGGTACAGAAGGTGTGAAGAGCCATACTACAGTACAATGTGCTTCACTGCTGGAAAGGTTCCTGTTTGCATAACTGTATTTAAAGTTTTCTGGCCAAGTTTTACTCTGACAGATCAAAGAAATCACCTTCAAGTGTGACAGGTTGCATCTGTAGCTGAGGAACATTGCCCAAAAATGTCATAAAAAGTAAAATAAAAGGTGCTTTTGAAGATATGATGCATTAAGATTGCTATCCACTGCTGTGTATATGGCAGGGGTTTGAACTTTAGAACTTCAGAAACTGTAAGGATTTGTGCATTGTGTCCAGGAGTTTCCTGAGTCTCCATGACCCAATTTCTGTATACAAAGACAAATGAGGCATGATGGTGTAGAGGGTGTTTGACATGTGGATAAGGGGTCATAATACTCCAAGGCCTTACCTTCAGACTCAAGCCCACTAAATGCAGCCAGGGACTGGGAAATGCATGCTGACCTATAACCTGAGATTCTCTTCCCCAGAGATCGTTGTGACCAACCTGTGCCCAGATCTGGCCCTCTGGTCCAACTCCTGCCTGCGTGTCTTGAGCTGACGGACCCTTGGGAAGATGCCATCAATGAGACATATGAAAAGAAAAGCCTGTGTTATGCCAACCAACCAGGCAGGTGAAACAGAAGAACAGGGCTGGAGTATGAAGGTGTGCCCAGTGGAGGAGGGGCTTCATTGTCAGTTCCATAGCAAGGCTCCTGAAGGAAGTTGGCATCAGAGGGAAGACCCAGAGTCCATCAAAGAACTTGCCACAGTCACTAAGAAGAGGCATCACTGGCTGTAGCTGAGAAGAAAGGAGACAGCATGCAGAGCCAAATGACCACTTAGTCCCATGCTGCACACCCAGGTCTGATTGGCCTCTGCTGGGCCTGCCTGAACATGAACAGTGGCAGTAGAAATGGTGTGAGAGGTTCAACCATGCAAACGTGTGCTCCTCCACACATCTGCACACACCTAGACTGCAGGTCTAAGAAAACTGCCTCAGAAGATTATGGTGCCTTGATCAAGGTAGGGTGGTTTAGTGTTTTAGTGGTCTAGCAGTATCACATTCACCAGCTTCTGATACCTAAATGCTACTACTGTGCATGAGCACCAAACAGACACAGATACCTCACAACAGCCACAGTGTGAGTCTGCTGTATATAGTGTTACATTATCACTTGCTTTTTCCACCAAATCCTGAGATTAGAACTAAGAACCCTCTCCTTGGTGGTTTAACCTCCTGGGAGTGCAGGTGCAGCTCATTGTCAGTTGAGCTGACATTGTTAAGCACTTTGCTTCTGAAGCTTTTTTTCATTCATTTTCATAATCATGTCAGACTTTGTTTATCTCCTTTCAAATGGGCCTCTCAGTCCTGGGGTAAAACATACTTATGTGGGTGAAATGTGATGTTTTAGCTTGGCTTGGTCCAGGTTCCTCTGATGTGATCATTATCTAACTCTGCAAGAGACAACACTTTTCATTTAATTGCAGTATTAGGTAATACATATTGTGCTTGACACTTCATACAGTACAAACAGCAGTTGATAAAATAGTCTCAACTCAAGTGAGTGAGGAAGTGTAAAAAAAAACTGACCCCTCAGTTGCCATAGAAAAATAGAAGTCTATGAATATTTAAAAAAAAAATAAAGTGAAAGAGTAGTTTCATTGGTGTAATTGAAGAAAAGAGACTCACCTGTGTGGGGTGGGGGGACTGAGTTGAGGAAACGCCATGCTGAAGCCGCCGACGAGAGAAGCACCTTGCAAGAAAGTAGAGAACCAGCCTGCTACCCGAAGACAAGAGGCTAGGGCCATGCTGGTGGTGGTGTCTTTCTGGGACTCACCTCCACACTTATTCCCTTAGGAAACCAGCCCATCTTGGCTATGTGTCTTTCCCCAGTCTTTTCCCTTTACTCCAGTTTAGGACTAAAATCTGAACGCTTAAATCACTCTAGATTTGACTAGTCCATAACATAATTTGGGGGCTCGTCCGGGATGCCTCTTAGAAGATCAATATCTATTAATGTTCGATCAATCTGGCGTAGTGATTAAACTTCAGTTAGAGTTGCATCCAAACATTCTGTTTGCAACTGAGTTGTATTCAGCTCATTAAAAGCTGTATATTGCCAGGTTTAGCGGAAGGCCACGGACATACGGCTATGCATAGCTGCATGGTGTCAACTTCTTGTTCTGTTTGAGTATGTAAGTAGAACTAAGCTAATTAGAAGGTAAGTTAGGGCAGTTACTGTGTGCGTTTAGGTTTAAAATGGGGATATTTACAGGTTGATGGTAACGGTATGGTTTGGTGGTCAAGGTGATAGCTTTTAGCTCTGTGGTGGCTGGTGTTTTGGTGGCAGTGACGTGCGGTCAGGGGAGGCAAGTCAGGCCTCACCTGTCATCATGGAAAGAAAAAAATGTAAATTGAAAAAAATGAATGTAATTATTGTATTTATCCTTTGATTTGTACTATAAAGTTATTTTGCTTTTAACTAAACCAGTTTTAAGTTATTTTTTATTCAAAATCACCGATTTTTCATATTTATAGTTCAAATACTGAGAAGAGACGTGCGGTGAGGCACCAGGCAGCTGAGCCTCACCAGGGATTGCGCAATGACTCGGCTAACTGTGCTGCCTGCTACGCAGTGAGCCCGTATTGCTGTCTCTTTCTATGTCGCTATTAAAATGTTCAAATACTTTTGCTATATAAACTACATTTCTATAGTTTAGCTGGTGAATATAATGTATAGTGTTTTTGTCGAAAACTGTATGTGTGTGTAACGTGTTTCTTGTGCTGAGCGATCATAAAACGGCTGCGAAAAGGTGCCGGGTGAGGCACGCAGTTCTCCTGCCTCATGGAGGAGGCGCTAGTGAGCCCAGGGATTCTGCTTGCGCCTCGTCCGCTCCGCTGCAGAATAAGTGACAGCGAGTCACTTATAAACCCTAAATGCAGTTTTTTTTCATATGTTCATCTGATTGTGATGAAGTCAGTGCCTCACCAGCCATGAAACTCACCACACGTCACTGTTTGGTGGGTACTGCAGTGTAGGCTATCTGTTTGTGGTTCAAGTAGAGTTGTCATGGGTGCCCAGTGTGCGGCTCATGTTTGTACCTGTGTCTGGTAATTCAGCGTGCTATGGGTTGCCTCCTTTTTGCTGGCTACGAGTTTTATATGGCTATTTTGTATTAGTTACCTGAAGGGTAAGAGCCTTGCCTCTCTTCATTAGCCAAACTTGCTAACTTTGGACACAGCGAGTTGCGTAACCTTAAAAAGGTTTGTTTGCAGTTGCCCAATATTGTGAGGTAGATGTCACTCGAGACATTAAGAAGCCAGAAATTATGGAGACCCTCATTTCAGTGTTGCGTTTACATGATCCTGTACAGGAAAAAGAGAGAGAGAGAAAACCAGCGTGGCAAAGGAGCAAGAGCAAAAGCTGGAGGTGGCAAGGCTGGCTTTGGAGCAGGAAAAGCTTAAGGTGAACAACAGTATTTTACAATGTAAACATGAAGCTTGTTTTGATGTTTCCAGCTGTTTGAGGCTCATGCCAAAGTTTAATTGGGACGATGTGAAGTCTTTCTTTGACTCTTTTGAGAAGATTGTTTGAGAGCTAGATTGGCCTGAGGACAAGTGGACATTGCTTATCCAGAGCGTGCTTGAGGGCAAAGCTCAGGAAGCTTATGCAGCTTTTGATGCTTCTGACAGCAGAGACTATGGCACTGTGGGGGGGATTGGACAGCCTATGAGGTACTGCCTACCGGCAGTACCGGAAGTTCAGGACTGTGCAGCGCAAGTCAAATAAGACCTTCCTCGATTTGGCGAGACAACAGGATTTGTGTTTTTGATAGATGGCTAGCAAGCACTGACACACACAATTTTCTAAGAGTTGTGGCAACTCGTGTTGGTGAAGTGGTTTAAAATCAGACTACCCCGGCACATGTAGATACATCTAAATGAGTTGGACATTACTGATCTAAGAAAAGCTGCTATTGCAGCAGATTCTTGTGAGTTAATCCATAGAGAATCACCTTGGAAAGGAACGTTTAGCAAACATGAAAGGAAGCAAGCTGCAATTGACAGGCCAACAGAGGCTGTTATGTTAATCTACTCCCACCTCTGCCCAGTCTCCAGGGTCCGGAAAAAGGTACGAGAAGCCACATTTTCTAGGAAGTGATGTCATCTGTCATTACTGCAGGAAGCCAGGCCATATTAAGTCCAGTTGTCCCAGTCTAAGCAAAAGGGTTTGAAGGTTTTGTGTCAACAGGAGTGGTTTCTGGTGCACCTCATGGTTAAATGGTCCCTATATCCATCTTGAGGGACACAGGAGCTATGCAGTCCTTAATGGTTCACAGTGTCATCGACCTACCCCCTGCCACCTATTTAAAAGCTTCCACGCCTGTGAAGGGGATTGGAGGTGGTTTTGTGAGTGCTTCCGGAACAAAATATTTCTGACATCTAACATTGTAAATGGGCCTGTAGTGGTCGCTATGTGTCTTTCCCCGGTCTTTTCCCTTTACACACTCTAGGTTAGGACTAAAATCTGAACACTTAAATCTCCCTAGATTTGACTAGTCCGTAACACTGTGTAGCACATTATGATGCAAACATCCACTATCTATTATAAACTCATAGTGCAGCTGAGGCTGATGGGAAGGTTATTACTTGTGAATCTGCTCATAAATCAAATTATTGAACAAATTAACATTTTTACCCATAGTACTGGACAAAAAGTCCAGGGATCCATGAAATCAGTAGGTTTCATTTCTTGGGACCATAAATGTAAAAATGTTCATTGCAATTTTTGAAGTTGTTGTTGAGATATTTCAGTGTGGACTGAAGAGGTGCACTGACCAACAGCGTGGCTACTCAACAGAGGAAGTTCTAGAAAATACTAATGATGTTCCAATTGTAGTCTCACATCCATATCGATTGAGCTTTACCTCAAACAACAGTTTCAAAAAATTAAAATTTGCATTTTGAAAAGAAGAAAAATCAAATCAAGACATATGAAGTATGTAAAGTGAATGATGAAAACACCAAAAGCTGGTTGTGGTTTCACATACAAAACTACTTGCAGCCACTTCCCTCTGACAAATTCAGCTGTTACTGTATAAAATATGCTCCTGCTGACCCAGCCTCTCATGGCATTATGTCTGTCAAACAGCTCTTCCACAAAGCATCTTCTAAATTTGTCCCTGCCCTTTTCACACTGAGGACCTGACAGCAAGGCAAGCTGCAGCAGATGGCCAAAAAGGCTTCCTATTTTCACAGACTGCTAATTAGAGTTCTAATCACAGCTCACCTTTAATGTCGGCCACAGACTGCTTTTAGCGCAATTAGTCTAATGGGGTCTGGGCCTGTGAATAGCCTTAAATGTTTAGTCCAGGCCAGACGTTGCACTGGAGTTGATGTATGTGAAAATAGAGGACAAGAGGGGTCTAATGCACAGAGGATCCATTTATCAGCAGCCAATGGAGGACAAGACCGTAACCATGATTATCCAGAGAAACTATTTAATTAGATACATTAATAATTGAACTAATTAGCTCCCATGTGTCTCACAAATGAAGAGGGAACCTGGAGCTTCACTTGCACCTAATCAGCTGATTAATTAGTCTGTTGATCGTTAGCTGTCTTGACGGTCTATATGCAATCAGATGAGAAGGCGGATAATGAGGGAATAGTCAGTCGATGGTGCTGGTTAATTAGTGTGACCTGATCCAGGGGCCATGTTAGAACAGTTGTTTATGCCACAACTTCTAATGAGGGGGATTTAGGGTTGGATGATCTATTTGGAAGCAGGCTGCAATGTGGCCTTGAAAAACCCCATAAAAATCATTATGATTCTCCAATAATCTATCCATAGGGACTGTACAGTGACTACACAGGAGGTCTGACTGAGTTCCAAAACTATTTACATTTCAGCAGAGTTATACCTTTTCTAGTCTCATGCGGCCTCACAGTGTGTGGTAAGCTCATTAATAGGTACACCATGGTATATAACTTGATTATTATTATTATTATTATTATTGTTATTATACTGTGGTGGTTGTTTATAGATCTATAGCTATTTAATGGTTTTATTTGGAATGCCTGTTTCTTTGCATTTTTGGGTTTTAGATTGTGGAGTGGACAAAACAAGACACTTGAAAAGATCATCTTTACTGTTGTTAATTACGAATACAAATACGAATACAAATTACTTTATTAATCCCCAAAGAGAAATTCATTAATTAATTATTAATCATTCATATAATTAATTATTTCATTTAACCAACATCCTTCCTGTGAGGTCCAGGTCTAGTTAAAACCATATATTTTCAATGTTTTTTTTTTTTTTATCACCACAATATTCCTACAGGATCTTCAGTCTGCTGTGAGCTATTGTGTTAATTGTTATCTTGTGGTTCATGTTGTTGTTATCCTCTGTGTTCCTTTATCACTCAAGGACTGTGTCCAATGGTCTATTATGGTTTTACGGTGCTATACCCTATTTTGTTTTGCACATTCCCATAATTAAAGGCTAAAAATACTCCTACAGTGACCTGTGCTTTATCTTGCCCTGTAACTTCATTGTGGAATTTCATGATATTTCCTGACAAATGCAATCAAGCATGTTAGCATTCTGCTGTTTATGAACCTTAAATTTCAAGGCCCTTAATCCAGTATCTTATTTCTAGTACTTTTATTTACATTTATTTTAATTCTAATAATATTCCTGTAATATTCTGAGGGACCACACACACACACACACACACACGTACGCGCGCGATAAAGGCGTTGCATCTGCTATGCTGAAAAGCCACAGCTTTGACTACAGGGCGCCCTGGAGATAATTGGTGTCCTTGGAGTTGAATAAGCTCATTCTAAAACACCTCAGGCCCGAGCTGTCCTGGTGTGTGACTGTCTATTGAATAATTGATTCAGAGAGAGGGAGGGGGCGGTTACTATCAGATCTGAGCATAATGACTTTATATAATTAGCACGCAGCGTTGAAAAAAAACATTTGACTGTGGGAGTTTTTTGTCGAGAGAGAGAGAGAGAGAGAGAGCGAGAGCGAGAGCGAGAGAGAGAGAGAGAGCTGAATGGAACCTCAGTCTGTGCAGTGGAGCTCATTTGAGGGGAACAGCCGCAGCCTGAGCAGACACAGAAATGCTTATGCACTGACATCAGCCAAGATAAAGCACAGCCACTCTTGTTTTGAGGACGGCTCTCCTGCTGGCAAGGTGATACCGGCTCTCCTGCATCTCGGGCTATTTTTACGCAGAGAAAGCGACTCGCGCTTTTTCTTGTGGCTTTCTTCGGAGACTATGAGGAGCGGGGCTGGAGTTTGAACGACTCCGGCTTGTAATTTCCACAGAGTCAAAGCCCTCTGTGTTGATTACCTCTCCTCGTGGTGCTGTCCTGGAGGCACGAGGAGGAGAAAAGGTGTCATCTTTCCTGCTGTTGGATTGTTGTCGTTTCCAGAAGGATGGTGTTGGACAAGGAGGAGAGTGAGTACAGAGGTGTATTTCTCTCTGAACTAATATTATTACATACACTCAGTGGCCAGTTTATTAGGTACACCTGTACAATCTTATGAGACACTGCTGCTCTGCCATTGTCTACGTTCATGCTCAGGTGTTGATTTAACTCTATGTACTAATATCCATGCCATTGTTTGTGATGACTACTTTGAGTTTTTACATTGAGAGATATTTTCACTCAGATCATAGCTGTAAATACGAGGAGAGAGAATCGAATGCTAATGTATAACACACCATCTAACTATGGCTTTATTGATAGACATAAACATACAGCATGTACTGAAATTTACTTAAGACAAGAAAATCTCAACAAAAACAGATCATTCTAAACACTCATGAATTTCTGGCAGTGTCCCATTTAATTAATTGCAACATACTGCAAAGGTGTCTCTGATAAAGTGGTTGCTGAATATATATATATATATATATATATATATATACACAGTGTGTGTATATATATATATATACTGTATATGTTGCAATAAATAAACCAGCATGTTGAGGGTTGAATCAATGGTGTTAGATTAGATTGTATAAAACAGATGCTTAATCTGCAAATGTTTTTTTTTTTTTTTATCAAGATTAATGTTGAGATGTACAGAAAGCCACCAGCGTGTTCTCAGAGGAACTTTCAGGAACTTTTGGCCATTTGTTTTCTACCTAATTTTGATACAGTGGGTTGGTCCACAATATTCTTACAGGGGGGCTGTCTTATATCTAAGTGACCTAACTGATTGTTTTTAGTTACAAAGTAGTGACATTTACTGTCGTGACTTGTGGTGTAGAGAGAGTGACAGTTAAATACTTCTTTATGTTTCCTTCACTGCGTGAAATGTTACTTAAATTATTTCCATATTCTCATCAGTTAAGTCATTAAATGATTGATTTTTGACATGTTCCTCTGTCCCTTAATGAAATCAATTTCTCTCTGTCTCTGTTTTTGATTCCTGTCAACCTGTTGGTCTGTCTCTTGCCAGGTGTGTCTCTCGTGTCTCTCCAGTCCAGAGAGAAGCCACGGGGCTGCGCTGGCTGCAATGGCAACATCCGGGACCGTTTCATGTTGCAGGCACTGGACAGGTACTGGCATGAGGACTGCCTGAAGTGTGCCTGCTGTGACTGCCACCTTGGCCGGATGGGCTCCACCCTCTACACCCGTGCTAACCTCATCCTCTGCCGCAGGGACTACCTGAGGTAACCAGAACCCTTCCACAGAATGTGTCAGGACGATATAGAAATTAATTGGTTGCAACTTTAAAAGGTCTAGTGCATACTTTGTAGTACTGAAAGTAAAAGATGAAAAGAGATGCTGAAGCTGAGGGTTGTGTCCAAGTAAAAAAGAAGCATGTGAATGAAAATGTGCTGGAGAACACATTTGAACTTGAGTGTGTGGGCCTGCCATTGAAAACCCTGTGGAATAGATAAAAGTACAGACACAATAATGCATATACTATTACAACACAACACAAAAAAGCAACAGACTCACCAAAGTCCACCAAATTACAATGATAATCACATTTGTATTCATTATTATTATCCATTATTTTCATATATTCACCCCACACATGGAGAAACCTCACAGGAGAAGTATCTCTAAATTTCTTAGAAATCCTACACAACATGTCTGTGGAGATACTATGAGTCCAGTCATATTTATCCTGTGTTTAGTTGTTTACTCAAATCTGATTTGACTCGAGTACAGCTCAGTCTGTACTCAGTTTAAGTCCCTATGAGGGACATGTGATTGGCTTATGGGTCAATGTATTAAAACAAATATTTCATTTATAAAAAACGTAACTACTTTGAAGGCTACAGGCTCAGGAAACAGGATGACAACAACAACAACAGTGCAGTGTGAGCTCACACAGTCTGGACTAAAACCAGCTTTAGTGAACAGTAACTTTTTGCATGTTTCAAGTGTCTGTTAAAGGACTTTAACAAAGCCACAACAGGGCTGCGTGTGTTTTATGACTGCTCAGCATCCATTTGTTCCTCTGGTCACTTCTTTTTACTGAATATTTAAACCAATTAGACATATTCATCAGACCATAAACAAGCAAAAGAACATGAGAGACAAACAGCCGATTTCATGTTAAAGAGAAGTTCATCATGGCAGTTGAGCTAGGCAAACCATCTGTAGGTTCCAGATATGTATTTAGTGCTATCAGTTGAATTAATGAGTATAATGATAAGAGTATTTCCCACATGTCAAACTACTACCTAATCATGGAGACTCCATAATACAGTGTGCTTATGATTGAATGGATCTGCCATGCAAAGTTTGAAACTTTCAAGACACTTTTTAATGATTTTCATGAACCCCTCAGATAAACATTAATGTTTGTAGATTTCCTGAAAATTACTTGCAGTGAGGGTGTCACTAGACCTTGTGTGGCTGTGATACAGTGAACATAGTATAGCAGCCTTCCACCTTAAAAACCACTTGACCATGAATCTTGATGACACCACTTATACACAGACCTAAATCAAGTTCAAATAGATCCTCTGGGAGTTATATACCCTTAATTTCTTGCTTGGAATAATGAGGTCTGGTGTCGGGTCAGCAGGTGAACTCCTGATATCTCAGCCACATTGCTAAACTCATGTGTTAGTTTCATGTACAATCCAGCTGGATTTGGTTTGAGCTAAGTCTCTCATTAGCTGCACTGCACTTAAGAGACCAAAACCCCTTTTGACAGTTAAATTGGCTAGATTGCCTTCTGTTTTCCTCATCATTGCAAGGGTGCAGACCAAAAGCCTTTGAAGAGTGGGATTAAAACCATGTGATTTCTTTTAATTGGACCATTAGTAGAGAATTAGCATTGAGCTTCGCAGCCTTGTTAAGGAGAAGGAAAAAAAACCACCAGGTGCCTGTTCAGGACTCAGGCTTGTTAGATCAGAACTTTCTGTTAATTAGGACTCGCTTTTGTTCCCGCGTTGGTCACCCGTTTGATGACGTTTTTCATCTGTCATTGGAGGCTCTGGCATACATGCTTTTCCTCCCCCCTTCCTTGGTTTTTCCCAAAGCCTCCTTTTTCTATTTGGTAGTATGGAAATCAGCTGCGGCCACTTACTTTCATGTGTGTCAGGCTCTCAGGGAGCAGTTCGTTTGCCCCGTTCGAGGTGAATGAGAGGTGAGGCGATCTGCAGCTGGTCAGCACCGAGTCACTGATTATTAAAAATAACAAGGGGTTTGCAGGTAGTTTGAGGACAAATTTCAACTTCTGTTGCATAAATTCTTAGTTTGAGCAGAAAGTAATAAATTGACTTTTGTACCTTGTGTAGTCAGAAAAATGTCCTGTGAGGGGAAAAAAACATTATTCTGGTTCTCAAAATAAAGTGATATCTTCATATAATTTGTGACATTTTCATATCAGTGAATCTCCACTCTCAGCACCTGCAGTAGTGCAGTAGTGACCTAAATCATGTCCAGTTCATGAGAGATATAATGCCAATGCTCTGCTTGTTGAGAGCAGGAGCAAAAGTTGGTCTTTTAACTGCAGTTATGTTGCTTTCAAAGCACAAAAAAACATCCTGTTGTTTCAGCATCCATTCGTTAAAGCTCCCCTCGTCTATTTTTTTCTGGCTGATATGTATGAATGTGTCCAGACTACAGGTCTGCTTGTCGCCCTCTATGCCTCTCAGGCTCTTCGGGGTGACGGGGAGCTGTGCAGCCTGCAGTAAGATGATACCGGCCTTTGAGATGGTGATGAGAGCCAGAGACAACGTCTACCATTTAGACTGCTTTGCCTGTCAGCTCTGCCGCCAGAGGTAAGACTGGGGGAGCAATTAGCCGGGGAGATCAAATTCAGTTGAGCTGTGGAGCTCACTGGTCAACATGAGCATATCACCAATGCACAGCAATCAAGAGGTGATGAAATTCACTGCACATTTTGAAACCTCAAGGGGTTAACAACTTTCTATACATCTTGGGTAATTAATCAAGCAGCAATCATACAAGATTAATTTCTGATTATCATAGCGGTGAATGCGTTCTGAAAATATGTCTAAACTGCTCCTTGGGAACCTCATGATTCACTTTAGCTTCTGAGACCTAGTTCCATATTTTTTATTCCTCTCTGTAGATTTTGCGTGGGAGACAAGTTTTTCCTCAAGAACAACATGATCCTGTGCCAGCTGGACTATGAGGGAGGCCATCTTAATGGCAGCACTGAGAGGCAGCCTCAATAAAAGGTAACATTCTGATGACGATAAATTACAGTCCCAGACAGCTGCTCTGACAGTTTGAACTAAACCATGCACTAAGATATCTGGAAGGTATACAAGTGGAGCTCATCTCAACTATGACCATATGTAGACATGAGGCTTCAGACCAGAGGCTGCTGACATGAGAGAATCCATGCCAAAATATGTTGCAGTATTTGAAAAAAACTGAAATATATGACATTTATTATGGATTTACATACATGTGTTCAGTTTTAGGACATGTTATGAAAATGGATTGAAGTCTGATAATTGAATTCATGTTGTGTAACAGGCTTGTGAATATCTGACACGTGTATTAAATTGGCTGAGAGCCAGATGTGTCCTCATTACTGCAATAAATTGAACCCTGTCTCAATGAATGTCTTAATAATTTACCCTTAAACTCAAAAAACCAAACTAACTGTTGCCGTGGTCACCAAACTAACTGTTGCCATGGTCACCAAAATAACTGTTGCTGTGGTCACCTCTGTGAACCGTGTTTCTTCAGGCTTTTGTTGAATACCTAAAGCTGTTTCAGCAAGCTTCATACCCACATTTTCTCCAAGCACTGGTGGAGATAACACCAAGCTGAAAACAGAGTGGATGCTGGCATGTAGATTCATTTCATCAAGTGGTAAACAAAATAAAATAAAAAACCTCCACATTAATCATACTGCTCCATGTCTGCTTGATATGTAAGCATACAACTGTTTGATGTCAGATGTTTGTGTCTTACAGCTTAAAGCAACACTATGTAGTTTTTTGGCCTTAAAATGTTTCTAAACTCATTGAAGTGGTGGAAAATGGTTAATAGGATGAATCATGCCGCTGATGCAGCCTGAGCAGGGCCGCGCTGAATTGTTGATGGAGCCATTGCTGTTGCTGGTACCCGTGCTGCTGTCGCTGCCATTGCTAGTGCTGTTGCCATTGCCAGTGTTATTGCCAGTTTCGGTGCCAGGCAAAGAGGGATTTGTGTGTTGTCAGAGCTCTGGGGAGACTGTTTGGCCGTGCGGCCCAGCACAGGGCACTGTGTGGGTGAGAGTAGCAGGGAGACTCGGCTTTAGCTTGGTCTCTGCTTAGCAGAACTGTAGTGTACCACGACCACAGTGGCGCTGTGTTCCATAGTGTTACAAGTTACATAGTGCAGTTGCAGCCTGCTCAGGCTGCAGCGGTGGCACAATTCATCCTGTTAACCCTTTTTCCACCACTTCAATGAGTTTAGAGACATCATTTTAAGGTTGAGAAACTACATAGTGTCGCTTTAATAATAATTGGTGCAACTCTAACTCTGGACTCACTGGTCCCTGTTCAGTGGTCATGGAGGCTCACAACATACATGCTAGATGCTAATATTGTTTATTTTTTATTTTATGAATTATGAACAAACACATATCTTCTACTGTCCTGTATCTGATTAGACTAGACTTTAAAATGCACCCATACACCAAACCAAACAGTCAGAGAGCATCTCTCTCCTTACACATGAGATTTCTATTAAAATGTGAAATGAGAAATCAAAGCTAAAGGCTCAACTCCCAACCCCAGCCAATCCAACCTGTGTGTGAAGGGGGTACGCCCTTGATAGGTCGCCAATCTACAACAGGGATGACATATAGACTAACAACCACACTGACTTTCAACATCTTTGATCAATTTAGAGACACCGATTACCTGTAAGTCTTTGTAGGCTGTGGGAGAAAGCTGGATGACCCAGAGAAAACATGCAACCTTCAGACAGAAAAACTTCAGCCAACTGGCAAGTTCAAACCCACAGCCTTGTTGTTATGAGGCAAGAGTGCTGATCTCTGTCCCAGCATGTTGCCTGATGCATATTGTTATTATTATCATTGTGTGAAGACATTGTTAAAGAAAGCAAAGACGGTTGCATGGGGTCTTAATTCTCTGGCAGAGAAATAACTGGATTTACAGGAAAGAGATGTAAATGATTCAGCCACCTCAGTATAACTACATCACTACAAACAAAACAGGCAATATGCTCTTCTTGTGATATGTTTACTGAATACCTACGATGCTGCAGCAGCTTCAGAACAATGTAATCAGTGGATTTTTGGGAGCAACCTGTCTGTCCCGAGGAAGCTGAGCTTGTCAGCACGTTGCAGTGTCATGTATGTAGCAGATACCTGATTTAGCTGAAATCATGGTTTTCAAACTGGTGCAATGTGTGACCTTGCAGGTTCAAGGAAATCTTTTTAAAGCTTTAAACTACAGACAAATAAATCCTGTGGGAGCAGATCTGTTCCTTCATCAAGCGTCTTGAAGGTTGGGGGAGTAGTAGTCCACTGTAAGAAAAGATTGTTGGGGCAAGGTTGAAAGCAAGTGCGGCAAATACCACAGGCTCCACAGCTATGAAGATTTCAGGGTTTGGTCCAGTTCAAAAACATTCCCTTAAGCCACCAAGAGGCCAGCGTATAATTACAATACAACTGCACAACACTAGAACACTTCTAGGTTTCCTTCATTTTCTCTTTTCAAAATGATAATCTTGATACTTGTGATGGGATCAATATGACAAAATACTGCGACCAGAGGTGAGAGGTGAGGTATCCCTAATACATGTGTTTGTTGGATGTATAGTTTGTTTGGAGTGGATTTAAGACATTAGTGTGAGCAATGTCTGTTGTTTTCTTGGTTCTCACCCATACTTGGATTATATGTATCCAACATTGCCTTAATACCACTACTTTAAATCTGTATGATAAAAGCAGGTTTTTTTTTTAATGTATGATCACGAGAGCATTATTTTTTTTTATTGTGAAATTAGTGAAACATCATCTAAACTAAGTGGTATTTAAATTTCTCCTATTGAACACTCATATTTCCTGTTGGTAATACAACTGTACATATATACAACAGGTAACCTACATTTAAAAGGAAGGACGCAGAATGAAACTAGATTGGCACTGAAATACATGAATACGAATATGAATATGAATATGAATATGAACAGGATCTGGCCCAAAATCTTATGGGTTCCTCCTGGAACCCCATTGATGGGGCTAAGAATAAGATAAATAATAATAAAAGCTAATTTGCTTATTGGTTGATAGGGTACTGATTAGGCCAACTGGTGTTTTCACATACATATCTTGGCCTGTTATGAGAAGATATTAAAGGTGTTATTCGAACCCTAACTAAAACAAAATGCATACGGTCAGTTCCTACTGAGGAGGTCATTTTTAATCACATCTCATTGCATTTCATTGGTTTCTTTATTTTATGAACAATGCCAATCAGCCAACTCGTCCGTACAGTAGATGTTAGCCAGTGTTAGCCAGCTGCATAAGTCTCAATTAGTCCTTAGGTGCAATGTTCTCACAAGCTGTGCACAATGTTACAGCAACAATACCTAGTATTTGTCCCATTTAAACAAAACAGCACAGCAATACTGATTGTTAATAACAAGTATAGACATTCAGAGCAGCAATAAAACATATATTGAGTGGAATACAAGAATCATAATGTAGATCTTGTTAAAGATTTTATTAAGGATCTAGGATTTAGATTTTAAGATGACATCATTTACCCAACATAAGACACAAGTGATGAAGTGAGACTCAAACAAAAGGAAAAAGTGCATATTTCTTAGGGACTATTTCCAGTGGCAGATTAATATACTTTAGTTAGTATTTAAAGCAGCAGGATGGTATGTGGTGGGTGAGGGAGTCTATTACATACAAATATTTCAGGACATCAGTGGATCTGTGAGGCTCAGAGGAATGACATCAGGCTTTAACTACAAAGATAAGACCTGTTAGTGTAATAAGTATATTTGTCTTTGAATATTGTATTTAATGTTTTTACGAAAGAGAAAATTATTATTTTAATTGACACCATCGTCGTAGCAAATCACAAACATTTATTCATAATGTGCACCACAATTTACAACATTTCATCACAGTTACTGGATGTCATTTGATCACGTGTTCCCACTGAAACCACACAGAGTGACCTGGACCTGTTTCACATTTTACTCTCTCTTTCTGCAGATCAGAGCAGGATGACTGTGAGCCAGTTGGACTGTGGAACTCACAGCAGCTTCCTGTGTCAGACTGAACCATGTGTGGACAAATTTCCAGCAGCTCATTTTTGAACTCTCCACTCCAGAGCTGCACAGTAACTATCTTGAAAACTGCTGTTTCTGATCAGATGATGCCAGAGACTGACCAAGGTGCAGCAGTGAAACTACAGAGAGGACAATGATGCTTTGACCCTTTTTCTTTTTTCTTTTTCTTTTCATTGAACAAAATAGAGTGAACTAGTGTTTGCAAATAATTTGTAGAGTCAGTTTAACTAAACCTGAAATGCTAGACAGACAGAGTGGAGCCAGTTAAACCACACTAGCATCAACCGATTCATCCATCAGAGAAAAAGTTCCCAGTGATTGTGAAATCATGCCGGCAGTGGGTGAACTGTCTTTTTGTGGTGAACCCCTCCCATCTGGCATAAAGGATGCCCCAAAACAAACTGACACATATTTGAAAGCACAGTTTGGTTCAACTCACCAACGGACAAGGATCAACTGTTTGTCTCTTGGCCTCTTGAATCTGGAAGCCTGAGTGGGACTTCAAACCCTCCATAGCTTTGTTTATTCTCTGGTCTCAAGTTGTTCTTTTCTCAACTGATTAAACTGAATGTTAATT
This sequence comes from Caranx melampygus, assembly GCA_019059645.1. Lineage (NCBI taxonomy): Eukaryota > Metazoa > Chordata > Actinopteri > Carangiformes > Carangidae > Caranx > Caranx melampygus. Next base: position 174,912 of record JAFELL010002586.1, on the reverse strand, counting down.
TCAGTTTACATGCTGCTTGTTATTTATGTAGTAAGACAACGATTAGTGATTGAGGCAGAGGGAGGAAATAAATTAGTTATTCTCTGCCATCAACAATAATGTGTCTGATAAAGAAGGTTCAATAGTTACAGATTCCTAAAATTGCATCTACCCCTCCCACAGTCCTATAGTGTCAACCACTCAGACGGATTGATGATTTGCATTTTTGAGAGGAATTTGCTTGAGATAAAATTCAAAAGAATCTGTGGGATAAAACATCAGCCTGTTCAGTCACTACATAAGCACATTTTGACCTGAGGATATAAGCATACATCTGCAGGATCAAGTTGAATTCTCTTTCAGCACACGAGACAGGCATTTGGTCCCTATTTTGCTCTCACAAAAAATGCTGCTTAACCACATTCTGCCATTTTAGATGAGATGGTGGCCTGCTTGATTTTACTCATTACTGCTTTAGCCAAAATTTTAATATATTAATCACTTCTGTAGAGAAAATGTGATGCTGTGGGACATAATCACAAAAAAAAAATAAATAAAATAATGCACAGAGTAAAGATTAATAGATGTGGAAAAACCTAATTAGCGTCAGCAAAACAAAAATGTCAGCTATTGAAAATAAAAATTAATCAATGTTCAGCAAATGTAAAGCATATTCAGTCTGGGATATGCAGTGTAATACAAATCATAATCAATGTATACATCATCAGCAATTACACAAATTTGTAGCATTAAGTGTTTGTACAAATAAAAGACAACTCACATCAATGATTTATGAGTAGTAATAGTAATAGTGGATATAATTTTATAAGCAGGTAGTGAGTTAATCATCTTTCTTACATTTAGCTTTTCTTTACTGATTTTGTATAGGTTTTGTATGGGCCATTTTCCTGTTGTGTGGTTAGTCCTCCTGCACTGTTACTGTTGTTTCTGGAACAGAAAATTAATCAGATAGAGATGTGCAAAACCTCTTTTTTTTAAGTTCATGAGGTAAAAAGTTATAGCACATGAACATCTGAAGAGAGGCCTCTTGTAGTAATGTGTGCTGCAGAGGCTGTGAACACAATGATAATGGAAGTATATCTTCCATCATCATTGTTTTCATGTTGCTCAAAGCGTTGCATGCATCTATAGCCCATGAAAATAAATAATTGTGTGAGAAACTCGTATCATTTTAGGTAAATTAATTGGTTTTCCCGATGGCATAACAAGTTGTACTATGAAGTCTCGATCTCAGGTCGCTGCCAGAGTAGCCTATAGACAGTGCTGTGGCGCCGCCCAGCGGTGTAGCTCGGTGCTTGCAGCCGCGGTCCACTTCCGTTCCTTCAGTCCACACAAGGAAGTCCAGCAGAACGACGTCAACCTGCCTTGTCTCCTCCGTCTTCTCGGCGCGGACCTGTCAGAAATCGGTTGTTCTCCACTGGAACGGGGGACGTTTACCTGTCGTGATGGCTATGTCCACATTTCAGAAGGTGACCCTCGCGACGTGTCTCGTGCTCTGCGTCGCGTTGCTGCTTCCCAAACTGCTGCTGTCCCGGGGGAGGAAGGATGCTGCAGAGCGGCCGGAGGGTACGTCACCGTTAACGCTTTCTGTTGGGTGCTGAAACACCTACAGGTCGAGTCTCGAGGATTTTTAGAGGATGGATGCTTTTAATTTACTAGCATTTAATAGGACGGATATAACGTCTGTTTACTCTGCGCCTCTAATGTGCTCTCCTTGTTGCAGTTCCATTTTCCCCCTCGAGGAGAGCGGTAGATCTGTGACATCTTTATTTCTCTCTAATAATTTCAAATACGTATATAATAAAGGTGACCCAGTAAATAGTTCAGAATAACCAATATATTATTCTGAACTATTATTTATTTTATATATATATATATAGAGAGAGAGAGAGTCAGGCCGGGACTCAAGGCAGGACTCAGACGCAGAGATTATCCAGTAAATGCAGACTTTATTATAATACCAAAGTTCTCTAAACAGAGTGACAAAGCAACAGGCTATGAAAAATTCCTAGGGTGACTAACAAGAAAAGAAAGCAACAAAAAATCACTCCAAAAGGAGGAAAAGAACTAGAGATAAGAGGCTATGAAAAATAGAAACAAAATAAGAATCTCTTCCAGAGGAGGCAAACAAAATGCTATGAAAAGTTTAACAGAAATTGGAGGAAAACCAAGCTAGATATATAAACCACACACACAAAAAAAGATTCACTCCTAAAAAAGGGAGGACCTAAGATAAACTATGAAACTTAAACCACAAAATCAAAAGCACTTGAAAGGAGGAAAACAAACGGCTATGAAAATGATCTAGAACTAAGGCATGAAACTAAGATCTCAAAATTACAAACAAAAAATCACTCGTCTTGAGGAACAAAGGCTTCCGCGTGGCAGCACCGTGGCTGTGGGCAAAGGCTTGGAAATGGGCTCAGGGGATCAGACCAACAGATGAAGACACTCTGGCACAAGACAAGGGAGACACAGACTATTTAAGCACATGGAGGTGAGAGGAGACAATAGGTAATCAGGGCAGACACACAGGTGACACATGTGGAAGGGTAAGTGCTCTGAAACGAGAGGAGAGTAAGTCTTTTCAAAATAAAACAGGAAATGACAAGACCAAAATCCCAAGACAAGACAAACCTCACCGCGGTGTGACAGACCCCCCCCCCCCCCCACCACCACCACCACCACCCCCCCCCGTTCAGGATGGCCACGGTAAAAGTCTTCTATGAGACTGTGGTCCAAGATGCACCATGAGGGAACCCACTGTATCTCCTCCGGCCCATAACCTTCCTAGTCCACCAAGTATTGTTTGCCCCGGCCCCGGTTGCGTACTGCCAGCAGCTTCTTAACTTTGTAGACCGCACCTCCATCAACCACTGGAGGAGGAGGGGTCGGGGGGGCGGGGGGGGCGGAACCATGGGGCTCACCTTGACTGGCTCCACCTGACTTACATGGGGTGGACCCGGAAGGATCGGGGCAGGCGAAGGCGATCCGCTGCAGGATCTTGGAGATGGGAAACGGACCCACGAAGCGCGGTGCCAGCTTCCTGGAAGGGACTCTGAGGTGGAGATTCTTGGCCGAGAGCCACACTCTCTGGCCCGGCTGGTAGGTGGGAGCGGGCCGTCTCCTGCGGTCTGCTGCCTCTTTGACCCGATGTCCTTGGCGGATGAGGACCTGCCGGGTGGCTGACCAGATGCGTTGGCATTGGCGGATCATGGCATGGGCGGAGGGCACTGACACTTCGGGTTCTTGGTCTGTGAACACAGGGGGCTCGTAGCTGTACTTACACTTAAAAGGTGAGAAACCTGTGGCTGAGGTGGGCAAGGAGTTATGGGCATACTCAACCTAGACCAGGTGTTTGCTCCATGTTGAGGGGTTCTGGGACACTAGACACCGGAGGCTGGTTTCCAGCTGTTGGCCTCCGGGTGGTAACCTGAGGTCAGGCTGGCCTTGGCACCGACGAGCCGAGAATTCCCTCCAGAGGCAGGACACGAACTGGGCCCCCGGTCGGAGACGATGTCCTTGGGAAAGCCATGAACTTTGAAGACATGGTTAATCATAATTTCAACCGTTTCCTTGGCTGAAGGCAGTTTAGGCAAGGCTATGAATCTCGCCATCTTCGAAAATCTGTCCACCACAGTGAGGACTGTGGTGTTACCTTGGGAGACCGGGAGCCCTGTGACCAAGACCATGGATGTCGGCCCAAGGTCAGGAGGAGCGGCTGCAGTAGTCCTACGTGTGACCTGGAGGACGTCTTATTCCTGGCGAACGAACATGCCTCTCAGTACTCCCAGACCTCCGGTTCCATAGACGGCCACCAGAACCTCCGGGAGATGACGAACATCGTCCGCCGAACTCCCGGATGACAGGAAAGCAGCGATGTGTGGGCCCGGTGGATCACCTGTCGGCACAGATCAACTGGGACAAACAATCGATTATTGGGGCACCCACTAGGTGGCGGAACCTCACCATTAGCTTGCTTAACCTCATTGTCTTTCTGCCAAGTAACCGCTCCTACCACACAGGTCAGTGGAAGGACAGGCTCAGGTTCCTTGGCAACAGGCTCCGGGTCGTAGAGTTGTGACAGGGCGTCGGGCTTGACGTTCCGGGACCCCGTCCTGTAAGAAAGAGTAAAGGAAAAGCAGTTAAAGAACAGCGCCCATCTGGCCTGATGAGAATTTAGTCTCTTGCCTCTACGTATATACTCTAGGTTCTTATGATCAGTCTAGGTGATAAATGGGTGTTCCAGTGCCTCCATTCTTCCAGGGCCTCCTTGACCACCAGCAACTCCCGATTGCTGACATCATAGTTCCGCTCCGCCCGGGACAGCCGCCGCGACAGGAAGGTGCAGGGATGCATCTTCCCATCCTGCTCTGACCGCTGAGAGACGACCGCTCCGATCCCTTCGTTGGAGGCATCCACTTCAACCACGAATTGCCGTGGGGAATCTGGAATCGTGAGGATCGGTGCCGTGGTGAAGGGGGTCTTAAGGTTTTGGAAGGTGTCCTCCGCCTACGGAGACCAGGAGAATCGCACCTTCGAGGAGGTGAGTGCACGAAGCAGGGCCGCTATTGCGCTGAAGCCTCTGATAAACCGCCTGTAAAAGTTAGCAAATCCGAGGAACTGCTGAACCCTCTTGCGGCTATCAGGTGTGGGCCATCCGGCCACAGCGCTGACTTTAGCCGGGTCCATGTGCATCCCCCCAGGGGCTACTATGAAGCCCAGGAAGGAGATGGTATCGGCATGAAACTCACTCTTTTCTGCTTTAAAATAGAGTTTATGTTCTAGTTGTCGTGGTAGGACTGTGGCTCCATCTCAGGCACGATCTCAGATCGGAGGTCTCAGGGTCTGTGGTAACGCAGAGAGACATTGTTAATAGCAGTCATGTTATTTCCCTGGACCGGGGTGAGCTCACAGTGGTCCGCACAGTCGTCCCCCCATCCCAAGATTTCCCCTGTTCTCCAGTTTATGTGGGGGTTGTATCTGCGCAGCCAGGGATGGCCGACAATCAGTGACTGGGATGGTGACTTGAATAAGTAAAAGTTCGTGAGTTCCTTGTGTCCATGAGTGTGCAGTTCAAGAGGTTCAGTGGTATGAGTAATGATAAATAGTTTGTTGCCAATGAGTGCTATGGATTTGATGGGTCTAACCAGTGGTTCAGATTTGAGCCCCAATTTGCTGGCCAATCAGGCTCTCATTGGCCCCTGAGTCTATGAGTGCCCTGAGATCACTGGTGGTGCATTACCTTGATGGGTGGCTCCTAACCTTGTTCCGTGATGGGCACAGAACAAGGCTAGGAGCTGTGAGTTGACTCTCCACCTTGGGTCTTTTAGCTGGACAGGTGGCGACGAGGTGAATTGACTCCCCGCAGTGAAAGCATTGGCCCTCCTGCTGTCGCCGTCGTTGCTCTCTGGCGTCAGCCGTGCCCTGCTGAGCTGCATGGGCTCCTCTTCCCCTGCCGTGGGGAAAGGAGGACATTGCTCAGAGGGTGTGCGTCGGGAATCCAGCCAAAAATACTCAACTTCTGTTCTGTTTATAAAACCAGTGTTCCAGGTCCCACCATCAACAGATGCTGCAGACTTAGAAAATTACCCAAGATATCAAAGACAGTCTGAAGTCCTGTGTCATAACTCCCTGTTCAAATGAAAGGACCTATTCATGTGCAACATAAACAATGATGATGCTCATTCGCACATAAAAAATTAATACTTTAATTACACCAGATGTTAGTCATGTTTCCTCTTCATCCGTCTTCCCCTCTGTATGCTGGTTCAGGTCGTTTCCCTCCAATGATGCACCGTCAGCTGGCCCCTGAGGGCCGAGGCCAGAGGGCAGCGAGCAGCAGCTTCTCAAGAGCCCACAACATGGAGGCCATAGCCAAGGCAAAGGGAGCAGGAACCGGGGCAGGAGCTGGAGGCAAATCCAACCTGGCAGGGCAGATCATCCCTGTTTATGGCTTTGGGATTTTACTCTACATCCTCTACATCCTGTTCAAGGTGAAGCAGGTTGTCTGTTTACTCCAGGAGGAAGCTATGCAACACTTTCCAGGGACAGATATTGAGTAAGGGCCTGTCAGTTTTAGAAGTCACAAAACTATCCGGCTAAATATTCATTTACCTTTTTGCATAATGATTGATGAGGCAAGTCCAGCACTGTCTTCCAAAAAGTGGACTGCTTGTTGCAGCTCTAAACATCTTATTAACAGAAAAGTCTAAATCTGAGTGCAGTGCAGCACAATTGGAAGGAAGAAGAAAATGATGTGATTACATCCTGCTTTGAAAAGGAATGGTAGACATGAGAGTGAGTGTGAGGTTTGGTGTGATGTGTAGCTTTTAGACTCTAACCCCTGTCACTGTGTCCCTGTTAGATCACATCTAAAGGCAACAACAAACCATCAGAGGGCAGGTTTCCCTCAGTGCGCTCAGAGAACATGAAGAGAAAGATCAGTGAGTACCATTCAACAACACGACACTCTTCTACCATTTAGCAACTTTAGCATAACTGCTACAGCTGGTTAGTAGGAAATAACTAATTTAATCTAGGTTATGCTTCATCATTTGAGTCTACTTTTATATATGATGAAAATAATGTTTTCATGTGGCTTTTCTGGACATGAATGTCATGTAAAGACATTTCCTGAGGATACACTTTGCTTCAGCACAAATGGGATGGATATTTTAGCTGTCATTCTCCAGTGAGTGCTAGGACAGTAATCTGGATTGTAATGAGGAAAAGGTGACAAGAATCTGTGGAAATCAGGATTAACCGTTAAGCAGTCCAACAAAACAAAAATGCTTGTCTCATTTCGATACAATAAACCTGCACACAGTGAATTTTCCACTTTTGCTGCAGGTCGTCCACCTGTCACCCATCAAAGGCAACATTACCTTTTCTGTAGCTTCCTGTGTGTGTTTATGTATGACATTTACTTTACACTGATGGAAAATGGAATTACTTATGGACATACACCTGTCACCCATATCAGTAAAACATGTTTTAATATTGTGGGTGACCGGTGTAAGTAATATTAACACTGTATTTTACTGTATTTTATTCTATGACTTGTGAACAATATTTTTTTTTACAAAGTGGTTTGATCTGCTTTAGTGTAGCTTTAGAGAACTGAACTTGTTTTCTCTCTCTGGCAACTTTGCTGTAGCCCAGCTTCTTTCAGAGTGAAGTCACTGGTCGTTTGCAATGCTAAATTTTCAAAGAGAGCATCAGACAGTGAGATGATGAGCGTACTGACTCCGGCTGTCAAAACCAGAACTATACATTTACTCACTAATTTCTTCAGGTTACTTTGTCTGTAATGTAGTTTGTCTGAGCTCAGATTGTGTTTAGTGGAGAAAAAGTACCTGTCACAGCAGATTTTGGTGTATTAGATATGATGGAGTCGTTGATCTCACCTTGAAATTCTTTCTCTTGCACATCTCCAGCTGACTTTCAACTTGCTCAGCTGCAGGAGAAACTGAGGGAAACGGAGTTGGTGATGGAGAATATTGTTTCTAACGCCCACCACAGCCCGGACAGGTGAGTGTGAACCCCTTTTGAGGAATCATTACTTGATTAATCATCCTCCTCCCTCACCTTTCCTGACAGGATCTACTCTCCTGATTGAGCTAATTAGTTTATTTGTTAATTTCAACACATGCAGTGACAAATTGACACTTGTATAAAACTCCTACTTGCATGTGTGACAGGGCTGCATATTAAAGTATTTACTTATTTACTCATTACTATCACTTACTTCAGTACTGTGTAATTTGGATGTAATCATCCTCACCACCTGTTTTCTTCCTCACTAACATCAGAGGGTTGTTTATCTTTGATGCCCCATCCCATCAGTTAATAAGTATATAATGGTAAAGAAATGAGCACTGCCTTTGTATTAAACATCTACATTAAACTGTGGTCGGGCACAGTGTAAGATGTTTGGTTCCCTGTGTGTGCTGTAGGGTGAAGGGAGTGATGGCAGAACAGGAGGAGAGCCTGCTGCAGCAGCTGACTGAAATAACCCGGGTAATGCAGGAGGGCCAGCTGGTGGAGGGCATGACTCCAGAGAAGAAAGGTAGTAGAACATATTCTTTACAATTTTAGGGTCACTACTGTATGTGCAAAACAGGAAGGGAGTTTCTCAAATGTTCTCAAAGCAGCTGATGTTTTGGTTCATGTCAATTCTGTTTCTGCTCGTTGAGCTTTCTTGGTCAAAATGACCATTTACTAGTGAAGTCAAAAAAATTGCTGGAGGAAATGATGAAGATTTTTATTGGTTTTATTTATTATCTGATGAACAACACATCTTCAGCAGGAAGGTTTTGATTCTAAATTGCTTCTACATGACTTAGTGATGAAATGAATTCTTTCATAGGACTAATGAAAAATAATGTTTTTATGCACATTTCCTATCTACATACTAGATAGGGAATCCAGTAGAGATGCACTATCATGGTTGTTGAATAAATGACACATGAAATTTCCCATCATTTCACTCACAGATTATCCTGAGCAGCCTCATCAGTACTGGCAACATTCCCACTGCTATTGTCAGCCCAACCAGCAGCACCACAGTCCACAGACAAAAGTGGAGACTGAGAGGACTGAGGCCAATGAGGAAGACATGGTGGAAAACATTGGTGCTGAGGGTGTGATTGATGGAGGAGAGGCTGAGGAGGCAGAGGACCGGAGTACAGACATTGTGAGAGAGTCTGACCTTTCAGCAGCAGGTGAAGGGGGCGTGGGGCCAAAAAGCCATTTAGGTGTAAATGAGAGGGTGCAACTGCATGAGCGCAAGGTAGTAGGGGGCAAAATTGAGCTTGGTGTCCCAGAGGAAGAGCTGGCTGGAGTCCTGGAGAAGCTGGAGCTCACACTGAAGATGACATCCATGATGGAGCAGGAAAGGATAGAGGTCCTGACCCAGCCCATGGAGACAGAGCCTGCCCAGAGCCAGGTCAGACGGAGGAACAAGAGGAGGAGAGCAAAGAAAGCTGCTCACTGACTCGGACGTGATTAATACAAACTTCAACATGGGCCTGGTGTCTGTGAAGATGACCTCTTTTTTAAATCTGTTCCCATGAGATGGGCAGTAGCATGACAGCTGGTGGAAGCATGATTAGCTTTGTTTGTCTTTACTTGAAGTGAGGAAGTGATGATTTGTTAACAGGGTGCAGACTTCATCACTAATATCAGCTTTATTTATCGGCATAAAATGTTTAAATTAATTGTCTTACAAATATTCTCAACATATTTCTTTGGAAAAAACGTGGTCCCAGTATTTTTTAAAATGATCTCAGTCAAATATGGTAGAAGTCTGCTCATGTTTTTTTAATCATTCTTATTATTATTATTGTTATTGTAACCAGTGCAACCAGTGCAGATGGGATTTCTCCAGGTCCAGGTTTATGTAGCTAAATAATAGCTTGAAGACATTGATCTTGTACAAACCCTGTGGTGAGTTCTGTCAGGCAAGTGTTCAGTAGTTTTCATGCTTGATCCTTCAAAGTCTTAAATGATCAAACACAATTACTTCTTGAATTAAAGGTGGTCAATACAATTTATGAATGAGTTGTAATCAGGCCACTACAAAAAATCTGTAGGTTAATAAATTTTTGGAAACATCAGAAACAAGTTGTTTTTATGAGATCAGGATAGTTTTCTGGGCTATCACTGGTTCTGCTCCATCACATTCCTTATATTGCTGTAATTTTTTTCATTGTGATTTTAAACTATGTCTTCAGGTCCAGGGTGGAGACTTTTACCAACAAGGTACCTGCATTCAATTTAACACATTTATATGTGAATATACACTAAGTGCATTGTAGAATAAAGTGACAATACATATGGGATATTAATGTCTTCTAGATATACAGTGTTGTCAATTGTGACCCCTGTATCAATAATGTTAAAGCTGCAATCTTCAACTCTATTTAACTATTTAAGTATTTTCACTTTTTATAAAAAACAATTTGTCTATTGTTTACAAAAAACAAACAAACAGCTGAGAATGCATATCTATTATTAAAATACTGTAAATGGATTTTTCTGGGTCCTGTTTCATTTGTATCTAAATATTTCCTCTGTTTGACTGGAAATCTATGTAACAAAACTAAAAATGTAAAAAATGTGAGACTGGCTGTTCTAACAGCCACTGCTTGTAACCTACAGAGCTGATCCGTCAGATATTGATATGATTTTGCTTCAAGACTTGTAGGTTAGATAAACGTGGAATGAAATGAAGTCCAGCTGCACAATTCAAAAAAAGAGTTTATTACTTGTATAATGGTTGACTTTATTCATACAAAAGCAACATCACACTGGCTGTTGTCAGCAGAGAATATTTTGGATTAACAGTTTTGCAAGTGGCACATTACAACAACAAATTTCCCCTCTAAGGATTCCTCTGGTGAGTTGCAGTTAAGTGTCAGGTTGGTGTGGGATCTACAGGGAGTAGATCACTTCCTCAGTGCTCCATTGGCTCATCAGGGGCCTCTCCAGCAGGTTCATCTGCAGGCTGGGCAACCTGAGACACAAGCATTTCCTTCACTTCACAAACTCTGCTGCTAGTGGTTCCAATACAAGCAGGTCATTTTAGTGTTACAAAGATCTGTCCTTGAATTCACTTTCACACTGCAAAAACATTCTTTTCATCTTTTGAGAGTTTCAACTCAAAAGTGCAGTTACATATTTGCTCTGAATCTTCTAACTGTTTTACCAGAATATGGTACTAGTGCACACCAATGGGAAATACAAAGCAAGTAGTAATATCTCCCATTTCACTGATCTTTGAACCCTTTGCAGTACCTTTCTCTGTGGCCTTTCCTCCAGTCCCTCCAGGAAGGGGGCAACATCATCATCATCATAAATGGTGAACTCCATGTCCTTCCCCACAATGCCAATGGAAACGTTCTGAAAAACATTGGGAAAATGTACTAATAAAATTGCCTGAGGAGAGTAGCATTTAAAAAAAAGATGTTAACCACAACTGCACTATTTCTGGATGTCTTAGATCCTAATCTTCGCAGAAATTACACATTTCATTTGTTTTTTTTTACCTGAAATACAGAGGTTTTATACACGTTTTTCCTGTATAATAAACACCACACTCAGTGTGAGTGTTTGTCCATTTATTCATCCACAAATCTTAGAGCCACATCCTTAAATGAGGCTGGGGAACTGGGGGCGTACCTTGGTGGTGAGGTCCTGCTCGGTGGGGAGGGTTTCCCTGAGAGCACGGAGGCCATGTTGGACCAGGTCATTCAAATTACCTAAGGCCAAAACAATAATATAAGATGAACTGATGTCCAGTCATAATGATCAAAATATTTCACAGGTTTCTGATGCAAGAATGAATATGCCATAGCAGTGATGTTTGGTTTTGCAGCTACAGAGGTCTACAGAGCTACAGAGGTGAAATAAGAGTGTACAAGATCAGAAAATCAAATTCCATTTTACAGTCAGAAAACTTGTCCATGCATCTCTCCAGGTAGGTGCGGGCCGACTGAGAGCGTGCTCCAATCGACATGGCTTTGCAGTCAAAGTAATTGGCTGATGGGCAGGTCTGGAAGATGTGAGGTCCCATGTCCTGGGTGACATATCAAATTAACATGAGCTCCAGTTGTCAATTCCAGGTTAGTAGGACTTTTATTCTTACACAAGGGAAGGACATTAATATCTGACAAATAATATGAGCAAACTTACATCATAACCAGCAATGAGAAGTCCAACACCATATGGCCTCCTTCCATACCTCTGTGTTGGGATTTGGGTTTCTGGAGTTTCAGTCAAGGATCACTGCTACCATTCAGTTGTTATTTTATGCTTCTGAGACAGTTTAACAAAAAGGTTTGCTGTTTAACACTGAGCAGGACCTTTTGCATTTCTGATACCTTCACTTTCTTAGAGTTACAGTCAGCTATTTCAGGGTTTTCTGGGCATAGAGAATTTGGTGGCGGCTGCCACTGCTAAATTTCTCACCACCACCAGCTCACCAGTCAGTGCCCCCCTGGCTTTTTATGCATTTATTTTGAAAGGACAGTTGGAGAGAGAGTGAGAAGGGGAATTGTCCATAGACTGTATATAAAAAGGAACTGACACGCAGCAATGGGGCCGCCGGGTGGAATCGAACCGAGGGCCGCTGTAGCGGGTGTGCTCCGACACTCACGGCTCAGCGTATTTAATCGGAGATTCCATGGATTGTTTCAGTGATGATAAGCGGCCTACCACTACTGCATTACTGCCGCTGCTTCAGAGTTGGGGCCGATGCATGTCTAGTCACCTGTTACCGTTACCATTACCATACCAATGAGCTGACGTGTCTTTTGTAGTTTATAATCTCCGCTCCTCCAGCCTCACACTCTCACTACACGCTGTTCTGTTGTCAATAAACACACACAGAGATAACGCTGCTGTAACCGAACTACACGGTTGTTACATGATTCACTCATGGGGATGTTTCAATGTCCCACATCCTTGAGTTTTACACTGCTGAGTTGTATCATCAGAACAGACATGTCATGCGATGTGTGTGTGTGTGTGTGTGTGTGTGTGTGTGTGTGTGTGTGTGTGGGGGGGGGGGGGTCGTAGGGGTGTTTCTCCCACTGCCTTTAAAGCTTCACCAGTATTATTATGTTTAAATATCAAAAATTCAAGCCAGGTGTAAAGAGGATACTGCTGCCAACAAGAGAGACAAGACGTGATGTGGGGAGAGGCCTGTCAAAGACAAATCTGGAATCCAGGCACTCCTGACGCATGAAGTTACTGTGGAACAAGCAGTATGGGTACAGTGTAAAACTAAGCATGCATCTTAAGACACAGCCTTGGTGACAAATTAGACTATGGAAGTACTGTATCTGTGACTTACCAGAGTAGTCTGGCATCAGCAGTCAGACCAGCAATGGAGATACCGATGTGGTTGTCAACATGGAGGATCTTCTTCTGGTGGGCAGCCAGTTCAGACTGGGCTCTCTGCAGAGACACATGGTGCATCATTATAAACGAGTTTCGATGAAATATAATGGTTTACAATTAAAATGGGATGCCAAGGTGGTAGTTACATCAGGAGAGATTTGACTTCATATCAATACAACGTTACTGTAAACTGACACTTGAAATTTTGAAAACTGACACCACTGGCTCAGGTGACTTTGGCATGAGGTAGTTAGTTTGATGATGATGAGGGTAGTAGTTATTGCATGATAATAATAATAATAATAATAATAATAATGATAATACATTTTATTTGTGACACACTTTGACAAGTGCTCAAAGATGCTTACATAAGCAAAAATAAAATACACAGACAATGAACAATATCAAAGAGATCTAAAGGGATAAATGACATAGACATACACATACACATGTCTTATTAAAAATTGACTGCTTTGTCCATATCAATACAAGAGAAAGTGACAGAAATAAGATGAAAACAGGACATTGAATGATTTACCTTAAGTGCAACCAGGACTGCATGGGTTCTGGACTTGAGGCCTACAGTTGCAGACCCTTGTTTCACTGCCTCCATGGCATACTCAATCTGATGTATACGGCCCTTTTGCAAAAACAGACACAGTTCATAGCATACCAATAATGAAACACAAACATAAACCATTAACCTTCTCTACAACCAAAGTCGGGTGAAAGCAAAGAACAACGTACCTGCGGGCTCCATACTGTCACATCGTTGTCGTACTGATTGCGGAACTTCAAAGAAAAACAAGCAGGGAAATTGAAAAACACAAAACCATTGCAATTATTTTACAACACATAAAACTAAGCTTACGTAGTTGTCTTGCATTATCAGAAGTCAACTGAGTTCCACACAGAGACTACACAAGACACTGCACCTGTCCACAGCGAGGACCTTTCTAGACGGAGGTTTTAAATTACTTCCATGATTGAATTATTGATAAGTCTACCTTTGTGTGCAGCCACTCACCACGGAGTGAACGGACTGCACCGGAGAACGCAACCAACCTATGACTTGATATCAATCTGACTGTGCATCATTGTGTCTTGTTGAACGCTGGCTTACATTAATAAGATAAAACTACTTTCAAGTTTCGTTAATCATAATAGCGACCAGCTACAGGACTTCATTTACATGATTTCTCATAAGGTACAGAGAAAACGAAAGTAAAAGACCCGGCACTTCCACTACTGCTGTAGGTTATGCTAACTCAGCCTGTGCTGGCTAGCGTCTGCTAGCTCCTAGCTTGCACGGTAGTGAGCGGCAAGATTATCAGTTGTAATCTGGTGGTAAAGTAAATTAACCCACTTAATAATGAGCATGATTTTGTATTATACAGCCAGACAAACTTTTGCTGAACCTGTTTCTGGGAACACAACAAATAAAGTAGCATCCCCGTGGCTAATGTTAGCAGCTACCAAAGGTGTTTTGCTTACTCACAGTACAAAAGTTAGCTAACTGACGCATCTTCAGAATCAGAAACAGACTCTCGTATTCTAAATGCTTTGACATATATTTGCTCTGTGATTTATTTACTGTGCAGAAATATTAACAACAGTGCTAAACTTAACGACATATGTTCAATTTCATTGATTCTTACCATGTCTGCTTCTTAAACGTGTCGCCTCTCTCCGCCGGTGCTGTGGTCCTCCTCACTTGATTGATTTTCCTGGACGCAGTATCAGGCAAAATAGTAGAGCTCCGATATAGAGATTAGTGATCGATCGAGCGAAGTGGTGAACGACTGGCTGTGCCCGTGCAAAACAGATCATACAACGATATTTTTATGATTTTAATATTTTTTTTAGGTTTTAAAAGTGGAATTGTCAAGACAGCTTCAAATAGTCTAAAACCAGCCTACATAATCAGTGATTTTAGAATATGACTAGGGTATTTCACAGGCAAGACGAAAACTTCCGACGAGATGAAAAAAGATGGTTCATATAAGAATTAAATGTTCTATAATTTCGTTAAGAGTTTTATTTCCAAAATGTCTTATTTATTTATTTTTAAATCGTTGTCAGTTTTACCGTTTACTCTACTTATTACATGTTACTTTTGTAGGCTGTCATGTCTAATTTAATGATTGTATAAAGTTTCACTGCAGTGCCTAAATGTACACTACTTTCTAACTTTGTTTTGAATAAAGAATATTGAATAAAGAATTTAAAGCAATTTACCTGCTGAATCTGTTCATTCTGCACTGCGCTATATCACTGAGTCAACTAACTGTGTTTTTACATGACCACTAGGCGGCAGCATCATATAAGAGCAGCGGTACCTGACGGCGCTTCTCTGGGCTGAGAACATTGATAAGGAGAATCATCTATTTGATGTTTCAAGCCATGTTTTACACATAAAAAGTTCCAGACGAACTGTTCCTGTAGATTACCATGTTTGATCTACTTGTTCGTCGACTTTGTCCATGACCATGTGATGTCAGTTCAGTATTTACTTTAGCTTACCTAGTTGATTTCTCTGTTAGGCCTCTCTATTAGTTTTGAGCTTGATTATT
The DNA here is from genome assembly GCA_019059645.1 of Caranx melampygus. Classification (NCBI taxonomy): domain Eukaryota; kingdom Metazoa; phylum Chordata; class Actinopteri; order Carangiformes; family Carangidae; genus Caranx; species Caranx melampygus. The sequence goes on along the minus strand of JAFELL010002586.1, from coordinate 159,433 downwards.
ATAATTATTTCTTAATTATTAAATTATTTTAAAATCACTAATTATTTTTGTTTTATCTTTGGTAATATTCTATTATATTGTTTGGATAATTCATATTTTTGTTTAATTTTGGGTAATGCTATGGGCACTTTAGGTTAACTATTGGACTGGTTTAGGACCAGCATGCACTGGGGTGGGATTATGATCTTGTTTTTTCAACAGAGCAAAGCAGGCTGCAGGAGGCTTGGTGTGTTTCTGCCTTTGTTTGCCTGCCTGTTGGAAAATAAATCAGGAAGAAAATAGAACAGCATCGTTTGGACATTCAGTTTGTTTGCCTGCATAAACTACCTGTTTACATGTTTACAACTGTTTACCCGTAGTACATGTAGTGAAAACTCAAACAGTGGTACACAGAAGGCAGTGGCAGTACATGAGCAGTTTGCTTCTTTACAGGTAAATGCCAACCATTTTTGTTTAATAATTCACATGTGTTACTTCTGTGCCACTGAACACTTAAGTCAATATTTCTCATCCACTGTAGGCAGGAACTGAAGAGCTAAACAGAAGACATCTAACCTGGACTGAAAACATTCTCTGCTGCACTGACACTGAGCTGGACTGTTGTTGGTCTTGAACCAAAATGAGGTTTAAAACCTGGTTTATGTACAGTAAGCTCATTTTAGTGTGACGTGTCACAGTTTGGCAAAGTCAGCAGCTTATTTATTATATATGAAGCAGTTGCTGATGCTTCTACCCTATGAGGCAAGGAGGTGTTTCATTCTTGATTTCTGTCTTCAGGAAAGTGCCACCAACTAAAAGGGTAAAAGCTAGGAGACATATGTTACTTAAATGTAATGAAATATTAATTCTTTAAATGGCCAGGACGCCTCTCTGTTTCTTTAATTGTTGGTTTTCTTTCCATCAGCTTCACATCTGTTTACGGAAAACACATACTCACCAGCAGCAACCTCTATGTGTCACACTGGAATATATACCTGTACATGTACATGATTATAGACTTTGAATGTTGCTTTAAAACAAATATATACACTGGATACTAACCAGTTGAGTACCACATAAATTGAAAGTCCCCCATGGAAAACTACAATAATTGTAGCAGAAATCACAGGTCAATAAATGAGGCCTCCGTGAAAACCATTATGGATTCTGTGTTTGTATTGGGTCCTTGGTTTGCTGTGAAGCAGTGGGTCTCAGTATTTTCTCCCTGTGACCTTTTAAAGGCTGCATTTGTCTACCAGCTGTGACCAGTTCAGCTGAGCATCATTAAAAAAGAAAAGAAAAGAAAAAACAAAAATCCTAACACTGCAAGAAAAAAAAGAATAGGAACAGGAAATTTATATAAATTAAGGACTGACTGAAAAGAAAGAAGCATAACTTTGATTTTTTCTTCTTCTTTCTTTTCTCATCTGTTAATCACCTCATAAAACCTTCATTTATCTTTGCATCCCATTGTTGGACCTCTGTTATCATTATTGAACACCATAATCCAGTGACTCATGACAAGCATAATGGGCTTATTTTAAGAGTGACTGAGTTGTTGCAGTTACAGTCACTGTCAGATTAGGGGTCATGTTTTTTATTGGTTCTGCACTTATCTTTTTATTGGGGATGTTATACAGATGTTGAGCAGCTCTACAGGTGTATAGGTGTATGGCAGATTTACCATTTTGTCTATAATAAATCTCTTTCCCTCACTCATCCAAAAACTTCGGCATGTATATTCATTTATCCTTTATAACTCTTTTTTCCCTAAGTGATTCCTTTACTTTCCACGGTGCAGTCAGAGAAATGCCCACAGATGGCCTCATCCTCTCTGTATCTGCTTCAGAACTTGGCCAGTGATTACTTTTTTCTGTTAATGATATCTGATGTACCCTTGATCCAGAAGGAGGGAGGGGATGAATTAGTAGAGCTATGCTGACGAGCTCTCCTCCCCTGCCAAGGCAGCAGTAGCACGGTGGCAGCGGCCATTACATCAGCGCGCCAACCTCTTCCTTTGTGATTGAGATTGTAGGCGCTGTGCTGAGCTCAGCATGTTTTTCTTTTTTTTCCTGGGGGCCTCATTTAGCTCTGCCAAAAGGCCCCCCATTTAATTTTTCAAATGGAGAGGAGCCTGAGTCACTGTGTGATGGGTCCAAGCCACACTATAGACCCTGCTCTCGCACGTGGTGGCAGGGGAGAGGGAGACTGAGGTGTTTTAAAGAGTAGGGGAGTATGAGTGCACTGATTTCTCGGTCCATTCATGGTTTCAGTTTGTTTTAATCAGAGGATGAACCTCCACAGTTCTCACAACGAATCAGTTTACATGAGATTAAGATATAATATCTATTTTTTACTTTAGCGTGCTGCATCCATTCATTACATCTGATAATCCATCAACAGTGCAAACCTGAGCATGAATTGACTTAATATAGGATTAATAGTGCATCCTGTGTATCTTAAAATCCCTCAAGTCCCACCCTCCCACGGCTAAAAATAGGTCAGCAGCGAGTTTTAGTTTGGAAATGACTGGACTAATAGGCAGGGAAGGTGGCAGCCCTGCCAAGGTTGCATTAAGCTGGCAGCTGTCCGATAACAAGGCAGGTCAGGGGTCAGCAGACGTGCAGCAAATGGAGGAGAGCCACCTCAGAGCCCCTCCCCTTCAGAGGGCTTATGAGTCTGGTATGTGGTCACTGACTTTCACATTTCTTACAGGAAAAAAAATGATAAAAATAAATAAAATTAAAATATAATAAACCCTAACCCACAACCAAACAAACACCAACAACACACACACAAAAAAATTGAGAGCATACATGTGAGAGTGGTGGTTCACTGCCGTCAGTTTCCTGGTGTTGAAGAAAGCGCCTATGCAGCATTTCAGTGGCAAATGGCTGAACAGGCTTTTTCTGGCTCAAGGGAAAAAATGCAGTACATTGTAGAGCACTTAATAATATCAGCAGTGAGACAGATCTCTTTGCTGATGTTATGCACAAAAATAGGTAGTTAAAAGTACCAAGCCACACATTTGGATTCTCTAATATGTCACATCACTGAAACTAGTTCACTGTACACTGATGTCAGCATGATTTACCTATATACATACTGGCTTTTGAGTCATGGGGAGCTAAGCAGGCTGCTGTGAAAAGTGATGGAGTACTCTTCATTGTATGAAGGAAATGTAATGTAGTTGTGAACAGTAATTAGAGTAAATTTCCTATCCATCATTTTCATTGTTTTAATGCCAGGAAATGGACCCACATCAGAGCCTGAGCAACAGAATCCATCATTTTGATGCTCCAACTGCATCAGACCACATAGCAGAAGTTTTCAAACTTTCTCAACTTTCTCTCTGGTGCTAGAGAGGTCACAGTTTTACCTCCATGACCTCTGTCCACACATCACACACTGAAGACCCACTCATGAAGCCACAATAGCATCAAGCAACATCACCTGTCAGTGGTTCATTAGTTTTATGTTTTGATCTAGAACAGAAGTGAGACATTCACTCCCAGGATATGACACCCAGTGGGCTGTCATCTGGTCCCTGAATAGTGCAAATTTACACTTAACACTTAATTTAGGAGAAATGATTCATTGAAGAAAGGTGCACTTGACAGTTTTATTTTGTGCTTACCATGTATGTATTGGCATTTTAGACTTTATTTTACCTTTAGCAGAGAGGGACAGAAGGGATGATATGGAAAAAGACTGAATACAACCTGTGAGTAGCCTTGAATTATACAATAGTGCGCTGTGAAAACAAAGAGGATTATACTCACTTACAGTCTCTGGCATGGTAGTATGTTAGATGGTCTTCAAGCTAAAACAAAGCCATTTGTGTTAGTGAAACTGAAAGAAATATGTAGCTGATATATGTGGTTCTTTTAGAGCTATGACCTTGCAGTTTTAGGGAAAAAATTACATATACAAAAATACATATTGCATACTGTGATATTCATGTGACCAATGAATTGGTAGAAGTTTACATTTTTTGAGGCAAATTCTAAGGAATTAATTTCCTTGCTTTTAATCATGCTGTTTCAAAAGACATATGAATTTTGGTAACAGGACTGAGAGAAGTGCAACAATCTCACAGTAATAAATGATGAGGTTGGCCAGTATATTTTTTGAATAGTTTAACTTGTGTGTTATTACATTGATGAAAAAAAGTTTCAGAATTAAGTTTAATTTGAATTTTTACAATGTGCAAATGGGAGCCATGTGGTGGCATGCCCCCCCCCCCCCCCCGCCGGTTAATTTATATTTTTTATTCATTATAACATTCACTTTGGCATGACATCTTTCTCTCCTATGTTGACATGAATGAACATGAATTAATTATTGGTTTATTGGCGGTTGGCAACGGAAATGGGGGCATTGGACTGGAGTGTGAACAGGAGCACAGGAGAAATGGACATCTGTTTTTGTTAAAATTACAACTGTCTGACAACTCCTTGGTGCAATCATGCGCCAAGATCCCCAGACTCGGGGCTCTAATTCCGTAGACCAGGCGAAAGCAAACGGGGCGTGTCCAGGCGCACTGTCAAATTTTCGTGCGCCGTGCGTCCGGCGCAAATACACCTCCTTCCCACCTCCGTCCCTTCTACCGGCGCCAGTGAGAAAGAGGGAGGGGAAGGTGTGAGTGGGTGTAACACAGTCGATTCAGATCTTCAGCAATCAAATGAGTTCCTCTCCTCACCTTTAAATCCGCTGCCAGAGGGACGCACTGCAATTTTGTCATTTTATATTTCGACAAAAAAGGAGACAGGGGAGGAAACTGATGTTTCGGTCCGGGAGGTCCAAGCTCACAGTGGCCAAATATATGGTGATGCGAACAGACCTCCACGGACTGATGAAGCAAGAGTAGTCTGGAGGAGGTTACTAATATTGTTAATCAGGTTTGTCCTGATACACTGAGAACTTCCCTTTTTCCACGAATAAAGACACTTTGTATGTTTTTCTCGTATTTTGTCAACTACTGATGGACACTTCTGTGGGGAGAGGAGATTCTTCAGGAGAGGAGCTTCTGTCATTGAAAATGGAGCAAGTCTGGAGGGTGCCACCCTGTTCCAGCTGGATGAGGAGCTGCTTTCATGGTTGCTGTGCTGGTGGTGCAGAGGTTAAAGGCTTGGAAGTGGAGATGTACTGTAGGTCCTTTCTGCCATCAGTCATCATGCAAAGTGTCAACTCTCTGCCCAACAAGAGTGATGAGGAGCTGGAGATATAGATGAAGACTCAGGAGTAGACATTTTTTCAAATCAAAACAATACTTGTGAACATCCCACCAATGGCTGAGCTGAAGTTCCATGTGAAGGTCTCCATGAAGTCATTGCTAGAATAGAATAGAATAGAAAATACTTTATTGATCCCAAAGGGAAATTCATTTGTCTAATAGCTCATCTTGCATTTGCATAATACTTAAAGAGTCTGATGGCTGTGGGCATGAAGGATCTTTGGTATCTTTCTGTCCTGCACCGAAGAGATAGGAGCCGTCCACCACCGCTGCTTCTTTGATCCATCAAGGTGTTATGAAGTGGATGATCTGTGTTGTTCAGGATGGCCTCCACAATTCTCATTGTGTATCTCTCCACCACCTCCTCCTGAGAGTCCATCTTTACTCCAATGACAGAGCCAGCCTTCTTGACAAGCTTATCCAGCCTCTTTGCCTCCTTTTTTCCTAAACTTCCTCCCCAGCAGACTGCAGCATAAAATAAAGCACTTGCCACCACAGACTGATAGAACATCTGCAGCATCTTAATACAGATGTTTAGAGATCTGAGCTTTCTTAGGAAAAAGAGGCGGCTCTGCCCCTTTTTGTAGAGTGTATCCGTGTTAAAGGACCAGTCCAACTTGTTATCAAGGTGAACACCTAGATATTTATAGGTTGTCACCACCTCAATGTCCACTCCACAAGTGTTCACTGGCTGAAGAGAGGGCTTGGACCTACAGAAATCCATGATCATTTCCTTTGTCTTTAAGGTGTTCAGTGTGAGGCAGTTTTTGTGACTCTTGTCACTGAAGGCTTTTATGAAATCCCTATATTCAGATTCCTGTCCATTCCTAATACATGCCACAATAGCAGTGTCATCTGAGTATTTCTGGATGTGGCAGGACTTGGAGTTGTATTTAAAGTCTGCTGTATACAATGTGAACAGGAATGGAGCCAGGACAGTCCCCTGTGGAGCCCCCATGGTACTCATTAATGTCCCAGAAAAACAGCTCCCCAACCTGACAAACTGTGGCCTTTCTGTCAGGTAATCTGTGATCCAGGAGACAAAGGAAGAATCCACTCCCATCTCTTTGAGCTTGTTTTTGAGTATGTTGGGTTGGATGGTATTAAATGCACTTGAAAAATCAAAACATGATTCTTACATAAGCGCCAGATTCCTCCAGATGAGACAGGGCATGTTGGAGCATGTAGAGGACTGCATCATTCACTCCAATATGTTCTTTGTATGCAAACTGCAGGGGAACTAGTTTGTCTTTGACCTCAAGCCTCGGTAGACGTAGAATCAGCCGCTCCAAGGTCTTCATGATGTGTGAAGTCAGGGCCACAGGTCTGTAGTCATTTAGTTCAGCCAGATATTTTCTTTTTGGTACCGGCACTATACAGGATGTTTTCCACAGAGCCGGCACCCGCCCCAACTGTAGACTCAGGTTGAAAATCTTTTGGAGAGGTTGACACAGTTGGGCAGCGCAGTCTTTAGGCAGCCTTGGACACACACCATCTGGGCCAGCTGCCTTCCCAGAGCAAAGTCTCCCGAGTTCCAGCCTCACCCCTGTCTCTGTGACAAACAAGGGTGGAGGAACCCAGGTGAAGGAGGAGGAGGTGGAGGAGGTGGAGGAGGAGACATGGTGGAGAAACAGACTTGTGGAGGAGAGGAAGGAGCTGTCATGGAGATGTCCACATGTTGAGGAGGGGGAGAAGGAGGAGGAGAAGGAGGTGGATAAGGAGTGGAATGGGATGTGACCTCAGTGTTCTGTTGAAGAACTGATTGAGTTCATCAGCTCTTTCAACATCACCCACTATTGGCTGTCTTTTCTTTTTGTTGCAGCCAGAGATGGTGTTGATTCCTCTCTACACCTCACGGATGTTGTTGTGTTGTAAATTCTTCTCTATCTTCTTTTTGTATTCCAACTTTGCCATCTTCAATCTCTTCCTCAACTCATGTTGCACCTGTTTGAGCAGTTCTTTGTCACCATCTCTAAAAGCTTCCTTTTTCTGGTTGAGGACTGCCTTTATGTCAGGGTTGTGATCCAGGGTTTGTTATTGGGGAAACAGCATATAGTCTTTGTAGGTATGACTGTGTCTCTACAGAAGTTGATGTACTCTGTAAAACAGTCAACCTGTCTGTCAATGTCCATACTGTTCTTATCTGTTTCCAGCAGCACATCCCAATCTGTACATTCAAAGCAGTCCCTTAGAGCCTCGCTAGCCTCAGGTGTCCATTTCCTTACTGTGAGTGTAGCTGAAGGTTCCCTCTGCACACAGGGTTTGTAACAAGTCTGCAGAAAAACCAAGATGTGATCTGACCTGCCCAGTGGTGGTAAGGCAGTAGCTCTGTAAGCTTCTTTGACATTGGCTTACAGCAGATCAAGGGTTTTGTTTTCTGTGGTAGCACAATTGGGAGGAGAGGGAAACATGGTTGAAGTCTCCTGATATTATTGTAAGTGCTTCAGGATGTTTAGTCTGTATCCTAGCAACCATATCATGTAGTATCTCACATGGAACTTCAGCAGTTGCCTTTGGAGGGATGTACACAAGTATTGTTATGATATGGGCGGCGCTGTGGAGCAATGAGGAGATAGGACGCGTCTTGCTGCAGCTCCTACAGATTTCATGTTAAAACTTCATTTAAAACAAAACCTAAGTAACCTTTGACACACCAATTACTATCTGTCTTCACCGTGAGTCCCAATTCACCATTGCACTGGAAAAATGCCAACCACCCGGGGATACGCAGAACAACGATGAAGGCCCGGCCGAAGCAGCGGCCCAGAGTGAGAGTGAGGATCCGCCCACAAGCAACCAAAGCACGGACATCCAGGCGGTGCTAGCCGCCATAGCATCACTACAAGTGGAGTTATCCTAAGCTAAGTCGGACATCTGCGACAAAATCGACGAAAAGATTGCTGTTGTGAGTACGACTTTGAGAGCTGAAATTACTACATTGAAAACAGAGAGTGACGCTTCGTTCTCCAGAGTAAATAACTGACTGGACTCCCAAAATGAAACTTTGAAAAGTTTAGAAGCGTCAGCTACCGCTACTTCCGACACTGTTGTGGACCTCGAGGCTAAAGTTAAACAACTACACAGCCAAGTCGAACAACTGTCTGAGAAGTGCTTAGACTTATAGAGAAGATCTAAACGTCAAAATCTGAGGATTGCTGGAGTCAAGGAAGGAGAAGATAGGGGTCAAAAAGCCAGGGATTTCGTGGCCCAGCTGCTCATGGAGGTCCTGCAGCTGGGTGAAAAACCAGTGATCGACCGAGCCCACAGAGCCCTGAGACAATGTCCTGGCGATGGTGAACCGCCTCGCCACCTGATTTTAAGGGTGCACTACTGTCATACACTGGAGAGCATTTTGTAGAAGGTCATGAAATCCCAGAATCTCATGTGCAGTGCATCCAAGTTTTCAGAGACCTCCCACCCACTGTTGTTAAACACAGAGCCGCCTTCACCTCAGCCAGGAAGTTGTTGTGAGACCAACCTGGAGTTAAATTTGGTCTCTTATACCCAGCCAAGCTTAGAGTAACATACAATGGTAAGGAGACCACCTTCAAAGATCCCGAGGCGGCCCGCCAGTATGCTGAGCGCCACTTTGGACAGGGACGCACCTGAGATGGACTTCCTAAAACCTGGCTCACTTATCTCTGAGAAAGACCTGAGGTAAACAGTAACCAGACCAGCAAGGTCATGTTGCCCGTGGACAATTTAACACATGGACTTATTTGACTACAACCATGGTCCCATCCCTATTACAATGTGAAATAGTATTAGTTCATTTACTTATTTATTTTTATATTTATTTTTGTTTACGCCTACCTGTCGGTCTAATTTCCACTCCCTAGTCCATCTGCTAGTCTGGACATTTAATTCATTGTACAAACAGCCTACCTCATTTTCTTAGCCACCCCTTTTTTCACAACTAAGACAGCCAGGCTTTGAGTCATAAATGGTGAGGGGGGGTTGCCATGTATGTCCCACGGGCTCATGAACAAGTATAAGACCTGGAGATTGGTATTTCAATACTGTCTGCTAAGGCTCGTTGTTCTCACTTCTGCTTGATGTTGTTTAAAAGGGATAACTAACCCCCCTCTGTTACTGATTAGGTTTTATCCCAATTTAACTACTGTAGGACTACTAGCTACTGTAGGATTAAGAGTTCAACAAGTTGGTTGTTAGAGTTTCTTCTCTGATAGAGAGGTGAGACTACTTTGCAGTTATTTGTTGTCATCACTTGTTAATGCTTTTCTTTTTTTTCCTGTTTAGCTGTTTCTTGGGGGGGAAGGGGGCGGACTGGGGTGGGAGGGCAGATGGAGTGTCTCCGAACTTATAGTTTCCAGTGGAACGGGGTGAGAGTCCGACGATGGATACCTTACATTATGCACAACATTAACAAGAAGAGGGATGACGTAACATTCTGCTCATGGAATGTTAACGGCATTAATGCACCAGTCAAAAGAGGTAAAGTGCTCTGACACCTCCAATCCTTGCAGGCTGACGTAATCTTCCTGCAGGAAACTAACCTAAAGAACAACTCGCATTCTAGGTTTAGGTGCAGGTGGATACAACATATTTACCACTCTAATTTTTCAGCTAAGGCGAGGGGAACAGTCATTTTAATTTAAACTCTTATCTACCTTAGCAGACAGGGACGGGAGATATGTCATGGCTTTGGGGGAATTTCATTCTACCCCGGTCACATTATTGAATGTATATGGGCCGAACAATGATAACCCTGAATTTTTCAAAAAAGTTTTAAACTTAATCCCAGATATCTCCAGTACTAATTTAATAATTGGCGGAGATTTTAATTTAATTTTAGACACCTATTTGGACAGATCCTCTTCACAAAGCATGGGACCTTCCAAAGCTTCATATCTACTGAACTCCTATATTAAAAATATGAATATTCTTGATGTGTGGCGGATTTCTAATGCCTCTGGCAGTGAATATTCTTTCCACTCTAAGGTACACAACAGCTACACTAGGATAGATTTTTTCTTGGTAGATGGTAAGCTGCTTCCGCTTTCATGCAAAATATCACAACATTATTATTTCTGATCATAGCCTGGTATCATTCTCATTACAGCTTGGTGAAAATATGCCTGCCCAGAGCAACTGGAGATTCAACCCCCAACTTATCACAAATAAAAAGTTCTGCGAGTATCTGGAAACAAACATTAAGCTATTCTTTGAAACTAACGACACTGGCAACACATTTCCCAAATTGTTGTGGGAAACCTTTAAAGCCTATTTAAGAGGGCTTATTATTTCTTTCCAATCCTCCCTCAAGAAACGTAATAAAGCAAAACAACTAGAACTTGAAGAAGAAATCCGGCAGCTCGATAGGGAAAATGCCTTGCACCCCTCATTTGAAAAACACACAAAAATCTGCACTCTTAAATATAAACTTAATAAGATACTATCAGACAGAATCTGCTCAGCCTTTATTTTTACAAAACAACGGTATTTGAATTTGACGATAAGCCACACAAACTTTTAGCGAGACAACTACGGAAACTTGAAAATGACGGGGCCATTCACAAAATTAAGTCTCGTTCAGGTAATATCCTCACATCGCCTAAGGATATTAATGACAGATCTAGACAGTTTTATGAATCGCTATACATGTCTGAAGTTAATTCTGTAGAGGAAACAATGCAATCTTTTTTAGATAAATGTGATCTCCCCTCGCTGAATCAGGCTGACCGTGAGACATTAGAAGCAGACATGCAAAGAACTACTAGCAACTATCGGCTCTTTGAAAAACGGTAAAAGTCCCGGTCCTGATGGACTCAGCAACGAGATATACAAAAAATTTGGGGGACTGCTGGCCCCCTATTTGTGCAGAATGTATACTCAGTCGTACGAGGAGGGAACGTTACCTCAGACGCTGACTGAAGCCACTATCACCCTCCTCCCTAAAAAGGGGAAGGATTTAGAGGAAGTTGGCTCTTATAGACCAATATCATTGTTAAATTCAGATCAAAAGATTTTAGCTAAGACATTGGCCAGGAGACTTAATAATGTTATGTGCAAATTGGTTCATCCTGATCAAACCGGGTTTATCCCCCAAAGAAACTCCTCTCACAACTTTAGACGTTTATTAAACATCATGCACTTTCCCAGACATCCCCAAAAAGACCTTGTCATCCTCAGCCTGGATGCTGAAAAGGCATTCGACTGGGTTGAATGGCCATATTTATTTTCGATTTTACAGAAATTTAACTGTGGTGATAGATTTGTGTCCTGGACTACTATAATGGTCCCCAAGCCAGAATACTTACTAACAAAACTCTCTCCTTTTCTGCTAAACAGGGCACGAGGCAGGGCTGCCCACTTAGCCCCCTACTGTTTGCCCTAGTCATAGAACCACTGGCCGATACTATCCGTTCGCATCCAAATATACATGGTTACAATACAGAATGTATCCAAAACAAAATTTCATTGTACGTGGATGACATTTTGCTATATGCCACCCAACCCAAGGTTACTATCCCTTCAATATTAAAAATATTTAATTTGTTTGGTAGCTTCTCCAGGTATAAGATTAACTGGGGTACAAGTGAACTCTTTCCAGTGCAGGGTGTGCACTGGAAAGAGTGTGCCACCAAACTGGCTCCAAGAACTCCCTTTTAAAATAGCATCAGACAGTATAACTTACCTGGGAATAGTTATTACAAACAAGTACAACAATCTATGTAAGACCACCCCCCCCCCCCCCCTCCGTTAAGCAAGCTTACTGGCAATATACAATTTTGGAGAACACTCCCAATTTCTCTACTGGGCAGAGTCAATGCTATTAAGATGATTTTTCTCCCTCAGCGACTTTATCTCTTTCAAAATTTGCCTATATATCTTCCCCAATTCCTTTTTTAGTAAACCTGACTCAATCATTCTCCCCTTCGTATGGAACTAAAAGTCTCACAGAATTAAAAAGGGCCATCTCTGCAAACATAAAGCCATTGGGGGGCTAGCACTCCCTAATTTTATTTCATATTACTGGGCGACTGGGATTAGCTCTCTGGTACATCAGCTAGATGACAACCCATCACCACACAACGGACTAGAGAGAGGACTGCCTACCACACTCTATAAGAGCAATAATACTATCACCCACTACAGTTAATAAAATCTGCTTCAAATGTAATCCCATAATTCACTCCTCAATTAGGATATGGAAACAAGGAGCCATTTCAAGATCAAGACAATTTAGTTTCTGCTACCATCCATCCATCCATCCATCTTCCTCCGTTTATCCGGGGCCGGGTCGCGGGGGCAGCAGCCTGAGCAGGGACCCCCAGACTTCCCTCTGCCCAGACACTTCCTCCAGCTCTTCCGGAGGGACCCCAAGGCGTTCCCAGGCCAGCTGGGTGACATAGTCACTCCAGCGTGTCCTGGGTCTTCCCTGGGGCCTCCTTCCGGTGGGACATGCCCGGAACACCTCCCGAGGGAGGCGCCCAGGGGGCATCCGGTACAGATGCCCGAGCCACCTCAACTGGCTCCTCTCGATCTGGAGGAGCAGCGGCTCTACTCCGAGCTCCTCCCGGGTGACAGAGCTTCTCACCCTATCTCTAAGGAGTTTCTGCTACCTATATCAGCAAACCCCTCTTTTACTCCCTCTGCTTTAGATGAGACCTTTAACACTTGGAAGCGATTGGGGATTTGTGCTGTTGGCAACTTATACATAGATGGGGTGTTTGCTTCTTTCCAACAACTCTAGGAAAGATACATATTACCGAAGAACCAGTTTTTCAGATATCTTCAGATTAGAGATTATATTAGAACACATCTCCCTAATTTTGAAAATGCAAATCCTGATAAAATAGAGAGTTTATTTTATCTGTTCCCCAACCCACGTTACATAATCTCACAAGTGTATGAGATTTTGCAAAACATGTGCCTTCCCAGTACAGACAAGATAAGAGAGGAGTGGGAAAAAGAGATTGGAGCTCCGATACCCCCCAATGTATGGGAGGAGGGTTTGGAACATATCCATGAATGCTCCATTAATGCCCGGCACTGTTTAATTCAATTTAAAAAATTGCACAGATTACATTATTCCCGAACAAGACTGTATAGAATATTTCCTGAAGTTTCTCCATTATGTGAAAAATGTGGGGCTACGGAGGCTACGCTTTCTCATAGCTATGCCCTCTGCCCCAAACTTTCAAGTTATTGGCATCAAATGTGCCATATGTCATCATGGGAAATATTAACTCTCTGCCCAACAAAAGTGATGAGCTGGAGATATTGGTGAAGACTCAGAAAGTGCACCGTGAGTGCACCCTGATGTGTTTTACTGAAACCTGGTTGAATCAAAACATCTCAGACTCCATCATGGATATACCTGGCTTCACTCTCATAAGATCAGGCAGAGATGCTAAGGCTAGTGGCAAGAAAAAAGGAGGAGGACTGGCCTTATTTGTGAACCAGAGATGGTGTAATCCTGCACATATTACTGTCAAGGAGAAGATGTGTTGTCCAGACATTGAACTATTGGCTGTTGGAATGCAGCCATACTATGTACCAAGAGAATTCAGTCATATCATAACAATACTTGTGTACATCCCTCCAAAGGCAACTGCTGAAGTTCCATGTGAGATACTACATGATATGGTTGCTAGGATACAGAATAAACATCCTGAAGCACTTACAATAATATCAGGAGACTTCAACCATGTTTCCCTCTCCTCCCACCTGACTGGATTTACACAGTTTGTTAACTGTGCTACCACAGAAAACAAAACCCTTGATCTGCTGTATGCTAATGTCAAAGAAGCTTACAGAGCTACTGCCTTACCACCACTGGGCAGGTCAGATCGCATCTTGGTTTTTCTGCAGACTTGTTACAAACCCTGTGTGCAGAGGGAACCTTCAACTACACTCACAGTAAGGAAATGGACACCTGAGGCTAGAGAGGCTCTAAGGGACTGCTTTGAATGTACAGATTGGGATGTGCTGCTGGAAACAGATAAGAACAGTATGGACATTGACAGACAGGTTGACTGTTTTACAGAGTACATCAACTTCTGTAGAGACACAGTCATGCCTCCAAAGACTATACGCTGTTTCCCCAAAAACAAACCCTGGATCACAAGTGACATAAAGGTAGTCCTCAACCAGAAAAAGGAAGCTTTTAGAGATGGTGACAAAGAACTGCTCAAACAGGTGCAACATGAGTTGAAGAAGCGATTGAAGATGGCAAAGTTGGAATACAAAAAGAAGATAGAGAAGAATTGACAACACAACAACATCCGTGAGGTGTGGAGAGGAATCAACACCATCTCTGGCTACAATAAAAAGAAAAGACAGCCAATAGTGGGTGATGTGGAAAGAGCTGATGAACTCAATCAGTTCTTCAACAGATTCAACACTGAGGCCACATCCCATTCCACTCCTTATCCACCTCCTTCTCCTCCTCCTTCTCCCCCTCCTCAACATGTGGACATCTCCATGACGGCTCCTTCCTCTCCTCCACAAGTCTGTTTCTCCACCATGTCTCCTCCTCCTCCTCCTCCTCCTCCTCCTCCTCCTCCTCCTTCACCTGGGTACATTTCCACTGCTGCAGCTACTACCCTTCTCACACCTGTTCCTCCGCCCTTGTTTGTCACAGAGACAGGGGTGAGGCTGGAACTCGGGAGACTTTGCTCTGGGAAGGCAGCTGGCCCAGATGGTGTGTGTCCAAGGCTGCTTAAAGACTGCACTGCCCAACTGTGTCAACCTCTCCAAAAGATCTTCAACCTGAGTCTACATTTGGGGCGGGTGCCGGCTCTGTGGAAAACATCCTGTATAGTGCCGGTACCAAACAGAAAATATCTGGCCGAACTAAATGACTACAGACCTGTGGCCCAGACTTCACACATCATGAAGACCTTGGAGCGGCTGATTCTACGTCTACCGAGGCTTGAGGTCAAAGACAAACTAGTTCCCCTGCAGTTTGCATACAAAGAACATATTGGAGTGAATGATGCAGTCCTCTAGATGCTCCACCGTGCCCTGTCTCATCTGGAGGAATCTGGAGCTTATGTAAGAATCATGTTTTGATTTTTCAAGTGCATTTAATACCATCCAACCCAACATACTCAAAAACAAGCTCAAAGAGATGGGAGCGGATCCTTCCTTTGTCTCCTGGATCACAGATTACCTGACAGAAAGGCCACAGTTTGTCAGGTTGGGGAACTGTTTTTCTGGGACATTAATAAGTAGCATGGGGGCTCCACAGGGGACTGTCCTGGATCCATTCCTGTTCACATTGTATACAGCAGACTTTAAATACAACTCCGAGTCCTGCCACATCCAAAAATACTCAGATGACACTGCTATTGTGGCATGTATTAGGAATGAACAGGAATCTGAATATAGGGATTTCATAAAAGCCTTCAGTGACAAGAGTCACAAAAACTGCCTCACACTGAACACCTTAAAGACAAAGGAAATGATTATGGATTTCTGTAGGTCCAAGCCCTCTCTTCAGCCAGTGAACACTTGTGGAGTGGACACTGAGGTGGTGACAACCTATAAATATCTAGGTGTTCACCTTGATAACAAGTTGGACTGGTCCTTTAACACGGATACACTCTACAAAAAGGGGCAGAGCCGCCTCTTTTTCCTAAGAAAGCTCAGATCTCTAAACATCTGTATTAAGATGCTGCAGATGTTCTATCAGTCTGTGGTGGCAAGTGCTTTATTTTATGCTGCAGTCTGCTGGGGAGGAAGTTTAGGAAAAAAGCAGGCAAAGAGGCTGGATAAGCTTGTCAAGAAGGCTGGCTCTGTCATTGGAGTAAAGAATGGACTCTCAGGAGGAGGTGGTGGAGAGATACACAATGAGAATTGTGGAGGCCATCCTGAACAACACAGATCATCCAAAGAAGCAGCGGTGATGGACAGCTCCTATCTCTTCGGTGCAGGGCAGAAAGATACAGAAGATCTTTCATACCCACAGCCATCAGACTGTTTAATTCTTATGCAAATGGAAGATGAGCTGACAGACTAATGAATTTCCCTTTGGGATCAATAAAGTAATTTCTATTTCTATTTCTATTTCTATTTCTATACTCACACCCAGCTTCGATTTCAATAAAACACACACTCGCATTCTATTGGCAATCAGTAAAATATATGAAAACAATATTAAACATCATTTAACAGTGACAGATCTTTGCTTAAATGGATAAAGGTTAATATTTGAAAGTTGCACAATGTACGTGCAGTGTATTCGATCGGTCCATTTTGCACAGAAGTAGAATCATATGACGCCAAATGCCCTTTTTGATGTAAACACAAAGCCTGGCTACTGTATGTTGAGCCTCCTTCATAGTACAGCCCTCAGGAAGTATGTTGTTGTGTTTGTTTTTTCTCAGTTTGACACCACAAACATACATCTGCTCCTAGTTATTGCAAATTTGGGTTTATGTTATGTTTGATTATTCACTTTGTTTATACATTTCAAATTTCTATGCACAGTTTTTACTAGTAAAAAATCTGCTCCAGCTGGAGTCAACCTTCATTTCTGTTGTATGGTCTTATATGAATGGGAAAATGTGAGAAGATCTGGGTGAAATTAAAATGGGCCAAAAACATTTTGGATGGAGTGAATAACCATTATGACATATTAGTGAAATATAATTCGTTTTCCAATCAGGTACCTGAGAAAGGTCAAATCCCACCTGGACATATCAGTGATAAAACATTGACCAAGTTCACTTTTTTAGCATCTACTTTTGCACAGTTACTCATTAGATATGACTTTACTGATTCTAGATTCGTTGTGCAACTATCCCATGATTCAAAGTTAGATTTAACTCTAAATAATGTGTTTCTTTCTAGGTGGAGATGAAAAATTTACATTCTGTGTTCCAGATTAATTACTCTAAGAAAGTAATATTAGTAGTAATCTCACATTAATTATACAGCCCTTGTAGCTGTGAAGATATACTGTAACATTTCATGGAGATGCTTTTATTTTGTTGTTGTTTTTTAGTTCCACTTCCTGTGGCGTCCATTCTTTTTGCTTTTTCTTTCCAGGACTGGCATGGCACAGCTGAGTCAGGTTTGGCTGATTGGCACCAGCTGCAGGTTATCATCATCAGTGACAGCAGTATATAGGCCTGGCTGTCCACTTCCTCTTTGCCAGAACATTTCGTTTACGCCCATCCCTGGAGTTTGCTACCTTATGCCCTATGTTCGTTTGTTCCTCTTCGAGACCCTAGTTTTGTCTAATGACTTTGGTTTGTTTTACCTCCTAGAGTTTCTAGTGATTTTTTGTTCCTGTTTGGTTTTCAGTCCTAGATCGTCTAGTGGTTTTTGTTCCCTGCCCTTTTTGCAATGTGGTGACTTTGTTTGTGCTTCTTTCACAAGGTTAACCTGGAGGTTCCAGCGATTTTGTTCCCATTTTAGTTTTTTGCCACGTGCCCTGAAGAGACTCAGCTGCAGCCACATTCTGTCCTGTGTGTTTTTGCTGGGTAATGATTTTTTGCTACTTTTGCCAATAAACAACATTGTCAACCGTTACTCTGAGTCCTGTTTACGCTCTTGAGTCCAGACCCTCTTCAAATCATAACATATACTTTATTTAGGGTAAGAGGAGGCAGACAAA
Organism: Caranx melampygus; assembly: GCA_019059645.1. Lineage (NCBI taxonomy): Eukaryota > Metazoa > Chordata > Actinopteri > Carangiformes > Carangidae > Caranx > Caranx melampygus. Next base: position 141,626 of record JAFELL010002586.1, on the reverse strand, counting down.
ATCAGGCCTAGATTAGGAGGAAGTTAAATAGTTAGCATGATGTTGATTTCTGTCACTTGTTTAGCTCTGAAATAAGGGAGCTGAGCTCATTCACGTATGATTATCATCAGTGGATAATAATAACATAAATTTTGTGCTCACATGCTACGTTCGCTCACATCCTGTGCATCTCCTGGGGGGGATTTGAACAAATCCTCCGATCCCCCTTGCCTATGGGCCAGCTATGTAGCTAAATGGCAAACTTGTATTGTTCATTTGTTGTTTGATTTCAGAACAGAGCTGAGCTCTTTCCATTTAAGAGTATACTGCTGGATTTTCACTACAAATATCCAGATAGAATATTCAACTCTGCCAGTTAATGATACTAGATAATTTTCTACATTTTGTTAGGATAGATTTTGTTTTCCAGACGGCATGTCAGGCAGCACCCAACAAGACAGCTGCACAGAGTAAATTAAAACAGATGTGTTGTATCTGTGATGCAACAAAAATATTTGTGTAAAGGTAGAGCCATTTTACAAGTGTAAAGTGTGCATATCGTCATTATTTAGGCCAGGTAAACTGTGAGTTTTCATGTGGTCCTATACCTATTGCATGTAAATGTGAATATAATTAAGAGAGGTGCTTTCGTCTCTGTTAGTGATTTAGAATCATCACCATTTCTTCTCATTCTCCCATTTAGTCTAGGACAGCAGGGAAATACATTAATGCAAAGATGTCTGACTTTTGATGAGAGTGAACTAATTTGAAAACTAATACACCCAAACTATTTATTCATTCTTCTTCATCCCTTCGTTAATGCAGAAAAATCTGATGATGCCAAGCCCACAAGACAGAGGCATCCAATCATTACTTTGGCTCTGCAGCAAATGTTTAGGCATTAATTACATTTGCTCATCCAGCACTGGAGTTTTGGAATAAAACTAATGAGTGGCCACTTTTGGAGATGAGACCATTGTCTTCTTCCAGACCTGCACTGCACTTATCAGTTTAATATCCACAAATTGTTAGTGAACAGCAGAAAGAAAAAGATTATACCACAAACTCAGACCTCATGATTAATCTGATTTGCGTAGATTGTCAGTCTCTTTCTACAATGACACATTATTTGATGATTGAAAGAGCTGGATGCTAGGAGAGGTTTACAGCTCGGCTTCATTACAAGTCTCCCTCTTTATTTTGTTGTCACTCACAATCACATTTTTCAAAATGATGTTGTATGCTGTTCACACCCAGTTTACTGTGTGATGCATCACTGTGATTTCTGACTTGTGTAAAGTTCAGTTCAATAAACTTCACGCTGACATCACATGTATTTTCTGCTGCTTGTTATTTTGGGACATCATTTTCACTAACAAGCAGACAAAAGAGTAACACTTCATAATAAAGAGATTACACCTGCAAACTGGATGGAAAAAATGCATAAATAGCCAAACTGCAAAATGGCTTATTCATTGGGCATGTATTCACTTATGAAGTGGTACTGTTAGAATTTCTATGCAAGTTCCTATCCTATCCAAATAAATGGATCTGTCAACCATGACTATAGGTATTACATTTTCATCTGTAACGCTATTGCAAGATCCCCTCCAATAAACATCATCAACATCATGACTGAGTGTTTCCACCTTGAACTGCAGTGAATACGTCACAAACCAAAGGAACCAATCCTGCCAATTAATGAGGATGGGGGGGCGGGGCAAACAGTTAGACTTCAGCACAACCACAGCACTGCCAGCTACAAGCTAACAAGCAACACAAACAGATAAGAGGTGCTAAATCCACTAATTGCTCTCATATACCTGCTAGCCTGAGATTCTGGTTTTAACAGACTCCTCATCTGAATCTGGGTCTGACTAATTTCTCAATGAAGATGTAGAACCGATTGTGCTTGCAACCCCCTTGTCTTTATTAAGTGGGAAGAAAATGATCACATGTTTAAAATGATCAGCACTGAGTTGTTTTCTGCTATACAATATTATTATAGGATAAAATTTGAAGTTATCACTTTTAACTTGAGTCTTTTGGTGACCCCTAAAATGTTTGAATCCACCATTTGCTGAATGGAATGGAAAAGAACGGAAAACCTCTTTTGCACCAGCATCATCTTTGTGCCATACTTAAGGAATAACACTTGAAATGGGAGCAGTAGAACTCTTACATTTCTGACCTTTAATGGTGTCTCCACATCATGAATCTATTACATGAAGTGCATTTGGTGGGGACAGTTTAACAAGATACATGTGGGAGAGTTTTTCCTTCATATTCATGCATTACATATTTAGAAAGCAACAAGCAGTGCAAACCTGATTAAAATATTCCCAATATTTGATCTATATTTAATATGATGTGACCTCAGAGTGCTTAACACAGAGTTTACATGAAAGCTGGTGGTTTAGTTAAGGCATGCATGGCTGTTTTAAATGATCACATGCTGCTATAAAAAGATATTGACTGATTTGTGAGAGTCATTGCTATGCGATTGTGTCACTGGATCTGATGGTGGGATTTATCAGGACATTGTCTAAGTACGTGTTGTTGGTTACAGCGCAGCAAGCATGACACCAAATGAGGACAGGGAGACCTGCCAATCAATACTCACCAAGATATATAAGTCTGGCAGTGGAGAGGGATTCTGAGCAAAAAGTTGGCTCAATTAGATTTTTATGTCATTGGCTGTTTTGGAGAATACATCAAAACACTAAAGTCTTGAGTGTCTTGACGGAATCCTTTCTGAGGAAAGGAAAGACTGTTTTATCATTACATTGTTTATAAATAAACCTGTCAACTGCTGAAGTGAAATTTGGCATGACTTCTAACTTGTGTGATGTGGCACGGAATCAGCAGGAGACACTCTGGCGGCAACACTAAGGTGGGCGTGTGATCAAATGTTGTTCTGGAGACACCTGACTGCTCCAGCTAATCTATTCATTAAACCCCCTTAATGGCCTCTTGTGCTTCAGGATCCATCATGTCACAATAATGGCTTTTACAAGTGAAGGGCGCTTTCAACTACATTTGACTGATTGGAAAAACTGTCTCATTTCTGGCGAGCAGAAAAAAACGCAATGGCTGAACACACCGTATTAATTTCATTGCCATGTGGGCTGCACCATTAACTGGTAGACCCTATTACGTCAATGAGGGCAACATATCAAGGAAAGAAGATGGTCACAGGTCAGGAATTCGATGGTCTACAATTTGTGACATTTTCCTCTGAAAGGAAGAACAAGCTCTCCAAAGACAAAGAATACTTTTGGGGAAAGCAAACTTATCATAGGCAGCACTAAGTACATGACAAAAAAAAGACCATGATGCAAAAAGCCTCAGAGGAAAAAAAACATTGTGAAAAGGTGATGGAAGAAAGGATTTACTGCACTCTGATGGAAGAAAATAGAAATGTACAGAAAAAAAGATGATGGCTGAGACCTTTCCTGAAAGCCAGTATCAAAAAAAGAGAGAAAAGATTTAAGTTTGGGCAAAACAAGAAATCATAAGCACACATATCTTTGCCCACTGATTAAGATTTTCCTTCTCAGTTTCTATGTAACTTGAGCATCACTGAACCACAGTGAGAGACAGAAATTTCCAGCCCTCAGCTTTACTGCAGAGGCAGAAATAATGGCAGATTCTTGGGCCTGGGCCAGGCTTTATAACCGCATAATGTTTAACTTTCTATAAATACCGTGGGATGCGGTCCAGGTTGATCAAGTGTGATTGAATCTGAAATGACTCCAAAGATGAGAGCCAAGTTTCCTTAAGATACTTCAGAGGAACTGCCTGCCTCTGCCTGGCTTTTAACGGGGCACCAGCCTGAGTCACTCCACAGTGCATCAGAGTTATCTGAGCAAAAATAATGGCTGCAAAACACAAAATGTCAAGCAGGACCAATATCTTCAAAGGGCAATCAAGCCATGAGTGCAGATGACCGACAGTTTGAGCACAGGGGGGGATACTGGCCTCTGGTAGAGGGGACAGGTAGTTCTATTAACTTTTTACCACACTTGTCAAGCCTTCCTGTTCTTAGGCAGTTTACCTATGTAGATTCACCATCAAAATGATTTTTTTAACACAAGAAAATCAGCAAATGACAAAAGAAAATGAGAGCTGTTGTCAGTAAGGTTTGCCAAAACTAACATCAGTTCAATTAGTTTGCAGGGAACACTGTGGCAGAATTTTGATATTTACAATTGATTTAAAACATGAACCCAGTGAAAGTATTTTAAATACCAAATTGATAGATGCATACATGAGTCTGAAACACATTTTCAGGAAAAAAGAGATTCTGAGAATCTATCTGAGAATAATCTCAATATGTTTTGGACTGTTGGTTGGACGAAACAACAAATATGCTGTAGCTTCGACTACATGCAAATTAATATATTAAAAGGGAAACAATTCAAGGTAAAATAAAAATAGAAACAGTTTGCAGAAAAAATAGTCACTATTGTTCTGACAATACTGCAAAAAACTACATAGTACTAGTCAAGTTCATAAAGGAAAAGCTGAGTGTGTGACTTCTGGGTAACACTCCCTCACAGTCCCCATGTCCCTACAAGGCACTGCTGCTCCTGAACACTATGTAGTGTCAGTCCAGACTCTGTCTCTGCTTCCTGCAACCGAAGAACCACTGAATGACCAGAATTAGAATTACTAGAATTACCAGAGCAGTGACTTTTCTCTCTACCTTCAAGAATCTCCTGAAGACACAACTCCCCTTACACCTCTAGAACCCAGAGGTGTAACTTGGAATTACTTTGCACTTCCTAACCCTATCTCTCTCCACTTTACGCCTTTAGTTGGAGGCCTCCTAATGTTAATGCTAATAGAAGTTGATCATTTAGCATACTCAGAGTTGCATTTAGCATAAATAATGTTCAACCTATACCTACCTCTGTAAGGTTGCAGAAAGGAGAAGACACAGCTGTGCAGTGTTTCCATCATCGTCAAGGACTGAAAAAAGTCCTGCATTTTATTAGGAAAGGAGAGTGGATAAAATATAAGTGATTATCATAATGTTTTATATAGTCATGCTGCCAAGCACAATTGCACACAACTCAAATTTAATTCCACCACATTTCTGCTAGCCAGGTCACTTCATTCATTATTGTGTAATCATGATAAATAGGGTTCCCAACAAGCACTTTTCAGAAGCCCAGACCTTTCTGAGTGTTGTTGTGTTCATCCACAGCATTTGTAAGTGTCGGGCTATCAATTGTTAAAAGGTCTCTTTTTCTAGTTTGCTCTTTTTCTTGAATGAATGAGAAGCAGAGGCATGAACAGTTGTTCAGATATTGCAGGGGGGACAACACCCTTCCTCCGATGGGATGCTGATGACCCCTAATTTATGATTAGAGGTTCAAAGATTCAATGTAATTCCCCTTGGCTGGAGATAAGTGACAGCAAATGCCTGAAAAGTTAGAAATATATGCTTTCTTTCTCTTTGAGATTTTACATACTCTCTTATCTGACCTTAAGAAAATGTTACCATGAGCTTCTGCTCAGCCACTTGTCCTGTTGCTTTCACAGACAGAAAAAAATAACACCTGCTTTAAACTGCATATCCTCAGCTCCAGTCTGCTGCTGTTAATCCCAGTGAACCCTCACTCCCAGGTGTTCAAACAGAGTAATTGAATCCCCGATGGAAAACTACAAGTGACACCAACTCCACCACTTCTATTTACTTCTATTTAATCAGGTGCCGAACTTCCTTTGTGGTGGCAAACCACTGATAAGATTTGGACATTAAGAGCCATTACAGGAGGTTGCAGTTGGATGATGACTTAAGTGCTGTCTCACTTTCCTTTCTCTTCAGGAAGTGATTTATCTGGATGGGCCAAGTCTTAACTGACTGAGAGGTGCCCAATGATGAGCAGGACCATTCATAGATCATATCACTTTTCTCTGACCTTATCAACACTCTCTGTCCTCCCAGAGGTGATTCATAGGTTCCATACAAGGGAAAGTAAGACATTACAATACTGGTTACATTATTAGATGGTATCTCACTGTCACTTGCTCTTGCTCTTTCTAATATGTTAGCTAGTTGTCCTGTATTGTAATTCATTTGTGGAATGTGATTTTTTTCCCCCTATACAATCACATTTTTGAACGCTTTCCCATGCTGAAAAACTCATGAAACCTTGCACACAGGTCAGATCTGGTGAAAAAAAAAAAAATCATATTTCAAAGTCATTGGAAATGGGTGGGTTACATTGGCTCAATTGTGTTTCACAAGCATGAAAATTGGTAGGCTCAGAACTCTTCAAGATGCTCAAAAAAAGTCCCAAGGTCCCATGCCCTAAACTCAACAGGAAGTCGGCCATTTGTCGGTTTGACTGGTCATTTTTTGGCCATTTCCACCATTGGTATGTGAGCGAACTCCTAGGGATTTTGTCCAATCAACTCAACAGATTTGGTACACCTCAACTAGACAACTTGGGCATTAAAATTTATGAAAAGCTTTTCTGTACACCAATGGGCGTGGCTGCTATGGCTCTGCCTACCTCAGGGACATATTCTTGACCGGCCAAAACAACTTTGAACACCTCTCATTACAAGATATTTTGCCGGAGTGGCTTCAAAATTTCAAGAGATGATCAGCTCTCTGCCCTGAACACCCTGATGTATTAATATTCTACCACACTCATAGCTCCCCCTAGTGGTAATAGGAAATGGCCAGCCTTTACTCTATCAGATAGCAATCTGACACTGTTGGCCCCATCCACTTCATTGCTGCTACAACATATCCTCAAGATACTGAAGAAGATACTGAAGCTAGGTACTACTTTTTATTTACATTCCTGTAACAGCGTCCCAGTGACAGAATTGCACCTTTAAAAACAAAAACAAAACTTTGAACAGTTCTCACTGCCACATACTTCGTCAAAACATTTTCAAATTTTCTGGATATGATAAGCACCTTGCCCTGAACACAATGTTATTTAATTATTATACCTTACTCATAGCACCCCCTAGTGGTAACAGGAAATATCTTCTTTTATAATGACATGGACTAATCCTACATAGTTGACCCCATCAGTTTCAGTTCTGCTCTAAAACATGCTCAAAAGTTGGTGAAGCTATATTATGAAGAATGATGAATTTTGCTTAGAAGTTTTGTGAAAAGTTGGTGTGGCCAATCACTCGCCATGAAACTTCATTGTGTGTTCATGCCTTTTACACACTCATAAATTCATGAAAATCACCACACATGTGAGGAATGACAACTATTCCCCCTGTGGGGTGATGTCAGAATATGTCCAGATACACAAAAAGGTCTCTGGTAGCCATGGTCTAAAGCAGGCGTCAGCAACCTTTGTGACATGGAGTGCCAGTTTGAAATGTTCTTGTCATTGAGTGTGCCACTATCAACAATAACATAATGTTAAATTACAACACAAAATACAAAAACATTTCCAACATACCTGGGATTTTATTCTATCCATATAGGCCACATTCAATCTGCACTGCACTGGGAGGAAAACCCCCAGAGACTACAGTGCATTAAAAATATCTATTGTATCAGAATGTCACAACATTTCAAAGACATGGGCCATCCCTGGACGCTAGTGACAGACAAACAGCCAGTCATTTAACAGCTGGGTTGCAGCGTCATCTCAGGTGTGTTTATTGACAACAGAACAGCTGTAGTGAGAACGTGAGGCTGGAGGAGCGGAGATTATCATCTAAAAAGGACACATGAGTTCGTCGCTATGGTAACAGTAACAGGTGACCGGTACTGTGCGTCTGCCCCAACTCTGAAGCAGCGGCCGCTCACCGTCACTGAAACGCTCGATGAAATCTCCGATTAAACACAGGCGGTAGAGCACGCCTGCTGCAGCGGCCCTGGGTTCGATTCCACTTGGCAGTCCCTATGCTGCGTGTCAATCCCCCCTCTCACTTTCTCTCCCCTCCCCATCTCTCTCCAGCTGTCCTTTCAAAATAAATGCACGAAAAGCCTGAGAAAACCCCCACTGACTCGTGAGCTGGTGGCGGTGAGAAATTTAGCGGTGGAGGTGCAACAGTGCCACGGGGCTCTCAAGTTTTGAACATAGCTTGGAGTGAGATTTCCTTTTTTTTCAGGGGGGGGGGGGGGCACCAGACACCAGTTGACTGCAAAACTAAAAACTATCTTCTGTTATAAATGTAAAATGAAATAGGAGTGTTATAATAGGCAGGGGTGTACTGGTAAGTAACGTCACGTGTGTCACCAACCACCTTTGCATACCTGACAGGTGCTAAGAAAAAAAAAAAAGGACAGCGCTGAGCTCTCCTGCAGCTGAGCCCAGCGGTGAGAGGAGCGCTCTGCTGTTCCTCTCTCTTCAGCCTGGTGTTTGACTGCACTTTATGTAAAAAGAGTTGAAGGTGTGAAAATCTAACTGCCATCTGAGTGGCGCTGCACAGCTGTAGCAGCATGTGTATGTTTTATAATGGAAAAACAAATCAAAACATAGCATCCTTGATCCATGTGTTTCCAGCGACTCACCGCACCTCTGTGAAACATTAGACTCAATGACAGAAAGCTGCAGTCAAGTCGGACAGTTTCCAGCCGCCGTTAAAGAGGATACAGGAAGTCACAGAAATATTTACATCCTGTTAGATCCATCTGTAGGCTACCTGTAGTTTGCACAACAGGTTCAGATGGCTGAAGAAATTGCGTGATGCTTTACTGCAATTGTCCAATAAATAACCAATATATTTATCAGAACTGAAGTTTGACTCAGTGTGAATATTTTTTCTTTAGCAGTTACTGTTACTTGATATGAAGCCAGAGATTAATGGTCACTTTGCACATAAATTCCACTGTGTTCATCATCTTACTGGACATATGGGATGTGGTGTGAATTTTACTATTTAATCTCACAAATGTAACAAATAGAAATACAATCTTTGTATCAATAAATCCTACTTCTTAGACTTAACAGTCCAGACGTTCTCACAGCTACATAGGCTACACATGCAAAACGTTTCTTATAATCTTTATTTATTGATGGATTTATATTTGTAATTATATGCAGTACATATGTGGGAGTATGTGTGTATCTGGCATCGTATTCTGTCCTTTGTTCTTTTTGTCTGCTTTGTAAAGCACCGATTGCTTGTTTTGATGAGTGTTATATAAGTAACCTTTATTATTATTATTATTATTATTATTATCAACCACACTAAATCCGTTTGTTAACAGATTAAACCTTAATTGCACAACATGAGATTCATATAATCTAGCATTAAATGTAACAATTACACAGAAAATTAGGATTTTGGACAAAACGTAGTGTTTGTAGTCCTAACTAAGAGCCAATCAGCTCTTTGATGAGGCGACAGCCAGGCGTTTCCCATCATGCCCTGAGGCTTGCAGTCGGTGGAGAGCAACTGCGGCACCTGGCTTTAAAAACTGCGGCCGCCTTGATCTCGTGAGGTTATCGTTGCCGGCGCGTGCATGACGTCAGAGCAAGTCGGCATCAAGTCGGACACAAATCTAACCGGCATGCATTGCGCGGTGGTCGCCGGTGATCGATCGTGTGCAGGCCTGGCTTATCTCGAACGAGCCTATTGCCGACAGTCTTTGTCTGGTCGACCACTCAAGTGCCGTCGCTGTTGTGTTTCACTGGCAAGCCAAAGTGTTCCCACACAGGCGATTTACATGAAGCAGGCGCTTGTAACTCCACATTCATCACTTTTCTTCTTCGTCTGTAATGAGGTTGCTGGCAGCTTAGGCTCTTTACCGCCACTTGGATTGGAGGGAGGACACCACTTTTTTAAGATGTATTTGTGGTATGACTATGTGCACCGAACCGTGACGCACGTACTGTGACGGCACGGGACAACCGTTACACCCCTAATATATATATATATATATATATATTGCTATATGATCACTCTGTGATGACCAACACAATTGTTGTGACCAGTTCACAACATGTGAATTGCTCACAATATCTGATACATACATGTGAATTGGTCTTTCCTGCTACTACACTATTATGATGATATTAACTCTGATATGAATTTCATCTTATTATTTAACTTCTTAAATCACAGTAGCATACTGCTTTGTTTAACTCAGCCTTGTTATACAAATATGAATTAACCTCAATAACCAATCACACAGGTCAGCTCCATGTTGTCCCTGTGTGATGTTCAGGTCAGGACAGTCTGAGGACAGAGAGCTTTGAGGCTGAAATTTATACTAATGAAATTAACCGTGAGACCGTGACAGGTCTCTGCTGGACGTACTGACCACATGTCAGTAGTAGTCGAGGGAAACTCTGCTGTTCTAAGCTCCACCACCACGAGTGGTTTTCTTTTTTTTTTCAAGTAAAGCTCTGGTATAGTGACCTGGCTAAAAGATGAGAGGACACACTGTACCGGCGGATCCAGTGTGTTTATCAGATCAGAGCTTAGCCTAATCGAGTAAATTCTTATCAACAATTAATCGATAGTCGACAATTAATCGACGATTAATTGACAATTGTTTACATCCCTAGTTATTATGCATTCACAGCATTCATGCGCTCTCATGGGACGAGCAGCGCTGCGGAAACCCAGACTTTGCCCGGCAACAAGAAACACTACACTGTAATAAAAGAATATTTGGGTGAACTTAAAATTTTACGGCAACAAACTTCGATAAAATTTTAAGTTGGACAAATGAACTAAATATTTTAAGTTTTGCTTTTGAGTTTGCTCAACTCTGAATTCTGATTTTTCACAACTCAACAGTAAGTTGAACTAACTTATAATTTTACATTGTAGTAACTTTTAATCCTTACTTGAGCTAACTGTCCTGTAAATTGTACTGACTTAAACTTTTACATTGTATAAGCTTTTAATCCTTACTTGTGCTAACTGTCCTGTAAGTTGTAACTAACTTGTAATTTTACACTGTGATAACTTTTAATCCTTACTTCCGCTAACTCCCCTGTAATATGTACTAATTTATAATTTTACATTGCACACTACAATAGTTTATAATGTAACCCAACTTTATAATTTAGAACCAATAACTTCTAATCAAATGTATAAATAATTACAGATGCAACATTCAAAAGAATTGTTTTATTTACTGTATCTCTTACAACAGGGCCAAGTATAATGTAAGTTTAGTATGTATACTTGTAAACTTTGAGACTGAATAAAAGATCAAACATGTATGTCCAAGACCATACAGAACCAGTATGAACTATGAATCTAATAAATCTGTTTAAAAGATTACTTTGCAAGGTTACTGAGTGCCATAACTTCAGGTCTCAAAAATATTATGACATATTATTACGAGACCATGCAGAACCAGTATGAACTATGGATCTAATCCATCTGTTTACAAGTTTACTTTGCAAGGTTACTGAGTGCCATAACTTCAGGTCTCAAAAATATTATTACGAGACCGTACAGAATCAGTATGTGTTAGGGAGAAATTCTGTGATGATGAAGGAAGAAGAAGCACCAGAGTCTTGTATGAGGGGCCGTCTAGGACATTATTCAGGATTACCATTCACACACACATATAAAACAAAACATATTCACACACTATAGTAAAAACCTCACACACTTACAAGTGAAATGCTCTCATACACACTACTGAAACGCTCTCACACACACTACTGAAATGTTATGCTCTCACACACACTACTGAAATGCTCTCATACACACTACTGAAACGCTCTCATACACACTACTGAAATGTTATGCTCTCACACACACTACTGAAACGCTCTCATACACACTACTGAAATGTTATGCTCTCACACACACTACTGAAACGCTCTCATACACACTACTGAAATGCTCTCACACACACTACTGAAACGCTCTCACACACACTACTGAAATGCTCTCACACACACTACTGAAACGCTCTCATACACACTACTGAAATGTTATGCTCTCACACACACTACTGAAACGCTCTCACACACACTACTGAAACGCTCTCACACACACTACTGAAACGCTCTCATACACACTACTGAAATGTTATGCTCTCACACACACTACTGAAATGCTCTCACACACACTACTGAAACGCTCTCACACACACTACTGAAACGCTCTCATACACACTACTGAAATGTTATGCTCTCACACACTACTGAGATTTCAGTGTAACAGGAAGGTGTTTCAGTGTAAGAGGAAGGCAGCTCAAAAGAGGAAGTGTCGGCCATTTTTCCTCTTTGGAGCATTCTGTGGAGGCACATGCTGTCTGGTGGATAATTTCTGGAGGGAACACCGTGAAAAGCAAAAGCGTAAAGTCCTTGAAATGAATCTTCATCTGTTCCTCATTGTTTTTTGTTTATTAGTGCAAACTTTATTTTATGATGTGAAAGGGAATGAAGAGGACATAAGAAGTTTTTTTACAAGTGCTTTGCAGTGTATTGAATTGCTTCAGAGAAATGGGCCCAATAATTTTGACCAGGAAAGATTTTATAGAGCGCTTGATGACCATACAAGAACGATATCTGCTCTTCATGCAGCGATGTCCAGATATGATCCTTGGAATAGGGACGTAATTCACCTACTGGGATCACTGCACAGGTGTTTTCGCAATTTGCTTCATGAACACGAGGTCAGACAGAGGTCTGCTGATGCAAATATATTCTTACCCCCAACAACCTTCACTGGTCACCCCGGCCGTCCCAGATACACCATAACCAGTGAACAGATTTCTCACTGTGTGTCCATTGGCATGACATGGCAGAGAATTGCATCTTGTTTTGGGATAAGTAGAAGAACTCTGCACAGACACAGACTACTACTGGGAGTTGAACCATTAAGATATGCAGTTATGTCAAATCAAGAACTGGATAGCCTCGTGACTGTAATACTCCAGAATACTCCAAATGCTGGGGAAACCTATGTCCTTGGAAGCCTGAGATCACGTGACTTAAGGATCCAGCGTTGGCGGGTCAAAGACAGCTTGTATCGGGTGGATCCCCTTGGCCGAGCATTTAGACGGCGTCATGCTATAAGGCGGAGGGACTACAGTGTTCATTCCCCCAACCAATTATGGTAAGGTCATGGTGAAAGCCTTGCCAATATCATTTTTTAAGTAAAGGTGTCATGTCACACCATTAAAAATAATGTACAATGAAGTCCAGCGTAACCAAAAGCTACTTTAAAGTACTCACTGTGCTGTAAAATACACCATGTCTGTGTGTTAATATTGCTTTTGATGTAGTTCTCTTGTTTCATAATCCTGTTATATTCTACTGTTGTAGAAGATTATTTTTGTTCTAAGATGTTATGTCTATCCCATTAGTGCACAAGTGTAATAATACTGATTTTGGTCTCCCAACAGGCATTTCGATGGAAACCACAAGCTGGTTAGGTGGCGTCTAGTCATGCATGGCTGTGTTGATGGCTTCAGCCGGACTATTATATACCTGCAGTGCTTATCCAATAACAGAGCCTCAAGTGTTCTGTCATTATTTTTGAAGGGTGTTGAGAACTTTGGCTTGCCTGCAAGGGTCAGATGTGATCATGGCATGGAAAATATACTTGTTGCACGTTTTATGTTGGAAAGAAGGGGACTGGACAGTGTTATTACAGGTGTTTCAGTCCATAATCAGAGAATTGAAAGACTATGGGCAGAACTCAATAGAGTTGTTTGTAGACACTTCATAAACATCTTTAACTTTATGGAAGAACAAGGTATTCTTTATTCACAGAATGAACTACATCTTTTTTGTCTGCATTATGTTTATTTGCCGAGAATTCAGCAGGCAGTGACAGAATTTGTTAACCAATGGAACAACCATGGCCTCTCCACAGAAGGGGGCCAGACACCTCTTCAGCTGTGGCATTCAGGTGTCATAAACAGCATTGGAAATCAACCGGTTATAAATGACATCATTCATATGGATACCCACTATGACATCAATGAACATGAGCCTTTGCCAGAACTTCAAACTAATAATGATGTTACAATTCCAGACATTAACATAACAATTAACGAGACCACAATGAACATGATTCGACAAGTGAATCCAGTGGAAAATGATGGGAACTATGGAATTGATGTGTTTTCCTCACTTCTGCACATATTTCAGTAAGGAGGCTATGTTAATGTGTTTTTTCCACTGCAATTTCTATTATGTTTTGTTAACAATTTGTGAAAATAATAAAAGAAAATGTCTAAATGAGAGATGGAGATAACCAAAAAAAGTGAGACACTAACAAATGTATATGCACATGGTATTCAGGCTCTGCCAAACCCATATGTATTTCCTAGGGCAAAGTCAAACTTCTCCTTAAATAGTTGGTATGAAACATGGAGTGGCAACCTGATGCAGTTAACACATGTGTTGGCCATTGGGAACAGTGGTGTTGAAGAAAAGTTGTCATCTCCTTTGTGAATGAACTCAACAGACAGACCTGGGGAAAAGCCAATAGGAGGGACTACAGAAGCACCAGTTGCAAAGGCCAATATCTTCTGTAGTTTAGATGGTCCTTCTTCTTCTATAAAACAGAACAGAATCAACCAATCATAATGCTCAATAATAGTGTCTTATTAATAAAAAAAATATATTACTCAAACAAATGGCAAGGATTTAAGTCAAGTATTGTACCTTCTGCATCTTGAAGATAGTCTCTCCAGAAGGTAATCACCACTTCCTCAGCAACTCTCTTGTTGCTCCCTTCTGGTGACAGACGAATGGTGAAAAGATCATCTACCTGGTCAGCAGTCAGAGTGCTTGGCTCATGGCAGAAGAGGGGGCGAAAGCTGTCAGGATGTTTCTGGATTTTCTCCAGAACCCCTAGAGTTTTCAGTCCTTCACGGAATCTGTAAAAAAATAACAAACAAAAAACAATTGCATTGGTTGAATTCATTCGGAATTACTTGTTCCAGATTAACCTCAACATTGTCTATTTGTTCCAGGAACTGAGTCTATGTTGGTCAATGGGTAAAATTCTAGTCCATATTCAGATTTAACTGACTGTAAACCAACACTGAATACCTTTGAAATGGACCTTGAACCCTGTGGATGACCTGAAACATAACAATGTCTTGTACCAGCAGATCCCTGTCTCTGATGGACCGAATAGGCCTCAGACATCCTGCATTGGCCAAGTAGTCAAGCAGAGGTGCCTTTGACTTCTCAAGGTCCTCAATGGTTGTGCTTTCAGATACCTGGCATCACAAGGAGCAGCATATTGACTTGTTATAGAAACTAGTTATTAGTTAATAACTTATTGGCAAGGGCTAACCCTTTAGTGAAAACATCAGTAATAATAAATGAACAGAATATGGCACAAACATTGGGAAGATACCCCTTGATCAGGCAGTCCTCATAAAGTGAGTGACTGTGCTTGAAGAGAATAGTGATAGGCAACCAAGACAACTCTGACTACTAATTTAAAGATCTCAGGTACTAGAGGTCTGTATCGCTGATTTTCTAGTACTCCCCACCAGTTCATCACAGTGCAGGCTTTCACTGTGACACTGTAATGCCAGTGGTTTGTGGTTGATTAAATTGTGGCAGACTTCAAACTACAATATGGAATACAGGAGTTCAGCACTGGGCCACACTGGAGTGGACCTGTAGTTCCTGTCATCGTGGAAAAAAGAGTTGTAACTGACCTTTTTGACTTTTTCCAAGAGGTCCACATCAGCTATGTCTTCTAGGACTGGATGTGCTGAATCACCAACCAGTAAAGAAAATACTACTGGTGAGAGGAAGTTTGGTGGTGGACCACCATGTACCAAACTTACTGCGATGGCTCTGCCAGCCATGTAGTACCAGTCCTCTCTTAGAGCTGCAAAACAACAAAATAAGAGGAAATGTAATTTAAAAAAAAAAAAAAAAAAAAAAAAAAAAGACGTACGAATGAAATGTCAGTTTACTGTGCTAATTTAAATTCAATCAGTCCAAAAATGAAAAAGTTGGAGCCTATGTAAAAGTCACAATAGATGAAAATGGCTTTATTATTAATTAATTAATTATTTTTTTTAAGAAAGGAGATCAGTACCGGTACTGTTGAGAGCAAAGTTTTTGCTGTTTTCTTTTCCCTCAAACATGGGGGACTTCGCAATGCTCTCCATTAGGAGCCTTAAGAATTCCCTCCTTGGACCTCCTAAATCAACTCCTTCCTCATTTTTTCCCATGTCATCAGAGAATTTTACAGACATCATCAGATTGGGGTCATAGGACAACCTCTTGAATCCCCGAATGGCTCCCTCCCAGACAGCAGATCTATTTATGTTAAATCTGCACCGCTGATTTACGTTAATTTTGCTGGCCAGTTCCTACAGTATCTTCTTGACAGGAACATTTTCTACACTATGAAAAAACAAAAAAATAATGATGATCAGAAACGCAGTGATGTGACATTTTTAACAACCTGTATTTTGTGAAATTATTGTTCATAACCAAGCAATTAATTTTAAACACTTTTCTCCTATAGTAAAGTAGTAAAACTAGCCCATGTTTAAGCCATTAATTGTTCAATAACCCATATCATAACATTGTGTAAGGAATAAACAGTCTACATCAATGATCAGATCATCCTTATTTCTCAAACTCATAATCTGCATGCACTACTCACATGTGACTCTCCAGACTGGCAACTATTGCCTGCTGTAATCCTTCATCCTCAGAACTATCATCAGAAATGGTAGCAACCAGTGTTAAATAAGAAGAGTAGTTGTCCTCATCAAGAATGCTTGTTCCATTATGTCTTGCAAGGCAGACTTCATCTGGACCACTTATGCCTCTTGTACTGCTTGTGCCAGAACCACTATCAGAACCACTGGTGCCAGGAATACCATCACTTCCTGCAAGGCACCCTCCATCAGGACCACTTGTGCCTCTTGTACATCTTGTGCCAGAACCACTGGTGTCAGGAATACCATCACTTTCTGCAGGGCACCCTCCATCAGGACCACTTGTGCCTCTGGTACTGCTTGTGCCAGAACCACTGGTGCCAGGAATACCATCACTTCCTGCAGGGCACCCTCCATCAGGACCACTGGTGTCAGGAATACCATCACTTCCTGCAAGGCACCCTCCATCAGGACCACTGGTGCCAGGATTCCAGTCACTTCTTTCCTCACTGTTGGGGCTGGTGCCAGGGCAATCTTCATCATCACTGCTAATGCAAATACTAGCCCTTGTATTCTTTTTTGGCGTACTATTGGGCGAAAGTTTGTCATCGTCTTCACTGTCATCCTGAAAAAGAAAGACAGCCATATTATGTGTGTATATCTATAACTATCTATCTATCTATCTATCTAATGGCAGTAACAAATTAAAAGGCAAACTCACCAAAAGCATCCTTGATGGTTTGACATAAAGAGCTTTAGTTTTATAAACTTTATGGATAAGAATCCCATTCAGCTCCTGGTCCTTTTGGAGCTTAGGGCACACCAACTTATTGCCACAAGCCATTAGGAACTGGAGGCTACAAAAAGATGGGGAACAAAGAAAACGTTTTTAATCCAGCTAAATATGTTATACAATCATCTTAGAGATAGAATGTCAGTGTGTGTGTGTGTCAGTGTGCACAGACATGTATCCGTGACTCTGTATTTTTTAAAATGATAGTATGCTATTAAATGGATAGTGACTATGATCGTACTTCCACTGTACTGTAAGTGTGATTGTTTTTAAAAAATTAGGTACAAAGAAAGAAAAGCCTTTACCTGACATCTTCCGGAATACGCTCACCAAATCCATCCCTGATGCGTTGTATTACAGTCTGGTGGTCCCAGACCTTCTGGAACTCAAATGCACTGAGGATGTGTCCATGTTTGTGTAGCCATACTTTTGTGCCTTGTTTGCAGACAATTTCCCATGATGGATTGGGAAGTAGTATCACATCTTTGTTGAAATGGTCATGCTGCTGTGCACGAGCTCTGAAATAACAAAAGAACATTACACTGCACATAAACAGACAGTTTCAAGTCAGGCTGCCACAGCTTATACACAATTCAGAGACCACGGCAGCAGAGCATCATGTACAACCATTAGGTATCAGATATTTTAACCATGGCAAATATCAAAAGGCTTACCCTCTCCACTTATCAACACTCCTTTGACTGGAAACCAACCTTCCCATGCCTTAAATTATAAATTCCCTCTGAGATTTTAAGAGCCCCTATAAAATCACAAGTGTTTTGCTCTCTAAGACCTATACATCTTGACGGGACATTAGAGCAAACACAAGTCCGCAGTCACCTCAAAGGAAAGTCAGACGACAAATTTATCCCACACTGACATTTGCGTGTGCTTCACCTGTAAGGACGGCGCCGAAGGAAAAAAAAGGATGGCACTGAGCTAGCCAGCCGCTCACCTGCAGCTCCAAAGACCAGCTGTCAGAGCTCAGCTGTCGCGCTCTCTTTAGCCTGCGTTTGGCTGAACTTTGTATAAAAAGTTTAAGATTGGAAGATAACATCTATTTGAGCGGCGTTCAGCTGAGCCAGACCACGGGGGACGTGGCGCTGCACGGCTGCAGCGTGCATGTGTCGGTAAGGGGGAAAAACAAACAAAAAAACACATCGTCAATCGTCCTCTCCTGACAGCAGCAAAATACGCATCCCTAGTTAGAATGGCGGTACACAGGGTAAATATCGATCTCACCTTCTTCTCCTTGTGCCCGATGTCCATGTGCCGAAGATCTGCCGAGTTTGATAACGCGGGACAGATGTCCGGACCGGGCCAGCAGCTGGCTGTGGCAGGCCGCTGCGGCCACGAGATGGGAATAGCGTTCTAAGTCGACTCTCCACCGTGTCATCACTTGAGACAACGTGTGACTGTTGCCTGGTTGTTGTTGCATTAGACAATGTTCGAATTGTCTCCGCCGAAGCCAAAATGTTGTTAAGTAACGCGGCAGCTTCTGTCAGACCACCGGAGAGCTCCTGAGACGACATGTGCGCTCCAAAGACGCTCCACTCATGGATGTATGGCTCCACTTCCTCTTCCGAGCCGCCTTCCGGTTACACTGAAACGCCTTCCGGTTACACTGAAATCTCAGTAGTGTGTGTGAGAGCGTTTCAGTAGTGTGTGTGAGAGCATAACATTTCAGTAGTGTGTGTGAGAGCATTTCAGTAGTGTGTATGCAAGCGTTTCAGTAGTGTGTGTGAGAGCATAACATTTCAGTAGTGTGTGTGAGAGCGTTTCAGTAGTGTGTGAGAGCATAACATTTCAGTAGTGTGTATGAGAGCATTTCAGTAGTGTGTGTGAGAGCGTTTCAGTAGTGTGTGTGAGAGCGTTTCACCTGTAAGTGTGTGAGGTTTTTACTATAGTGTGTGAATATGTTTTGTTTTATATGTGTGTGTGAATGGTAATCCTGAATAATGTCCCAGACGGCCCCTCATAGTCTTGGATGTCTTATACTGAAGAAGTTTAATAGACTTGATCGATCAAGGAGAACAGAAGAGTCCCTGACACAACATGAGTGCGCGATGTCACCTCAATTCTGAGGGCCAAGCTGCAAAGTTCAGATTCATATACTAGGAAGGTGGACCGAGCCCACAAAGGGAGATGTGCTAACATTCCATTGGCTATTGGGCATAAACAATAAGATAAAGACTCACACCATCTGGGTGACGCGAGAACAACAACGGTCTCTCTCACTAAGAGTGTTATCTGGCGAAGGCGCCAGGGGAATGAACATGGCCTTGGCATGTCCCTAGGAGAGAGTACAGGTCAGATAAACTGTCTCTAGTAATATATCTAAAAGAAAACGTCCAATTCTCAACTTTCACCTATAAACGAAAGGGATTGACCTTTAACTACACAAACTATATGGAGAAGTGAAATTCTTCCCTAACAGTGACAAAAGACCGAAAAGTGTGATTGTCACCCTCAATGCATGAGCCCTGCAGTGCCAATGATTATGCTGTGACATGCCAACCGTGGCACGAGTGCCAAAGGTTGCTGACCCCTGGTCTAAAGTAAACAGGAAGTCGGAACAGAGTCCTAGGGATTTTGTACAATTGTCTTCAAGCAATACTAAAGAGTTTTCATTTTTGGTTGAGCTTGGCGGTGCTTGTGGACCAAAGCGGTAGTGTTTTGCCTTGAGGAAGACCCCGTTTCCCATGAGCACCAGCACGTAGTGTTGTAAACATCCTGATGTTCCGGTCGTGTGCAGTTTGATTGGAAATTAACAGAACACGGGTTCAAACTAGTGATGGACATTTCAAGCAAAAGCACAATTCGATAATCGATCATTTTTGGAATGTCCCCCCCCCAACCACACACACACACACACACTGTGTGTCGCTCCTTCTCTTTCTCGTCATTTGAAATGAAACACACAGAACTTTCTGATTGTTGTAGGAGTCTTCACATGTTTCTCTTTCTGCGACAGTAAAAAGGGAACATTTACATTTTTCAGACAAGACGACAGTGTCATAAACAATTCAATTCGATT
The DNA here is from genome assembly GCA_019059645.1 of Caranx melampygus. Taxonomy (NCBI): domain Eukaryota; kingdom Metazoa; phylum Chordata; class Actinopteri; order Carangiformes; family Carangidae; genus Caranx; species Caranx melampygus. Next base: position 121,250 of record JAFELL010002586.1, on the reverse strand, counting down.
TGATTCGATTTTTTTTTAACTGAACGACTATTTGAATATTCGAGCTCAAGCCGAGCCAATAATAATCCTCGTCTGGGCTTTGATTTTGTTCCTCTCCCTCGTTCGTTCTTTAGTCTCCACAGACAAAACCTTTAATTTCTTTGGTTTTCTTGCTGCTTCTGCCATGATAGTGGTAATCCCACAGAGGCGTTCGCGTCGACTTCCATCTTTTTAACGAATGGGGATAGGAGGAAGTGACGTATACCGTAAAGCAGTCAGCACATTTGTAGTTTTTTGTGTGGAGGGGTTCCTACCATCCACCTCGAAGCTGCTTAGTGCCAGTGAAGGCGATACAGACAGAGGTGTCATTCAACCTGTTGTAAGTCGATGTACCATCACAAAAGTTCTGAAAATATTATATGAAGGTTGAAAAGTTACTTAGTGTTGGTTTAATATTTGATGTACCTCACATAAAGATGTTGGCTTGAGGCGTGGTCTCTTGCTCCACCTAGTGTCACGGTGGAAAATACGCATAGACAAACGCATGCCTCTTGCATCGCCACACAGTCCATACACACTACTTCAACACCCGAGCACAGACACTCACAATCAACGCCGCACACAGCTGCTTGGGGAGGGTTGATGCAAGCCTACTAGGTGGGCACAGAGGCACGGAGATGCTGGGGCATGGACGCAAGAGGTCCTGTTCAATGCAGCTTGCAGTTTAATGTTAGTGTTGTTTTCCACTGGTGGAAACAGCTGATAGAGACTAAGGAATTAAGACATCTTCCAGACTCACAAGTAAGAACAAGTAAACAGCTAGCAATTGCATAAGTATAGCTCCTTTAAACTGAAAGTATGACTTTTGGACTCTACTTTGGACTCTTGGACATTGTGATGTGTATTCTGACATTTCACTGGAAAAAGTAGCAGAATGTATTTGTGCAGGACATTATTATACACAGAGTCCAGGCGCTTAAAAAAAGATACATAACACAATAACTACAATAGTAAAACTGTATAAATCTGTTCTTCTAAAAACATTACAAAAACACCAACTATAAAAAAGATAATACCTCAGCTATGTGTAAGATTTAAAAATAGATAAAGGCAGAGAACATGACAATTTTTAGCCTCTTTTTAGAGGTTTGATCGTCATTGGGAGCTGGTTCCACAGTGGCAGCATAAGTGCTGGCTGCCATTTCACCCTTCTGATTTCTAACCACTAACTGATCTGCTACTGCAGGACTTAGAGATCTGTTTAGCTCATATATATGATACATTTCTGAAATATATTTAGGGCTTAAACCATTTAGTGACTTACTGACAATAAGTAAAATTTGAAGTCAAGTCTGTAACTGATGGAAAACCAATGAACTTACAGACCATGAACCTTAAAGCTGGGGTAGGCAGGGTTTGTTTTGAAAACAGACTACAGCTCCCAGTATCTTTGACCAATCAAATCTATTCTGGTCTGGGAATTCCTGACACCCATTGTGCTGTTTGTCAAGACTCTGTAAATTCATGTGTGTGTGTGTGTGTGTTTGTTGTGGATGTCTTTCTTTATAAAGAATAGTAGATGAAACTTTAATTGAGTTTGTGTGTATTTGCTGGGCTTGTTATAAGAACAACATGAGGAGGACATAGTTTGTAACAAACAGTAGGTGGCATGCAGAATAATAGGTTTGACAGCTGAAGGCATCCTCAACAGTATTTCTGTCAGTCATGTTCATTGGGTACTTAGTGATTTCTCTGTTTCCTAGAGACAAACTTCATTGAGACAAACTAATGTGAACTGTTTCCATTGATCTCTATGCAGCATTAAACCAGTGGTTGTAAATTGCTGTTCCTTTTTTCGAAGAACAAACACACAATACACGTGTGGTTTGAATCATTTATGTTAAAAGTTACTGAGAAAGAAACAACAAACACCAGCACACACTAACCATAAAGCTAACGTCACACAGAATAATAAGAGCAGCTGCCAGCACAGGGACACTGAGAGTCATGCCCCTTGAATAAACACAACATGTTTTGTTCCTTTTTAAATTGTAAAGGAGTACCAAGGTTGCTTTGCCTTTCTGTGAGGTCATTTATTGTTTGGCTGGCCATTTTGAAGTGACATAATGTTTATATGGTTTCCAGTACACAGTGTAGTGAGTGGTTGTCAACCTGGGTTCCCTTAAAGGATCATAAGATAAATCTGAGAGCCATGAGGAGGTTAACAGGATAGAAAAGCATACAACATGGATTTGATTTGGCATTCTATTGTTCATTTGGCATTCTGTTGTTCATAGAATGCCCTATACCAAAAATGGTATTCTAGTCTAATGTGGCATACAATGATGACATGAGACTGCTGCTGAAAGTGCCACGTTGGAGCAGTTCTACTGAAATGTCTGCTGGTGTTGGAGTATCCACCTTTCCTCCTGTCCTCAGGAATCTTGTGTCAGCATGGGGGAATACATGAAAGCACCTTAATTTGCCTTATTTACAGTCTTTTATAGTCTTCCTCCAGCTGCTTGCATGCTGTAGGAGAGTCCTGCTAAGTCGATTACCGAATGTCAGTGTTCCTATCTGTCTTCTCTATCTGTTTCTAGCAATAACTAGCGAGTCTTGATAGGGAAATGAACAGGGTTGAGTTGCTCAAACTATCACAGTCAACAAAGTGTGCATGAATTTTTGAAACTAAGCCTCACTGGACTCCTTACCTTACTTTTCTACTGCATTCAGTAATTTACTTGTTAGGTCTTCAGCTGGAGGCGAGGGGGTGAGTTCTGTTTATGTCTCTTTTCAATAGAAACCACGCAAAGCAAGCGGATGATTGATGTACTGGGACCCTATTTGTACTGTTGGAGAATTTCGGTGCTGTTCTGAGCATTATTTGTGGCTATGTTTGTTCACATCCAATAATACGATAGCAGTGGTAGCAGAAAGAGACATAATAGTCATTGTGTCCCTAGTAGTTAATAACTTACTCTATGGGTGGGTGTGTTGTTTTCAGCTGGGGGGAGGGCTTCAAAGGTTACTGTATCGACTCAGTGCTCTAAAGTTTTTCAGGAAGTGAGGGAAAAATTTTAAAAGGGGTCAGAATGATCTCTGCATCAGAATGATCTCTGCATCTCCCTGGGGTGGAGTGCGATGCAGATGACCTGACAGGAACACCCATGATGGAAAAAAAAGATTCCATATATATAGAGATACACTTACCCACACGCAGGGGTGCAATATGTGGAGCCACAGAGATGTTATATCACACATGTAGCATCAATGTAGCGCCAAAAAAGAAATTTAATTTTTGGTTCAACAAACACTGAACTCTGTCCAAATGATATTTGGCCCTCCTACATTGAGGACCTGATTCTGACATCAAATGTCCAATAGGGGTGCAACAGTTAACTGACATAGTCATTAAAAATCAATAACAAAATTAGTTGCCAATGAATTCAGTAGTCGATAATTAGTTGGTAACATAATCACCCGTTGTCCTAGTGCAGCTACATGAACATCTGCACAGTAACGAGCTTTTTGAAGCTTTCCAGTCTGGATTTAGAGAACACCATAGCACTGAAACAGCACTGGTCAAAGCTTCCGACAGAGGTGTTGTCTCTGTACTTGTACTTCTGGACCTCAGTGCTGCATTTGATACCATGGATCACAGCATCTTGCTACAGAGACTAGATCATGAAATTGGGATTAAAGGATCTGCTCTAAATTGGTTTGACCTATCTGACAGGTTTCGCTTCGTTAATGTTAATAATGACCATTCGGAGTACAGCAGAGTTACGTGTGGTGTGCCACAGGGCTCAGTTTTCGGGCCAGTTCTCTTCACTACTTACATGCTTCCATTAGGGGATATAATCCATAAGCACTTGTCAATTTCCATTGTTACGCTGATGATTCTCGGCTCTACTTATCGATAGAGCTGGATGATAGAAGCCGCCTCATCAATCTGCAAGATTGCTTGAACTTCCCTCTAACTTCCTACTGCTGAACTCAAAACAGAGGTTATTGTGATTGGACCTATCCATCTCAGGGACATATTTTCCAATCAGATTGCTACTCTGGATGGCATCACCCTGACCTCCGGTCCAACAGCGAGGAACCTTGGAGTCATTTTTGACCAGGATATTTCCTTCAGCTCCCACATAAAGCATGTGACTAGGACTGCCTTCTTTCACCTGCGCAGTATAGCTAAGATCAGGAATATCCTCTCTCAGAGTGATGCTGAGAAACTGGTCCACGCATTTATTACTTCTAGGCTAGACTACTGTAACTCTATCTTGTCAGGATGTCCAAAAAACTCTCTAAAGAGTCTCCAGTTGGTCCAGAACGCTGCAGCGAGGGTATTGACAAGAGTTAGTAAGAGAGAGCACGTCTCCCATTCTAGCTTCTTTCCATTGTCTTCCTGTAGGATATAGAATAGACTTCAAGATCCTTCTACTTACTTACAAGGCTCTTAATGACAAAGCTCCATCTTATCTGAAAGACCTCATTATTCCATACTGTCCTACCAGAGCACTTCGCTCCCAGAATGCAGGTCTGTTAGTGACCCCCAGTATCTCTAAAAACAGACTGGGAGGTAGAACCTTCAGTTACCGGGCTCCTCTATTGTGGAACCAGCTCTCTCCATGGGTCAGAGAGGTAGACACTCTTTCTACATTTAGTCTAGGCTTAAGACCTTCCTCTATGACAGAGCTTTTAGTTAGGGCTGGCTCAGGCAGTCCTGATCCATTTTATCGCTACGCTGCTATAGGCTTAGACTGCTGGGGGACACATCAGGTTACATGGAGCCCTATCCTTCCTCTCCTCTTCTCTCCTCTTCTCTCCTCTCCTCTCCTCTCCTCTCACACATTTTGAACTGTCATTAACTGTTGCACTTTGTAGTCTGGCCTTGGTGTCTCGCACTCTCTCTGTATTTCCATAGATCTCTTCAGAGCTCCATCCCCCTGCACCAACCAACCAACCGCCACCTCCATCACCTCCTTTCTCCTGCTGTTAAACCGGCCTGCACTCCCTGCTCACGACCCTGTCTGCCGTCCAGTAGTCCCATTAAGCTGGCCTTCCCTCCCTGCCCACCAGGAGCTTCCTTCATCATTTTTCGTTAACTGACTGATTCCATTTCCATGTTTTCCATATTCCATGTTGTAAATTGTTTTCTTGCATGTCTGCCTGTCCTGGGTGAGGGATCCCTCCTCTGTTGCTCACCCTGAGGTTTCTCCATTTTTTCCCTGTTAAAAGGGTTTTCTTGGAAGTTTTTCCTCAGTCGATGTGAGGGTCTAAGGGCAGAGGATGTTGTCATAATGCTGTGTAAAGCCCTTTGAGACAAACTGTTTGTAAAAACAGGCTATACAGATAAAATTGCCTTGCCTTGCCTTTTACTGTAGTCTTGAACTTGAACAATGTAGGAGATCCTCCTTGTAAAGCAGCACGTGAAATCTGTGTACAGCATGGGGAATACATGAAAGGACCTTAATTTGCCTTATTTTACAGTCTTTTATAGTCTTTCTTGAATGTTCTTGTTTAATGGGTTTACACTGCTCAATGCTCAGAATTTCGGATGGAAGGTCAAGAAATTGAAGATTATATGAGAACTTAACAGAATGTTATACTTCTGATGGTCACTTGATATGTCTCCATCTGTGCAGAACAAGTTATGGCAGGGCAGCAGATGTGCAGGTAGAAAAGTGATGTAGGTACATGGATATGGCTTGAGGCCCAGCAGCCGTCTATTCAGCAGTGATTTAGTGTCTGACATAGGTGAGCCTTGTGCCTCAATAGCACTAAAAGGCTCATCCTACCTAATGGGGTTCCTCTATGACGCAGATCAGGAGAGGCAAGCCCTCCCCTTCTTTTACTCTGACATATAATCCTACACACACACACATACACAAACATCTACTGGACATCCGTTCAAATGCAAGCGCACAGACACAGATACAGTACACATACATTTGCATGTACTCTGGCCTATGTACACAATATACTGTACATACACACGTGCTGTCTGGTACACTAATGAAAAGGAAGGGAATTGAGACAATAGTGTATGACAAACAGTTGTGCAATTGATTTTGAGAAACGGCTCTTGTCAGAGGCGGTCATTGATTGATCTCACTGAAGAGAGCTCATTTACTCAGTGTGTGGGTGGAGGCCCAGGCGGTGGTGATCATTACTGGAGAGGCTGTGGTATCACTTTATTAACTTAATATGGTTTGATGATTCACTGTAAAGGGGAGGGGGCCTGTCACGGCCAGCTCAGGTTTTTATTGCAAAGTACACTAAAAATATATAATTTAACTTAGAGAAAACAAAACATTTTTCAAAGCTTTTTAATTTTAAATTAATTTGATTAATACATTGACTAGAGCTGACTCACATGTATGGCCACAAATATATTACTTATGGTTAAACACATAGTTTTGACCCACATCAATTATATTATTTGTAGTTACATAAAGTAATTCTGGCTGTTGTATACTGAGCTCAAGTGCAGTGGGTGTAGTGCTGGAGTTGGTGCTATTCAAACAGGGTTATGAATAAAGGAGTGCGTCACTGTGTAGTATACATCCCTCCCCAGCAGATGGCCCCGCCTGCAAGTGCTTAGCTGTGAGGGTGGTGTCAGTTGGTGCGTCCATATTGATTTGGCATTTGAAATATAGCATGCAATGTAACATTTTTGGAAGGTTCTTAAATCATTTATTGCCGGTGAAGCTTCTCCACAGCCACAAGTTTGCTTTTCCTCCTATTTAATTAATGACATCAATGCAAATTGGGGTTAGCAAATGGTCAAAATGACTGGTGGATTTTGTGAATGGAGCACTTAGTGACTAAGGAATGACGTCAGCGCAAAGCCATATCCCTTATTAGTGAGCCAGGACTTAGGGTAGGCATCCCATTGGCTCACCGTAGCATCAGAGTGATGTGATTGGCTGCCGGGAGATAATTAAACACCTACACAGTCAATGCACAAATCCAAGTGGTGGGATATATAGGCTGGTGCGTTGGCACTGCATGCAACAGAGTCAAGAGTTGTTCTGCAAGTTGAGAGAAAGTCAATTTATTGTGTTTTGCATAGTGGTACATAGAGATTTATATTTATTTATTTATTTATTTTGCGGGGTGATTATCACAGAAAGGTAAGTGTTGACTTTTGATGCTGTGTTGTGTTTGAGTTGTAATGGCAGCTTGACTTTAAATGTACCTGATAAGCTGTTTGCATTGTGTGTGTGGATCAGAGAGGATATGGTCACAGTAATCTGTGATGACATGATTGTGTTAGTAATGGGATTGGTGTGTTTCCACTGGTGTCACCAGCATCTCTACCACCCATTTAATGAGGCTCCAGTCTGCTGCTGCAGTCTACTACAGAGACTGAGAGAGAAAGGGGAAAAAAACAGAGAAGAAAAAGAGGGCTCAAAGATGAGCAGAAGCTTAAGTAAAGGGAATGAAAGAGAAGGAGGAGATGGACAGAAGGAAACATTTGAGTGTGTGTGTGTGTGAATGTGTGTGTGTGAGAGAGAGAGAGAGAGAGAGAGAGAGAGGGAGGGAGAGAAAGTGCTGGCAGCTCATTACACTAATGCACTGGTCCCCTAGGGAGTTGGCAAGCTTGGAGCCCCTCACCCCTCCTCTCCCAGCACCAGCAAGTACTACATGCATCACATAGTCTAGGTCCCCCACCTCCCCTTACACACAGGCAAACACACACACTCAGACGCACACACCTACACACAGACATGCCACACTCTGAGACCTGAGGCGCATGGCATGAGAGAACTACCTGTCCTGTGCTCTTGGCTGGATGTGTTGGGAAAACTGTGCATTTTGCAGAAGAAGAGTAGGGGGTATTGCTCTGAAAGGGTGTTGTGTGGAGGTAAAAGCAAGGATGTTCAGCAGGAGTCCAGAGCTAAATAGCAGCAAGATGGGAGGTGGGTAGAGCTGAAGTCACTCCTCAGGAGTGACTTCAGCCAGCAGACAGACAGCTTTTTCTTCCCAACAGCATGAGAAGATCAGACATCTGCAATTATTTTCTTCTATACATGTTGATGTTTTTTTTAACTAACTTAAGAACTTCTGTCAGTGCTGTGTGAGTGTGAATGGCAGCAGTCTTGTGTACAAGCAACTGACTGGGATGTCTCTCTCGCTGTGTAGGGGACCATGGTTATGTTGAAGATCTCTGCTTTCCTTGTTGCCTACGCCCTGGTCATCTGCCAGATGTACTGCTCACAAGCCGCACCTGCCAGGTGAGATGCTCCACATTTGCACTTCATTCATTGTTTCATCTACTTGGAATACAAGCAGTAGAATTACAGGCAACTTGTGGGATGGAGTTATGTGTCTGTTAGGCTATCAAGAACAGTTTTCTGTCTTTTTTGAAAAATAGTCAAATATTTTCAGTGCTGCTGGAGCGAGGTGTAAATATATACAGACCAACATGTATAACAGCAGCAGATAGTACAGTGTGTAACAATGTGCATCCATATAAACTCCAAATGGTTAATCTTAGTTTATGAAGCTAAATTTAAGGCTTAATTGTTGTCACATACCTTTATATAACAAGTGCATCTAATTAATGTTGTGTTAATCAAATTCACTGTTCTATTTTAACTGTAATCTTATTTGATGATATTACACTTTAGAGCGAATGGAAACAAAAAAGAACTAAAAAAAAATAAAATAAATAAGGCTGGGGACTAAAAAATGAGAGAGATAATTATGATCTACATATTTATATGAAACCTCATTCAAGCCCCTCCTCTCTCTGTTCCCATGGAGCTATTGATTTAGTAATAAATCTGCAGGCGGCTGCACATCAGCCCGTTTCTCTCAGATGGGGCACTTTCTGCAGATTGTTTCCCCGCATTGGCCAGGGGCCCTCCAACTCAGACGTCATCCCTCTAAGAGTTAGTGACGTCCCAGCTACCCTCCCCAGCCCCCTCCCACCCACCTTCCGACCTGTCCTACCCATCCAGCCAGTCCAGCAACAATTTACCCCACCCTAACCCCCCTCCTCATGTACACCCCCTACCCACCGCTCCTTTTAACTGCAGGTGATAATTCTATAGCGAAGGATTTAATGCTTACCTCAGTGCCCACCCCTCCTGACCCCTAAAACCTTCCTGTTTGCACTCCCTCCTTCACCACAGACCAGATCTAGAGTCCATGTCAGACCGAGTCACCCTCACGGACTATGAGGTGCGAAGGTTACTCAATGCCATTGTGAAGGAGTTTGTGCAGATGACAGCAGAGGAACTGGAGCAGCAGGCAACTGAAGGAAACAGGTACAGATGACTTCTCATTTTCACTGTACTCTAACATTTTCTCCCTGCGCACAGAGAGTGAAGGCTGACTAATCACTGGAGAGAAGGTGAATGGTTACATTAAATGTCTAGGCTAAAATGAAAAGGTAGGCTGTGCAGGACTTGCAGGAAGCATATCATTTGACTTTGACACCACAGATGATGTGTCTTTTTAGTGCCCTCACTTACTTGCTGCACTCAGGTGAATAGGTATGTACTCCTCAGCAAAAGAAAGGAGAGAAAAAAACTGATAATTCCAAAGAAACGATGCTACTGCACACATAAACAATCCCTATTTTCTGTCTTGACCCTGCCCCTGCATGGATTACTTTGATTTTGACTTTGTTTGAAGGGACTATTTCCAGCTTGCCTGCCAGGCATGTGAGCAGCGTGTGCCTAACTGAATAAGTGTGCATGATGTCAATTAAGTGGAGTAGCATGACAGTGGGCGCGACTGGTTTCTGTTTGTTCTGTGGGTGTAAAAGATGTGGATTGACTGGGGGTGGGGGTGGGGAATAGAGATTTTGGTGCATGAGGGGACGGATGACAAGGTGTTTGAATGATGGGAAGGGAGGAAAAGCATGGGATGTGATGGCATGAGGAAGAAATGCATGTGAGAACGCTAGTGGGTGAATGGAATACAAAAGAAGAGAGACATGAAGAAAGTGTTATCTGCATGTTTCTCATTTCGATGAGCCTGTTCTATGCATGTGTTCTGTGTGTCCCCTCCCTGACAGCATGGACAGGCTCCTAACCAAGCGCTGCTCCAACCTCAGCACCTGTGTGTTGGGCAAACTGTCTCAGGAGCTGCACAAGTTGCAGACGTTCCCTCGCACGAACGTGGGAGCAGGAACGCCCGGCAAGAAGCGCAGTGCGCCTGAGAGTGACAGCTATGCAAGCTACACCGAGACATTTGACAGCATCTAACCCCTCCTCATTCTCACCCTCTCTCAGACCCTCTTCTACCTATACAGCATCTCCTCCTCCTCCAGTCGTTCCTTTCCTTTCCTTTCCTTATCCCAGTTTCTTTTTTATCATGTTGGGACTGGCAAGTGCATGTTGATTTTACCTGCTTGACTGAAACAAGAGGAATATGGTGCAACCAACTTTTCAGTTCTTTCCTCCTACCCTCCTATATATAGATCTTTTTTTTTTTTTTGGCAGAGGTGATATGTCCCAATCATTCCAGACAGTCAGACTTAGTTTTCATAAATGTAATTCAGGAGCTAGTTCAGACATCCATCTTTGTGTACTGTATGTGGAGTCATTTGATAGCAGTGCAAAGCCCCTGAAACTTAAGAGTTAAGAGAGATCACTTAATGGAACCATTAATAAATGATCCACTCATGCGACACCCATGTTTGTTGTTCAATAAACATATTTTTCTACCAGGAAGCCTTAGCTCATTTTCATTCTTAGGGATGCTTTAAAACAGTCCTGGATCTATTTGCATGTATAGATTTCAAAAGGACATTAAATAGGGTTTTCCAGCATCTGAAATAATCTCTGAAGCTCTCATCATGTCAAAAGGTAAGAATGACAAACTACAGAAAAAATACCATTAAACTTTGCATTCTTGATGTATATTTTTTAACTTCTATGTCTTAGCCTCATGTTTCTGTGCCTTGAGGGTGATGTTGATAATATTGATGAGTGTCACACCTGATCTTGGCATTAATCCCTTGTTTGCTCTCATGAAGCAGCGTTACAGCACAGAAGCGAGCCTGCAACACGGCCACCTGTGTGACTCACCGCCTAGCGGACTTCCTCAGCAGGTCAGGGGGAATGGGCAACAGCAACTTTGTTCCCACCAATGTCGGTGCCAAGGCCTTTGGCAGGCGAAGGAGAAGTGTCCAGATGTAAGCGTCAACAGGGAAATGGTAAAGAAAGATCTGCATTCTCCCTTGACTGTATTTCACCTCCAAATTTAAAAACTAACAACAAATTGAAATACAAACATTTGGACAATCAGACCTTTAAAACCTTTGACTTTCAACAGAATATATATATATATATATATATATATATATATATATTTTTTTTTTTTTTTTGTTGTTTGTTTGTTGTTTGTTGTTTAATAAGAGTTTTGGGCTCTTCTTGTAATGACTAAATTTCTCTCTTTCTGCCTTTGTTCCTTCCAGGAGTTGAAAAACGAAAACATCAGAAAAAAATCAGAGCAAAAACCAACAAAAACAAAACTGAAGTGGAAAATAATCACTGAACTGGCCCTTTACCCACTGTCTCACCTTCTTATGGAAAAAAAGACACCACAGGACTCCTTGTCCCCATTTCCATCCTGTTAGTGAAACTGTTTGCTTTTGGCAAATAAAAGAAAAAAGAGAAAGAGAGAAAAAACACTTTAGTTTATGTAAATGAACAAATGAACTCCTGAAGAAAAAAACATTGTTCTGGTTCCTCTTTTTTATACATGACTTCATTTGAAAAAATAAAATGAACTCAGCAGTGGTTATCACCTTATGTTTTCTGTCCTTTCACCCCGTTAGAGCACATTTCTTCCATGCAATGCTTCTCATTTGAGATTCATATTCCCACATCCTCCATACCTACCCACCCCCTCCCCCTCCCCACCACCACCATCTTTTCCCTCCCGAAGGTACCCCATTTTGCTGTGTGCCAGAGGGATGCCATTAAAGATCAGCCTACCCAAGGCCCCCCCACAACGGCTGTTGTCTTGTGCCTTGATGTAGAACAATTTACATGAACATGATTGTACAGTTCTGTTTCGAGACAATAACGAAGACCCAAGCGAGGATGAAGAGAACGATGACATTGATATTGTAAACAATATTGTGAAAAATTTCAGCAAGATTAAAATGTATTTTAGATACACTCTGGTTTGGGGTACTTGTGTTGTTCTTCAAAGGTTTTTAAGCATTTAGGTATAGAAAAAGACTGAATGACTGGGAGGTTGAAGAGCTTATATTTGTATATTAACTGTTATATAAATAATAATTGCCCATAAATTATAACTGATACATCTCAAGTAGAACCCAGAGTGATTTGTAATTCATTCTTAATGAATTTGATAACACTTCCCACTGACAGAGACACACAAATTTACTGAAATCTGTTGCACACAACTCTGATGGTAGAAAATGAATCACAATCTCCTGTTGTGCAGCGTGGGTTGTGTTGTGTGCAAATAAAGATCCATCGGATTCATTAACACCACAGATATGTTGAAATGCATCATAATATGACACAATAGCTGCATGGGTAATTGCTTAATAATAAAGGCTGTCAAATCTGCAGTCAGGCTGGTTCCTCAGCTCCATGCAGCCATGCAGATGAATGCACACCATTCAGTTCGGTTGGAATTACTATATTTCACTTTACTTGCCATTGATTTCCCTTGTAATGGTGCAAGAATTCTTCCATTCTTATCTATTTTGGCAATAGCAGAACAGAAAATGTCTCTTCAGGAACAACTCACACAACAATATTTTGTTCATACTACACTTACACATAAGTCAGTTGACAGACTGGCCCACTTTTAATCTTCGAAGGTACAGGATCTGGGATGTGAACTTTTTGGGTGTCTGTTGCTCTTGCAGCAACACTCCAATAGGTGGCAATGCAATTATCTTCTTTACAAATGTTTGAGTGGAGTGCATTGCTGAAGAGCATTGCTCTCATGCCTGCCTCAACGCAGCTAAAGCATGAAAATGTCTCCACTGCTGATGAACACAAACCACCTCAGCAGGTGCTCTGAGGCTGCTGGACTTTTTTCAGTTTACATTAATATATAATTGATCTCAGCCCTGAAAGAATAAGAGGGAAATGGAGTTACATAAGGTTTCTAAGCTTGGCAATGAGGTGTGAAATACCAACTTGTTGAACACTCCTCTAGGCACATCATGATGGCAAATGACCTGCCAATACCACCATAACAGTGAGATTGGATTTTGATTGTTTCCAATTAAGAATAAAGTACACTAAATGGTACTTTGAAAGAGGATGTTTTATTCAGTGCAGACAGTAGCTGTATAACAGTGAACTCCTACAAGTCAGTGACTCATGCTGAGCACATGGGCCCTCATGTGTGTACCTCGTCCTGCACATTTTGTTGCGCAGGACTGACATTACCATAAATTATCTGAACATTAATAAAGTATTAATTTTTGTGATTGATAAAAGCATAGTCACTGGTGGATGGAGGCTTCAGACGTATATATGTCGACAATCAGTTGTACCAATCACATTAGGAAACCCATGAAATCCTACTTTATTAACAGTTTGCTGAACATCAGAATTTGGGAAACTATAATTAGGTGCCATGAACACAACTTTATAATTGTCAGCACTGATGCCATGGTCCGGCTGATGGAGGGTTATGACACCCTCCATCACACACCAGCCCGACCCCCAATCTCCCAGGGTCCCAGTAGACCACTTGCACCAGAACAGGTATCACACTGGACTGGATCATCTCAGGGTTCCAGTGTCCAGCTGAGAAAGAGACTGAGCAGCCGTTCTCTCTCCTGCAGGAGATCTTCTCACTGGAGGAAGTGTCTGTCTGTGATCTGCACTGCTCTGACAGTAAAAGGATGGTCATTGACTGTTTCTGTTCAAACAGCTGATTAATGAGCATCTGTCCTGTCACTGACTCCTGCGTGTTCTACGCTGGTTCAAATGTGCGTACTTGCTCAGACCTGGGGCCTCATTTATAAAACTGGAAAGATTACAGGTGGTGCACAGAGGAAACACAGGAAATGCGTGCGCACAAAAACTCCCTGATTTGTAACTGAGTGAGCATGCAGGTCCTACACCCGTTTCCATTTATCAATCACATCAGCTGTAAAGTTGGCGCACGCTTTTCTCCACCCATGGTGCCTATATAAGGTAAGGGGTACACCCTTTCAAAATATTCATTCATACTAGTGCTGAACGATTTGACAGCAAATGTACAATTACGATTATGGTGGACAATATTGCGATATGCGATTGTGATTACAATATTGTAAATGAATGGTGTCATGAGTCTATTTGCTTGGTTATCAAGGACAACACTGAGAATAACAATAGATTTGAAGAGTGTATTTGTCAACTTAAAACATACACATTATAATTAACATTAGAAATACAAGACCTAAGATTTTTACAGTACTGTTTTCCAAATAACTTAATATTCAAAATAAATAAATAAAAGTACTTTCTGCACATCACTCTCCAAATCCACTCCTTGTTAACTGAGTATTTCCCTTACAGTTTATTTTGGGTGTTTTTTTTTTATTAAATATGGAGAGAGAAAAAAAAACTAACTTTTTGTGCAGTTTCATAGTCTAATGCATTGCTATCATTTCATTACATTTATTACAATGCATTTCTCTCCTCTTCAACGGGAGGGTCCCCACCCCTTCTATCACAGCACACCAGTGGCATCATTAGGCCTATTTTAGGGGGCTGAAGCCTCCCCTAAATATTCTTAAGACCCCCCCCCCCCCAAAAAAAAATAATCTGGTGTCATGTGAAACAAACAGGGTGTCATATGAAAGCGGAGACTCTACTAATTACAAAGATGTCTGTACCACCACTGTGTGACCAAAACTCCATGAACCAGCAGCCAAAGAGTAGCAAAAATAAGCATCACAAAATCATAAAGTGCGTCTTACCTTTGTTGTTTTCTGATCAAAAGTTTTATTCCAGCTCAAAAAAACGCTGCTACTTAGCTAGCTAGTTAGTCTGAAATGCATTACAGATGAAAATGTAATGTAAGACAAAGGGGTTTCCAGAGTGAAGTGTGCACTCTTTTTACCATATACTATCTTTGGGGTGACTTCAGATGTCAGCTGTGTTTCTCACTTTACGCATGAATGCACATCGTGAAACAAGCATCAAGGTGGTGTACTATGAAGCGAGTCTAAAGCCAGGCTTTCCTGTATCATAAAGGTGGCTCTCTTTTAACCCGGCTAGATCACCATGGTTACTTATGCTTAGCTCATAACCTGGTCCCAACCAGGTTATGTTAAGAGTTTCAACTTAAAATCGGCTACAAAACCGCCAGCGTTTCACCATTGGCGCACCATTGGGAGAGGGGTTTTCTAGATCACACTGATCTGCTGTGTTTCCTGATGAACTCTAGCGGTCTCCTACAGATGTTCAGCTGAGGGAATTCGCTCCATCTGCATCTGAGCCAAGCGTCAGGAGTTCATTATATATATGATTCTTTTATGTACAGTCTATGGAGGCCACTGAAAGAAGCTGCATGCTCACAGTAGGACAGATAATCAGACAGATAATCAGTAAAGTTAACAATTTCACTTTGATGTGGCCATGAATAAATTTATTTCACTGTTAGTGTTGCCCAAATGCAAATCTTGCTACAAGCTACATTCACAGTTAAATGGTCTTTGTTGTACAGAGACGATATGAGATTTACTTGTACAACACCTATAAAAACTCACTGTGTATTCATACTCACACCCAGCTTTGCTTTCAATAAAACACATACTCGCATTTGCGAGTGTGTGAATGTATCATTTTCACATGCTTTCTTTGATTACATCTTTCTGCTGTTGAGGTCGCAGTTTCCCATATGGCAGGGTCAGAGCTGCTCAAGTTTGTCTTTTATAAATCACAAATGTTGCTTACAAGTAGTGTACACCCTTTTGTGCTTAGGCAGCATTTATACATGTATATGCATGTATAAATGTTTGCATATACACTATGCTCATGTTCAGATTGATAAATGCAACCTTGGAGAGATTTGGCATACACCCATTTTTTGGGTGTACGCACAATTGATAAATGAGGGTTATGGTGTGTCATGTGATCAAAAGTCTCTCTAAACAACAACAACAACAAAAAAAAGCAAAAGGCAGCGGTCAGAGGCGTGCCAGCAATTTCTGCCATGCTGTGTCTGTTCATGCCAGTATCCTATTTCCAGCTGCCCTGACCTAGCTTTTTCACCATTTCACCCCCTGTTCTACACCTGTAGCAGCTCTTCTTCTCTAGTATTCTGCTTTTCTTCCAGTTGGTGCTAAGGTAGCACTTGACTGTGCTGCAATGGATTTGGTACTTAAAATCACAAGTTTATCTTATGAATCCACACTTTAAATAGACGTCAGGAAAAATGTGTTAAACCCAAAACCCTCACTGGCTCCAACTAGTCTCCAGTAGAAGATTTCCTTAACGTTAGTGAAGTGAACATCATTAGAGAAAAATAAAACATGAATCTTGATGTACTTTGAAAGGCCATACCAGGAAATAATACACTCATTTCACATAAATCATGTTAATTGTCCAAAGTGCAGATAACTCTTGTGCAAATATACAATTACACATTTCCATGTTGTAATTCCCAACAATAACACACCCTGAATGCATTGCCAGTGTTTTCAAATGATTTCAGGTGCAGAAAAATCTCTGAGTGAATAAAATAAGAAGGTGCCAAAGGGAGGATAAATAAAGGCCTTTCACTATTTAGATGACAAATACGGGATGTAGGTTTGGAAAACTGAGGGGATAATGAGCCCAATCAATGAGGGTGAAAGTAAAAAACAGGATGCATTTGATCGTGTTTGGTTGCACGCATGGATGCCAAGTGCGCTCCAGAGCAAATACAGGATATTTGTCACCATGTGCATGGCATCCAAGCACACAGGAACTGTGAGTACTGAGAGAGAAAATGTGTTTTTGTAAAAATTTCATGTAGATGGATCTCAATAAAAAGGGCAAAAATAGATATCAACCCCTAGACATGCCGTGTCCACATTATAGACACCAAAAAATGAAATGATTGGTGATGATGCCACTGTTCAACTGGATGACTTATTCTTTCTCAGATGAAGGGATATGTGTGACTAATAAGTGACCTTATACTGTATGAGTATAAACAGAGAAGGGGATTTGTGCTCTATTCCTCCCCCAAGCCTTAAAACCCTCTTCTGTCAGTTGTTTTTACAGCCATTCCACTCATGATCTCTCTGCCTCACTGTCTGTCCTTCTGCCTGGAGACAATCCACACTGAAGTCAGAGCCATGCTGGAATCCACATGGAAACGTTTCGTGCATAACTGTGGAGGAACCCCCCCCCCCCCCCCCCCCCCCCCCCCCCCACACACACACACACACACACACTCTCCATATTCTGATAATTGAGGGGGACGGGAGGTTGAGGGCTGATTTGTGGGTCGGTTTGGTTTTAGACTTCTTTCTCAGCAGTAATCTAACAATCCCACCATGCCAATGAGAAAAGCAGTTCTAATGACACACAGCTGCAATGAATGGGGCCCTTCCAGTTGAAAATTAGATGGTTCGTATAAGAGAAACCAAGAGGCAAGCCCGTATCTCCAGAGAGAAGACATGCCACTAGTCCAATTCTCTGAAAAACGTACCACAAAAGCATTGCAAGACCTGAGGCTTTGGAGATACGTCTGTTTTTAATGTTTTAACTGAATAGTTTTGGAATATGGAGAGCTGACATCATGACATCACATTCAGGCCAGTCTGCTTGTCCAGCTTCTGTGACTGAACTTAGTCTCTCATTCAACCTCTCTTTAATCATCATAATCTCTGGAAAAATAGATCAAAGATTGGAGCAGCTCATCCTTCAGTTTCTGTGCTGGTTCTCCTGACTGCTGATCTAAACTGATCTGAACCTATTGTCACACAACTCTGCATGAAATAATCCAAATAATCACTTCTCTTCACTAACTCTTCCACTAAAACCTGCACCTCGCTAAGTATAACCTTCAAGCAGTGTTTCTCATTGTGTCCATGACCACTCTCCATCCACCATTTAAGATAAAGTGAATAATTATTTACTCCATACAGTGAAACTAGCTCTTATGTGCACATAGCAGTGCGCATGAAGCCACCCCCTTCACATAATCACACAGTAATTGTTCACTCAAAAATACGTAGCCATATTAACTGCAGCAACCCAAACCAGCTGAGTCTCACTCATAATGGGAAACAGCCCACTGCCGTTTATATTTTCATTTTCCTTCCTCATTTTTAAACCTCCCATTTTTCCATAAGGTAGTCATTTCCAAGACCGATGTGAAACCAGACACCCAGGAGGACTCATGGTGAAGGGCCAGAAACAACATTCAGCCAGCCCAACATCCTCTCACCTTCCCCAATCCCCCTTTCCTCCTTGTACGAGTATTCCTGGGAAGGTAAACACCCTTTCAGTGTGTCAGAAATGGGATTTCATTCTGCTGCCATGGCAGTTTCTGGCCTTATTTTCTGTCCCTCCCTCTCTGTTGTCTCCTCCCCTTTCTCCTCTTGCAGCCACATCTGGAACCCAGCCCCTCATTTATTTATGTGGTCTGTGTTGTTTCTTTCCTTTCTTATTTTTATTTAAACTCTTATTTAAAAGTCTTTTACCTTGTCTTGCTGGCATTCTCTCTCCATCTGTTAAGGTCTGCAATCGCCTCTTGACATAACTAGTCAATGTGCAATTAGAAGCCCCTGCACAGACCCCTCTGAACAGCACCACTGCTCAAACGGCAGACCGAAATAGAATAGTTTCATGTCTGTTTGGATGGCGGCCCAGCTGAAACTATGCTCCTCCGCTTGACTGACAGTGGGATGTGGGCTTTTTCTTCCCAAGAAAAACCTTAAGGCTGGTCACATTTAGAATCTGAGCAGTCATACTCCAGCAGGCTCCAGTGGTGCTTGGCCCAGCTGAACTCCAAGAAGGAGAACAGGGCAAGACAAAGTTAAAGTGAGTGAAAGAGAGAACAGAGACAGACAGTCTGCAGGGAAGAGGACGAGAACCGCGAGCTGAAACTATGATCCCTCCAGGGAACACTTCATCTTCTAGTTGCTGACCAAGAGAATGGGTAAGTTTGGCAACCGTTTCAGTCTTACGTCAACGTCTGGAAAAAGGTTAAATTTTGATTTTTTTCTTGAACACAACTCAGCAGTGCAGCATGCAGCACCTGATTTAAATATTCTGACACTTGATTGCTGTCATATCCTCCAAACATCTTCAACGGCAATGGAGCTGTCCACTTCAGGGGCAGACAGACATTACAGCATAATATTTCCATTTGGCTTTGGAGTTGTTATATTTTGCTAAGTGCTTGAAGCACTTTCACAGACTAAACTGATGTCATAGCCCATAGCCCATTCTCTCATGGAAGTGCTTTTGACCAGTGTCCAACTCATCTTCTTTTCAAACCCCAAAATTGTCAGTATTGTAATGTAAAAGTTCCTGATTTTAAAGAGTAGCAGTATTCATCATCTGAACAGTCTGTTCAAGCCACTCTGGTCTGTTTTGTATTTTATGGAATTAAGGAAAGGACCAACTCCAACCAACAGATTTCAAAACCTAGACCAAAATCTACTGAGTAAGAGAGTACATTCACTAGACTTACAAATAACGCTGGAAGTAGTAACTGGGGCTGCATTTTCTCAGCCATTGCTCATAAATGAGCAATGGCTACGACTCTGCTGTGACTGCTGCTGTGACTCTGTACACTGATTTCTTCCGGCAACAGCGACACATGAAGATTGTGCACACGTGTCGGAGACAGGGATCAAGGGGGGCGGATACAGAACTAGACATGAAGGCATCTGATTGGTTTTTGCTCTTCGGTGCGAAGAGCGTGGATTGGTTGGAGTTGTGTCAGTCCTGCAGCTTCCACAGAAGACTGATTATTTTTGTTCCTTTTTCTGAATACATAATGTATTGATTACTCAGAAGGTAGAAGGATCGTTTCACCCAGTATAACAACACATGTTTCTGAACAGGATTACCAACCCCAGCTTTAAATGAAAAGGGGGAAAAAAAACAAAAAATATACATCAGGGAAAACATAACTTTGGTTGGATTTTGAGTGTAAAAAAGTTTTTTATGGCAGTAATAAATCCTGTTGGGTTTAATATTTTTACATAAACAATGAATATAAAATATCACATCACGCAAAATAGCTCAAAACAACTCCCTTTAGGAAACTTACACTTGCTAATTGATGATGCCAAGATAAATATGAATGGGATACTGTTCAGTGTTCTCAGTTGGAAATATATTATATTTTTGTTCTGAGTCATATTGGAGCTGAACTCCAGTGGGCTGATCTGGATTGTGTGGGAGTGGTGGAAGCTGGGACTGTGGAAAACTTCAAAGATTTCAGTGAGACTGACAGTTGTGATGAGGACATCACTGTGTCTTTACTACAGGCCTGTAGGTGGATGTGCTGGTGCAGAGGTGTGTGTGTTTGAGAGAGAGACAATCAGAGATTACCAGAGCGATCATAATAGGGTTCTCCGTGTGTGTGTGTGTGTGTGTGTGAATGTGGCACACATGATTTTATCATATCATTAGCATCATGCTGTTACCATGGTGAAGAGGTCTGGGGGTCACAGTGATCCTGGAAGTTGTGTTGTCCGGGGCAAACTTCTTCTTGAAGCCAGACCCAGGAGGGGAGCTTGCCAGCGAGCGTCTGGTGGCCTTTCAGTTTGGTTCTAGTTCAGGGTTGGGTGTTATGCTAATTGAGCAGCAGACAAGGGCAGGGACCCAGGTGTTTGGATCCCTAGTATAGCAGACTAACTCTACATGGAAAGTCACTTTACTGGTGGACAAGGATCCAGAACATTTACAGTGGGGGAAATAAGTATTTGATTCCCTGCTGATTTTATAAGTCTGCCCCCCCCACAAAGAAATGAATAGTCCCAAATTTTTATAGTAAGTTAATTGAACAGTGAGAGACAGAATAGCAACAAAAAATTCCAGAAAAACACATTCTATAAAGGTTATAAATTATTTGTATTTTATCAAGTGAAATAAGTATTTGATACCAACCATCGAGAATTCTGGCCCCCACACACAGGTTATGTGCCTCAAATTAGTCCTGTCATTTATAAGGTACACCTAGGCAGAGGCTACAGTCCTCGCTGTGGTTCAAATCCCTTTGCAGCCATTTGCTGCATTCCATTCCCCCTCTCTCTGCCTACCCATTTCCTGTCTCTCTCAACTATCCTATCATTTTAAAAAAGCTATCAAAGGATGTTAAGGAAAAGATTGTAGACCTGCACAAGGCTGGAATGGGCTACAAGACCATCAGCAAGAATCAGCAAGAAGGTTGGTGAGACAGAGACCACAACTGGTGCGATTATTCTAAAGTGGAAGAAATAGAAATCACCCTTGCTGTGGAGCTCCATGCAAGATCTTACTTTGTGGGGTAAAGATAATCATAAGAAAGGTGACTGAGCAATCCAGAACTACACAGGAAGAGCAACAAAAAAATAGCAACAAAAAAAAGCCTGTACAAGTCTGAGTGGCCCATGGTCAGAACTTCCATTGCAGAAGTGGCCATTGAGAGCTGTGCCTCAGGATCACTGGCACCAGTTGAGGTGGCAACCTGAGAACCCTCTTGTGTACTCCAGTGGTGAATGAAACCATCAAGTCATAGAGAAGGACTTTCAAGGAAGTTCTGAAAAGGGGAAAGGGGAAGCAGGGCTGGACTCACTCTTGACCATTCCATCCATCTCCATGTTTTCCCATACACAACATCTATTGCATGTCTGCTAGCCCTGGGCGAGGGATCTCTCCTCTGTTGCTCATCCTGAGGTTTCTCCTGTTTTTTCCCTGTTGAGGATTTCCTTGGGAGTTTCTCAGTCGATGTGAGGGTCTAAGGACAGAAGATGTTGATGCTGTGTAAAGCCCTTTGTGACAAACCATTTGTAAAAATGGGCTATACAAATAAAATTGCCTTGCCTCTTCACGGTTCAGGCTTATGACTGTGTCCAGGTGACTGCGGGAGTATAGGGTACCAGGCATACTGCTACTAGCCTTTGGTCCCTATATGAGCAAAGTGAGAACTAAGTGTGTCTGTTTCACGAGATGCAGGATTGCATGTTCACTCTTTGCAGATGATGTGGTCCTAATGACTTAATCAGAATGAAACCTCCAGTGCTCCCTGGGACAGTCTACAGCTGAGTGTGAAGTGGCAGGTGTTAGAATCACTGGAATCATAGGCTGCACTGGACTGGTGAAGATTGAGATTAGCTGGAAAGTGAATTTTTCAATTTACTAGTCCATCTTTGTTGCAACTGTTGCCTATGGTCATGAGATTTGGGTGGTAAACGAATGTGGTCACGGATACAAGTGGCTGAAATTGGCTCCCTCTGTAGGGTGGTTCGATTCAGCCTTAAAGATAGGGTGAGGAGCTGAGACTTTCAGAGAGAGACTGGAGTAGAGCTGCTGATTCTTCACATTTAAAGGAGACAGTTGAGGACAGTGGAGGTGTTTCAGACTGCCAGGATGAGATTTGAATTCTTTTTTTTTTGTTTGTTTGTTTTTACAGTGGAAACCCTGAGACTCTCCACCCATGCAGAAGGAACCTAATTAAACAGTGTAGCAGCAGGGTGAAGGCCACACCTGCATGTGCGGTTCATGTTAACCACACCACACCCTCCTCAGCCGTTCACTGGGCAGACAAGAGGGGAAAGCACAGCAGAGAGTTACTGTGCTTCCAGATTTATCCAGTATTATTACACAGAAGTGCTAAACAGATATTTAAGGGAAGCGGTTGTGGAAGCTTGTCAGACACATCAACCTCCTCTTGAAGGTTTTTTCTGGGCATACCTGAAGACCCTGGGGCAGACCTAGGATGTAGACTCTCATTCTACATCATTTGAGAACCCCCAGGAAAGCATTATTGGGGGAGAGGAACACTTTAAGCTTTGCTTAAACTGCTAACACTGTGACCCAACCCTGGATAAGTGAAAGAAAATGAATGGATGAACCTCTTTTCTTTCTCACTCTCGGTCTACATCATTTGCCCTTCAAACATTTAATGTCTGAGTGGAGAAGGTGGCAAAACCTTTGAGTGATAACATAAACCAAACAGGAAAATGTGTTCCCAGGATCATGGACAAAGACCATGTTGTCACCATTTAATTAGTGAAAACAATATTGCAGAGCTGGTAAGTGAATTATGAAATCTTTTTAAGTGTTTTATGTCCATAATGGAATAATTCATCAAACATTTATCATATCTTATCAATCTTATCTTGTACTGTTGTTTATGTTCCATAGATGATGAATTCTGCTGTTTTTAATGATCCATTAATGTTTCTTTCCTTCACCACCACCACCCCACCCCACCACCACCAGTGTTAGTATGCCACTGCTGACCATTCTTCAGTGACATGACAGCTGTTGGATGGATTGCCATGAAGTGTGTTACAAATATTCAATGTAATACTGATCCTTTTCATCAAGTGCCATCATGAATACAACACTTTGGGTTATGACCAAACATCTGCAGAACTAGAAACATTCCCATTGGCAGAGGTCAGTGGGAATGTTATTAGATGGGCATGATTCTCTCCAAGTTTGCCAGCTTCCGCCCACAGTCCAAAGACATGCACACTAGTTGTGAAAGTATGAATTTGAGTAAGTGTTTCTCTGTATTCCAGTGTTCTCGTGACTGTACACAGATTAGCACCATAACCAATGGATAGATGGATGGATGGATGTTTATGAATGCTACTTTTATCATTCCTAACAGCAAATTATAGCTCAGCATCATTTACTTTGAATGAAAATTTTTTGAAAAAGCATTTCTGGGCTCATATCTGATGACAAGCTTCCACAACCGCTTCCCTTAAATATCTGTTTAGCACTTCTGTGTAATAATACTGGTTAGGGATAAATCTGGAAGCACAGTAACTCTCTGCTGTGCTTTCCCCTCTTGTCTGCCCGGTGAACAGCTGAGGAGGGTGTGGTGTGGTTAACATGAACCGCACATGCAGGTGTGGCCTTCACCCTGCTGCTACACTGTTTAATTAGGTTCCTTCTGCATTGGTGGAGAGTCTCAGGGTTTCCACTGTAAAAACAAACAAACAAACAAAAAAGAACTCAAATCTCATCCTGGCAGTTATTGTCTCAAGACATTAAGAAGGGCTGCTCCGGACAGGCCGACAAGCAGTAACACTGATGGTGTGACTGAACTTAGTGACCACAGCTAACGCTGCAGACATGAACCTGCACAAAGGTCTGGAATACATTGTACAGCACTGTGTACTCAAAGTAGCTTGACAAAGTCATTCAGTATATTTGATCCTTACAGTTGCTGACAACACACTCCAAGGTTTACACAGGGCTGAGATCTCAGTCTTGGAGCTGTACCTTCATGGCCAAATGTCACTCTCCACTAATCACTCTCCATTAGTAGCCTCTTTCTTCTGGATGAGATATTTTCTTTGTTTGGTACTATTTTTCATTGTGCCTGTGTGGCCTTGGTGGAATCAGGACTGGGTCATTTTGGTTCTTCTTCCACAAGTCTGGTCCTTTCCAGAAACAGTTTTTCACACAGCTTAGCAGTTTCCATCCAGATGCCCAGAAATTATATGTTCTTCATGGAGAACAGCAGAGGGAGAGTTCTTTTCTTTAGCTCATTATACCTATTATGAAAATATAAATAAGACACTTCGCAGTAGTACCTACACAATGAATACTGTCATACAAGTGCATTACTGTATCATGTAGGTTGAGGTTTCCTTGAGTAAAACATTTAACCTTTCTTCATTCTAAATGACAAAATCCATACCTGCACAATAGCTTTATATACACAAATATACACGCCAGGATATTCTCTGACAAATGTACTTTTTGCACTTGCATGACTACAGCAATATCAGTGGCTCTGCCTGCTACATTTGAGTCGCTGATCTTTGACCCTGGTAGAATACAAACATCAGCTTCCACCCCATGGAGTCAGCTTCCTGTCTCCGACACTAACAAGAAGATTTTCTGGTTTTCAAAACTTTGACCAAGAACATTGTGTAAGTATTAAAGTTATTATGTTAAAACAAAAAAAAAGTCACATTAAAGATTTAATTGTTGAAATATTAAATCCAAATCAAACTTTTGCAACACCAATATCACTACAAGAAGCAGTACACATGCATCCCACTTGAGTCTTTCTTACAGTACAGACACTACGCGTCAAGTAAATCATTGAGGCTACCTTACTGTGGGTAATGGTGACTGTTGACACATCATTGCAGTGGTGTTCATGACTCAGTGGAGGCTCTCTCTTTGGAGTGGGGACTCAATTAGGAGAGTGCAGGTATAAATTTTTGCGTAGGTGGGCCCAATATGGCAGCCTCTCTGGGGCCCAAGGCTGGGAGATAAATCAATATCAGACTGGCTGAATTAGAGCATCAGTTTGGAGCTTACCTCTCACCGACCTCTTTTTCTTTGCTCTTGTCTTTTCTTCCCATCTCCATCTGCTAATTGCAAGGGAGGTCATAGCTTTCTGGGCTTATGTCTGTTTATCTGACTTTACTGCAGATTGCCATCTTCTGTGTTTGCTCCGTGGTCGTTGCTACGGTTCATTGGGGAGATCATGAGACGAAATGGAGGCTTCAGTACTTCACCACGTCTGTTTGTTGTGAGATTCACAGATGACAGAGAGGTCATTCATCCCTGCTCCTCATGGAGAAGTCTTGAGGCTGTTTAGAGCACTTTGGGGAGTCCAGCAGAGTTACTACTCCCTCCTCCCAAGTGGTGTCATTTTCTGTTTGAGTGACCCCCCCCACCCCACCCTTACAACC
The DNA here is from genome assembly GCA_019059645.1 of Caranx melampygus. Taxonomy (NCBI): domain Eukaryota; kingdom Metazoa; phylum Chordata; class Actinopteri; order Carangiformes; family Carangidae; genus Caranx; species Caranx melampygus. The sequence goes on along the minus strand of JAFELL010002586.1, from coordinate 95,434 downwards.
GCCTGCTCTTCGCTCATACGACTTCAGACAGCAGCAATGAGATATCAGGGGAGTGGCTGAAAATGTAAAACTAAACATTTTATCTGATCATTATTTTTAAGCTGTTGATTTTTGGTTGGGTAGGTGGGCTCGTGGAGATTTGGTTTAAATGAAATTTTCCATAATGTCTTGTGTTATCATTATGTTCAAGAAAATGTTTTAACCTCTGTTTCATAAATCAATACATAACTACAGCTGCAACTAATTATGACTTGTATTACTGATTAATTGGCTAATTTCTCCATGAACTGATTATTAGGGTATGGGGGGGTTGAGGACCCTATTGAATTTTGAATGTGTATTTAGCATGCACGCGGATGGCAGTGGGACGGGTGGGACATGACCCAGATTCATAGTGATGCCAGTTCGTCCCCTCCACTACGTAAGGCAACAAACGTTGGTAAACAGAGGGTTAATGTTCTGTTATAGAGCTCCAGGGACAAAGGTAGGGGAGCCGCGGACATGCACGAAAAAACGAGTGCATCACACCGAATGTGTGCCGCTACTGCATCACTTTGGGTTGTGAGCGCAAATGATGCGCGTCTACATTGAAAGTAATGGGTTTGTGCATCTGAACAGCCCCCCATGCACACACACAGGCCTTTGCCTTAGATAGCCAGGGAAAACTATGAGCTTGGTGGTTACGTTGTTCTGACTCCAAGTTCCGACTTCCAGTGTAAATGGAACGCACCACAAGGCACGACTCTTGACCCTGAGGTCCTAAGACAGGCCTAGGCAAACTATGGCCCATCAAATATTGGTACAGAATTGTCCAAATTAATGCAAAGACTGCAAACTTTGATGCACTGGCAAAAGGGGTGACCAACAACTCTGCTGTGATTTGGTGGAAAAAGTCAACTTTTGTGCCTTACCATCATCACTTGATTCACAATTCATTTTCATGCATCATAATCTTCAAATTTCACATCTGCTAAGGTACACACCACCCTGAAGTGTGCAATAACGCCAGGGCCCATTCATTACTGCTTGCATCTTTCATTGTAAATTGACCCTTTCAGATTTTTCTTACCACTACACACTCCTTTATGATTGAATTTGTTTCTTTTTTGCAAATACATTAAACTCAGTGAAACTCAGATGTTCTGGTAGATCAATGCATAATGACAGTAATAATTTAGAAAATAATGTGTTGATGCATGTCTTATTTAGGAGTAAGAATATTCTGTATATGTTAAATGAGACATGGCAGGCTATTTTTAAGACTTAATTACTCACTACACTCTCACTATTTATTTGAAGGGGGGGTGTCACGTGGGCTTTTTTTTGCATACCTTGCAATTGTTTGCACTCAATATTTACTTATCACATTGAGCCCATGTGTGTCCCATTTAGCCCCAGCCTTTACGTCACTGGTGGAATAACAGTTGAAGGAAACGCCCTAAAAAAATTCCACCCTGCCCTTAACTGCTGCCTGTGCTCCTGAGCTTAGTAGTGAGCAGTGGGCCTGTCCTCCACCCCAGATTCTTGCTCTTCCCCTCTCCTCTAAGCCCACACATGGACCCAGCCCACCCAATTTACTCCCACCTCTTAATGTCAAACAGCTGGACAGTTCACTTGCATGGAATTGCTGCTATACGTCCTCCTTCCCTTCTTCTCTACTTTTTTTTTTCTCAGGCATTTTGTGTGTGTGGCCCCTGGTATCAGGTGACTCACCAGCCCAAATGCAGCATCTAAACCATGCATCCATTCAAGCTTTATTTATGATCCAGGCGCTGGATAAGAGGTCATGAATTTACATCGTTGGCACCCATGGGTGGAGATGGATAGACCAATAGCTGACCATAAATTGTGTGAATGGATTGTGCGCAGTTCCCATGTTTTGCTGTTTCCTGGGTCTTTCTGACATGTAAAGCCAGACTGTAACTGGGCCAATGCCATTTCCGAGGCACTCCATCTAACTGAAGGAGCTGCATGACATGAATGCCAGTGAGGTCATTCCTTACATGATTGACAGGAGAAGATCAGGCAGTGTTGCTGAGGGTTGAGAGCTCCTGTTGCTGTCGGGAATCTGCTTCAAGGGATTGCTTTGGCCCCATGCCTGAAGCCTGACTTGGAAGCTGATCACGCAAATTTCAAGAATTTATCACTAACTTTAAAACTTTGGCCCTGATCTTCAAGACAATACTGGAAAAGCAATGAACCTGCTTACATCTTTTTCTTGCAGTACTATTTAAACTAAGGAGTGTGCCAGCATGTGAAGGCAATTTATTTTAGCAAAACTTAAAGAGTGGAGGAGAAAGCAAAAGACATAAAAAGCAAGATGTAAGTGAAGTCAAATTATGGCTAATGTGGCTGTTATTTATTAAGGAAAATAGGCTACTACATGTGAGAGTTAGTGTGTGAGAGCATAGTAGTGTATATGCGAGAGTATGATGTAACATGTAAAAAGCAAGTCATTATCCCTAAAACAGCCTCACGACTGTGACCATTAGCTGTTGAAGACCATGAATGCTGAACTGAAATGAGATGTTATGGTCTACAGAGGACTTGTGCTGTGCATCACCGGCTCTTTCTGCCAAAGTGCAGCTTTTGTCCTCTAGCAATATAACTTTTTTTTCCACAAAAACTTGACATTCGAAGTCGTGTGGTGTTAACAATTTTACCCTTGAATTGAGCTTCAAGCCAATATTTATATTTAGAAGGGTAGTCCTCAGAGTGTGTGTCAGTGTTGTTTGCTATCATTACTGGCACACAGTGATTCTTCAGATAGGCTGGGCCCCCGTAGGATCCATCTGTTGGATCCTTTGTGACCCTTCTGGAGACACATTTCTATACCCTATTCAAACCATATGCCTGCTTTGTTCACTCTTTATACATTTTAATCAACTAAAGTATAATTTCACCTGGAAGCTCAACAATCAGGTTAATTTTTGACAGACTTTGTAAACAGTCACATTATGTATGGAAGAAAACAAAACCTCCTCCAAACCAGATCATTTTGAGGCAGTTTCTCACAGAAGCTGAAGTGTTGCTGTTTTAATGAAATGTATGCTGAGCCTGAGTACTCCCCTTAGCAACTGAGTCTCAGACTTGATAGCACCTTGATGGCAGTAATAGGTAGCTATTGCCAGCAGCATGGCCATGTCTGTGAAGGTATCTTAGTTTTGGATCATCTGTGCACAGGTCCCTCAGATATCTACCTGATGTTTCCCATTATCTTATCCAGGTGACTTGTGTGCATGCACACTAAGGGTGTGAGTCTTGAACTTGCTCTTTTTTGTAATTGAAATGCATGAACATGGTTTTGGTGATATTTGGGTATGCAGTCCTCTAGCTCTGAAAGTGCAGTATAGTATGATTTACACAAATGCCCTTCTAGAGACCTCATATCAGCCTCACATATGATACTGTGGTTCTTTTTTGTGTGAGAATCAGTTTTGGCTTGATATTCTGCCTTGACTTTGTTAGGGCCAGTCAGTGGAACCACAGTTTTTCAAACTGATGCACCTCTTTCTCCTGGTTTCAACCTCAGTGTTTGTTATTTCTTGGCCTCATGGTGACTCAGCTGACATTTCACTGAGAAAAGTGGTTCCTGCTTTTGTCTCTCAGAGCTGGCAGCTGGTCATCTCTGATTTGGTTTTCCCCTCTCCTTTGCCATGACTGTTGTATCTTGGCCAATCATATTTTGTTTCTGAGGTGGGTGTGGCTATAGAGTTAGGTCACACATGACAACACCTATCAATCTTGTTATTTTGAACACCACACTGGTTAATAACTGACTGGTTTGTTTTTTTGTCAGTGTGAAACCAAGAATAAAAGGATACTGGAGCAGAGTCTCTGTGGCTATACACTTGGACTTAACTGTGTGTAAAGTGAGGAGTCACAGGGTGATGACGGAGTACTTTGTTACCAACATGTCAAGTTGCTCCAAATGATTATAGTCCTACACCCTACCCTTTTACCTGACTATGCTGTAGGCCTGTCTCCAATTATGTCAGACTGACTCCCCATTAGCCATGTGGTGTGTGTGCCTCTCCACGGGCCTTATACATTCATTATTAAGCAGCTCCTGGCCATTGCTGCTCTGGTGTCAGGTACCTGCACAATCCCCCTTCATTGGACCAGACTGTTGGGATTCAGTTCCAGCCTGAGTGACCTGCTGCAGCTGCTCCTGAAGCTACTAAGCTCCATTCTAAAACATTTAGTTTCTTTGGATGTTGTCACTTCCCTCGGCTGATTTCCCTATTATTTGTTTGTCTGACTGTCGATTGAGCTGGGAAGCTTAAAATGCATTTGGATATTTCTATTGGCATGCCATTGGGACCGTTTGAGCTTTCAGAAGGTATGCTGCTATTATATTGTTTTTTTCTTTGTTTAAAAAAAAAAAAAAAAAGAATTAGGGGTAATTTTATAGCTGACTGTAAAGTACCAAAATAACAGTGCATTTAGGAGGCTTGTGGTGAAGTAGTATAGTTGTTTATACAGCTGAATTTCATCTCACTGGTGGAGAAATGTGTCCCAGAATGCTTCAGTGTATTCTGCCTATGCTGGTGTGATTATGATGAAGCTGCCTCTGTGAACTGTCCACTTTTATTAGTTTGACACTGAACAGGGTGGCTGACCACAGACCATGCTCATGGTTACAGATGTGTGTAAGTCTGTGTGTGTGCTGATTTCACCTCTATAAGCAATGTCTCTTGCCTGGAAATGCCCATGCAGGAAGACTGTTCAACTTCCATATTATGCCAGAGGAAAGAATGCTCCCACACCTAAATAGATTGCAGAGTTTTCTTTTTAACCTTACAAGGGAATCTTCTCATCCAGTTCACTGTGTGTCTTGAACTTTTCAAATCCCAAACTGGTGCACACACACAAGACACACAAATAAAACCCAAAACTGGCCTTTTTCTTGTGAAAGTTTTTTATAGAGTGCTTTTACTGTAATCACTGGTGAGAATAGCTCTGTGTGTGTGTGTGTGTGTGTGTGTGTGTGTGAGTGAGTCTGAATAAAAAATAGTTTCTACAATTGTTATTATGTCAGGGCTCATATAGAGATAACATTTCAGACTGCACAAATAATACAGAGTCAGTGTTTGAGTTCATAGTTTTTGAATATTCTAGGTAAGTGTATTAACTTTGAAAATGAGGACCAAGTTGCAAATAATTTGAATACAAATTAAAATACAGGATTTTATCAGATTCAGTTGTGAGGAACAAGAATTTGGTTTACATAATGAAAACTTCTACAAGTAATAAAAAGGCAGCTGAGTAAAAGCCCAGGGAAAATGAGCACCACAACATGGTGGTGCACAAATAACTAAACACACAGCAAAACCAAAAAAAAAAAAAAAAAGGTGTAATGTGTGTGTACCAAGGAGGAGAAAGGCCGCACTCCTATTATGGACCTCCACTGACCTGTGAAAAAAAGGACAGGTAAAAGACCATTAGAGAATAGCTAAAGGTTTAAAAAGTCAGGGATAAACAAAGGCAATAACAAGTAATGGCAGGTCCTTACTGTAGTGAGCAATCATTATCACAAGCCACTTTTCATGTCCACACAATTAGTGTTGCTCACACCCTTTAAAAAAACTCAAAATAAAAATACAGGTAGAATATGTCATACATAGGGGTTGTGTTCCAGATGATCACATTTGGTACCCTGAAAAGTAAGAAAACTTTAGTTTTGTAAAGATCACCAGAATAGAGATTTTCCTGCTGTGTGCTCCCTGACACCCAGTGGATGGAGGATGGAGTGTGAGCGGCAGAAGTACAGAGGATCAAAACTGTGGTTGAGCTGTCAGCTACTCTGCTGAGGAAGCATTTTACATGTGGAGGCCGCTGACAGATATCGAACCAACTCATTCCTTCTCCCAAATGGACTTTTCAAGTCAGAGAAACAGACTGACAGAAAATGATCCATTTAGGAGGCAGGAGAACACAGTTCTCCGCAGCTCCACCAATACTTTCCACCACTCTTTTAACATTTTTAATCTCACTACACCAAAAGTAATAGAGCCCTACAGAAACTATCAGCAACCTCTAATATATCTTTCACTTATGTTATACTGTTTCCATCTTAATCCACACTGTAAATAGTTTGAAAGCCACTGGGAAGGTGAATCATACTGACCACTTGTTAATATACTTTACACTACGGTCTTTTTTTTTCTTCTTCTTTGAAACCTAGAGTTGAGTTTTATTAGTGTGATATATTTGCGTGGGCCGTTTTTTTTTTTTTTTTTTTTTTCCACTTCATCCTCAGCTCCTTTCTGTCCATGACTTTAGGCAAGGCAAGGCAATTTTATTTGTATAGCCCGTTTTTACGAACAGTTTGTTTCAAAGGGCTTTACACAGCATTATGACAACATCCTCTGCCCTTAGACCCTCACATCGACTGAGGAAAACTCCCAAGAAAACCCTTTAACAGGGAAAAATGGAGAAACCTCAGGGTGAGCAACAGAGGAGGGATCCCTCACCCAGGACGGGCAGACATGCAATAGATGTTGTATACAGACAAAGAAGACTGTAGAAGTGTTTGTGTGGATCATCATAACTCCTGGTGGTTACAGGCAAACCTTCTCCATGGTAGGGTACATGTATCACTGCAGGGTCACTTCCTGCTCTGCATGACAGTGTGTAAATGACAGGCAAATTATGAAGCACTTTGGATGAAAGCACGACAGTAAGTAAGTGATTATTTATTTCTACAGCACCTTTCACAGTATGGAATCACAAAGTGTTCACAGTGAATAAATAAAACAAAAAGATAACAAAGCAGCAGTAAACAAAGTGCAGACATGAAAAAAACACCATACATATGAAACATATGAACAGCAGTAGGAAAATCAACAGTAAAATATCTTGCCATTCAAAGGATTGCTGAAACAGATGATGATGTCCACTGAGGCAGAGGCTCTTAAGTACAGGGGGAAAGCAATCCAGAGCCTAGTGGCCACAGTTTGAAAAGCATTGTCACCTTGTTTTTTGTCTGGTCCAGGGTACAATCAGGAGCCCCAGGTCAGAAGACCTCAAGGACTGGCTAGTGGCATATAGGGCTGGACAAGGTTGGAAATGTATGGGGGGCTACCACATGCAGGCCACTGAATATGATTACCAGGACCTTGAATTGGTACCAGAAAGCCACGGGGAGCCAGTGCAGGGGTGCAGTGGTGTTCTGTACCAGTTGTAGGCAGAAATGATTTAATGAGGCAGGTGAATGTGGCAGGACAGCCAGTTTGAGTTCTGAGTGTGAGACTATGGATCTGACATCCAAGGTTGCCATCCATCCTTCTTTTGACTCTTTCAGTCTTCCTCCTGAACACTATACAGCCACTTTCTGTATCAAAAATATATGTGCTTCCGTTCCACCTACATATTAATTCCTGACATCATGGTGTCTCAGACTCAAATCTGTGACACTACTCAACCTCTTGTCACCAACATCTGGAGACACGCTCTGACTTAGACACAGTTTTTCTATCATTAGCTACACTGCTATAGAATGTGAGTTTATATGTATTTAAAGTCAATCCTATGTGCCAGTGTGCAGTATGCACTTCTGTTGCATCCTCACAGGCAAAGAAAACTTAGATTTGGAGAACGAGGAGTTAACTGTGGGAACTGTCAGTGTTTGCCGTGGTGGTTCCCACTGTTTTTCACTCTGGTGACAGAAATGATTTAGGAAAAATCTGAAGGATGTATTATTTTGACAGACCACCGGAAAACCTGGTCAGAGGCAGAGGAAAAAATTGGTGCACCCACCATTTTAAAACACACTTGACTAAAATAATAAATGTCAAATTTTGTCATAAAACTTCACAGCAGATTGTGTTTGCATAGTGAATTAGTCTGACAATTTCATAAAACTAAATATGACACTATGTCACTGGCCACTCTAGTGCCAGTTTTCTAAAAGTAAGCCCAGTAGGTTCCCAATGCAGGTGAGTCTGTGAAAACATAATGTGAGTCTTGTTGTGTACAGAGAAACAACCATCTTGGAGCATCAAGAAAAAACTTCCTTTTAGACAGTGTGTGTGTGTGTGTGTGTGTGTGTGTCATGATTCACTTGTATTTTCAATTGTATTTGAATATGTAAGATGTATGAATAATACCATTGGAGAGTTTGAGTCTCATTGTCTATCTCCTCCTTAGGAAAATCAACAGACTTGATGTCAAGTTGAATCCTGTTTCTTGTGATGACTACTTTTTAACAAACACAAAGAGTTTTTATGTTAAATGTAATCAGTTTTTGTGAAACAGTTGTTTTGACTTTTATTTGCATCAAATTGTTGTCTTGTAAATGTTACTGTGCTTAACACTCCAGCTGATCCCTCGTTGGCTTTTGTCCTGACATGGGGTTCTCAGTGTGTAAGATTTTTCTCCAGCGAAGCCTGGAGGCTTGGCTTGAGTCCAACAAATTTTCCCAGCAGGCCACTCACATCCCAGACAGGCTGGGAAAATATGAGCAAGGCAGTGGATTCCAGTTCCTTCCACTCTGTACTGAGCAAGTGTCAGGTGTGAATGAAGCCTGATAAATGTGGAGCTGGATGTTTCTAGAGAAGAGTATAAGTGAAACTGGAAGTTAGCTCTCCACTTTTATATTGTACTGGTTTGGGTTAGAATCACTTAGAAATTAAACATAACATAACATAACATAAACATAAAATAATGAATAGTTGTAAATGTAAGAGAAAAAAAAGAAAAACCCTTACTTACAAGTAAGTAAGGGTTCTTATCAAAAATAAACATATACAGTAAATTAATCAAATACAGAGATTGAACTGAGTGACTGTGGCAAACTATAATGCAACCTTTAAAGAAAGTGACCATGCCAGTGTTATCAGTGGAATGCTCTGGATTTAGACTCACTGAGACAGCAGTAAGAGGTTAAGAGGGCTGTTGTGTCTGGGGGGACGAGTATGTCTCTTAACATCTCAGTGCAGAAGAAACACAGGAGATTTCAGAATGTGCTGGGAAGTTCATCGTACACATAGACAGTAAAATCCAGTCCACTAAGCACATGTTAGCATATGTTGTACATACCACAGTCCCTTCAATGTTGTGCAGCTGGAAGTCATTGTCAATTTTACTTTTAGACTACCAAGAGAAACTTGAGCTGACTCACCAAACATTTGAGCAGTGGCAGTTTAGAGTCTGCATAATCTGCTGCCCTGTGTGGGTCTCTCTGTCCAAGTACAAGGGCCCACTTTCCGCCAGCCCACTGTGTGTGGGATGGGAATGTTGGGTCCATGGCTCAGAACAGTCTGCTTCTAGCTTGTTCCCACCCAACCACCCATGCAGTACCCATCTAGCTCTGCTTTCCTCTCCACATGACAGTCCTGTGGTGAGACTGTGACCACTGTCTCCTCCTGCAAACCCAGTCTCCAGCTCAATGATAGGACATAAACAGCATGGCACCGCCAAGTCGCCGACGCAGAGCATGTCCACTGTATTTAGATACCAGAGGCCAGAGACAGCTACTTTAGTGGAGACTTTCCTCAGTCTGTGAGTTAGGACAGCAGAAGAATCATTTTGTGTTTCACTGTTGGCACTTCTAAAAGAAAGCCAAACCATAAGGAACTGGCTTCATCAAGGATGATAAATGTGGAATACATAGCCTGAATCTCTCCATCACATTGGTGCTACCTGGTGTTAGCCTCTCAAAATGGTGAGTGGCTTTGCTTGTTTCTTCAGTTTCTCTGCAGAGTTCCATTTCTTTTTGTTTTGTTAAACAGACATGAACTCCATTGAATGTTTGGTCATGTCACACACATTTGATTATGCTTCTGTTGGGTTGTGGTTTTACTTTTTTTTCTGTGAATAAATTTTAATACATCATCTCATGATGTAAGTCATTTGTCATTGCTCTTAAGCTTGGTCAAGCTATAACAGTCAAAATACATAAGTGCTGCTTAACTCAGATGAGGAATGAGAATCCAGATGCAAATTTGGCATGACTAAGTAAGAGCAGCCATCACGCAAACATCACTGGGAAACTTCAAGTGACAGACACGTGCACAAACACACACCGGCATTTAAATCCCCTCTCTATGGCAAGGAATAAATGCAAGTGCTGCAGTATATCTGGAAAGCACACCCTGGTGATTTCCTTTACACACAAAGGTCTCTGAGTGGTTGTTATTTTACCCGCCATGTGACATGAGGCTGAGACAGAGGTGTCCTTTGTTTGGCTTACCTACACTCAACACGCTCCCCGAGACAGCTAAATGGGAAAGTCCACTGGGCCACTCAGAGGTTTCCCTCCAGACATGAAAGAAATCAACCGCAGCAAGAAAATTAGCCAGGATCTGATCAGATCTGACCTTCTTCTGAGGAAACTCATATTTCTGTAGTGAACTTAATGCACTCAGGGTTGTTTTAACTGCAGTGGCCACAGCTCCACTAAAATACAGTCTTTATTGAAAATGAATAGATGCCACAGCTTTAGCTCTCTAATTACATTATTACAGCACGTAACTCTGGATGCACCAAAACTGAATTATACACAATGCTGTGAAGGAAAAAGCCTCAGTGGACCTGCCCTCCCTCCTTATGCATCGTTTGCAGTTGGTGGCCACTCACGGCAGAACGACAGAGATCAGTATCAGTGGTCCTTAACATAGCTCTATAGTGGTGCATGCTAAGTGCTCAGGACTGAATTGCTTGATTGGAAAACTCATCTCCATTTGTATGTTAATCCACTGAAGAGCTGCAGGCTCATGTAATGGGATCTGCAGGATCTGTGTCTCGCTGTCTGTGACCCTGTGCTCAATTACAAGGCCAATATAATTTATCAACACCTCTACAGTAATAATCTAACACTGCACTTACACCCAAGCTTGTTTGATGGTATTCTACTGTATTATAACAATGTTGATTGTTATGGATGTAGGTTTTACCCAAAGCACACAGCTTTTACTACAGTCTTCCATTGTGCTGGCACAGCATTGGGTTCATTTCTGATCCACTGTGATGCTGTGGCTGAAAATTGCCATGGGGGACCCATGCCAAGACTACAGTTAAAGTATCCCCTCCTCCCTCCCCCTTCGTCCCCCTTCTCTGTCTGTATTAGGGCTATCTATCTCTTAACCTACTCATCCGTCTTAGTATCTCTTCATCGAAGTCAGTGACTCACCCCCAACCCCCCCCATCTTTTTTCAGTTCCCTTGATGATCATAATCACATAACCCAGACAGTTTTCAGAGCAAGTGAGGCAAACAGGAACATCTAAATCTGTGATTCCTCTGATGCCCTGCTGTGTGTGATCCTCTCTGAACTCTAAAGGATGGATCAGACGTGATGCTGAAATAGCGTTTTGGTTTGATCAGTGCGGCAATAAAAAAGCAGGCCAACATGAAATCGAACCTGTGAAATCTAATGAGCATGACACATCCCTGCGATTTTAATTGTCTTAATATGAAAACTCCATAGTAAACATGAAATGTGTAACCACGCCCCTGCAGGATATCATTAACTAAAAGGATTAGAGTGTGGCTCAGGCAGGAGGGCATCTGCAGCTTCTCCCGATTGAAGATGGTCTAATCTAAATGGGATACATCAATAAAATGGTGGAATAAAGTTGCGAGCACTTAAGAGCGTCAGCCCCTTTAGCTCAGGCTCAAAGTAGAGAAGAGAGCCACTGGCTGGCAGCCCGCCAATAAATTAGAAGATAAGAAATATTGTTCCACTGGCATACCAGCAGCTTGAAGCTATTTAAAACAGGAAAGTTTATTGATAATTGAATTACTTGAAGGAAAAAAAGACAAGACAAGAATAGAAATCTTGGAGGTGGATCAATAAGGAGATATTTAGAGGATAATGTTGCAGTGGCAAGCAACACAGCCAGGAGGATACAGAGTGGCTGCTCATGTAAAAAGTAAAAAGAAAAGGTGATGTTTTATATATGAATACCGCAACTTCAACCCTGAAACCTCTAGATGCAATTTTTCATAGTGTCCTGTGCTTCATTACAGGGGATTCATTTTCTACACACCACTGCACTTTATATAGTAAAGAGGGTTGGCCCTCTCTGGCCACCTGCAGGGAACAGCACTGTTTTTTATTCATCTATAAGGCCCTACTTGGGAAGCTTCTATTGTATTTAACCTCGCTTTTAAATCTCCGCTCTACCGGACTCCATACACATTCACAGTCTCATATCAGTCTGAATATCCCTCATGTAAGCACCAATCTTGGAAAGACTCTTCACCTTCTATACACCATACTGCTGGAATAAACTACAAGACTCACTGAAATTTAACAAACTTATTTCGATAGAGGCTTTCAAAGCCCTACTTAGTGTCACAATCCTGAGTAACCAGCCTTGTTTCTGCTACTCCTAGTCAGGTTTTCTATTATATTTTGCACCTTAAATTTCTGTGCTCACTGTGTTGCATTGATGTATTGTATTCTGTGTTTTGAATTGTGTTTGTTACAGGGTGTCCTTGAAAAAGAGAGCTTGCTCTCGATGGACCCCCCTGTTAAAATGAAGGTTAAATGAAAAAAAAAAAGTCTTTGTGTGATACTGCATTCAAAGAGTGTATGTTTAATGTTGCTGTTGCACTTGATGAAATGAGTATATTCCCAAATGTAACAGGGGGATATATGAAGATGATAAAAGAAAGAGACCATCACATTCATGTCTTGATTTGTACATTGTATGTAGTATTTCAGGTGCTGAGCTGAAGTAAGACGGCCTCCGACAGAATGGCAACTCCTCAGAGCAGCTCCAGACAGAGCAGTTTGCTCTCTTCATCTCCAATGAGGCAAGTAGCAGCTTCACCTCACACATTCACATTCGGTCACATTCACGTTCACATACAGGGAGCAGCTCTGCTTAAGGGGTACTCAGCCCTTGTCCACACAGAAATGGAGCTTTCCCAAAACAATCGTTCTCCTGTTTGTTCTTAAAAAGTCTTCTATAAACATGGCATTATTTCAAGAATTGTCTGTGTACACATGAAACCACTGAAAAATGACTTGAAATGCTGTAGTATGCTAGATTTGTATGTGCCATTGTATCACTACCACATAAATACACCAAAAACAGAGAAGTTGTAGCATGCACATGAAGCTTGCATGTGGTAAACAAACTTGCATGCAAGCTGAGGACTGGACAAAAATGTCAATTTAATGGACACATTTCAGGTGCAGTATCTAGGGAAGCCAACAGTAGCCTGGCATTGTTGTTGTTGTTAGGTGACGTCCATGTGTGGTTCAGGTTACAGGTTAGAGAGGTGGGGCTATGACATCATCATTTCACAAAAGTTGCGTTTTGGTTGTCTGCATGAAAAACGCTGGGTGATGTCTTGAGATTTATTCACTCTGGGACCTGTATCCCATATCCATGTGGACAGGTCCTCATAGTCAGCTTATTCAGAGCTGATTCATTAAAGCACTCAGGCATGCCAGTTCTAAATCACTCAATAATCACTTTACCACTTCTTTCTTTCTTTCCTTCTGTCTGTGTGTTCGTCTGAACTTTCACAATGGAGAAAAAATAGATAAATGGCACCATATTTCTTGCACTAATAACAGTAATAATGCAACGTGTACCATTCTAGTCCAAGGTGCAACAGCATCCACTCACTCTTTAGCAGAAATGTGGAGATGTAAAACAACGTGGCAGCATGGTGCCACATCCAGTTCACATCCAAACAACCTACTGATAGTAATAAACGTGATCACAATAAGTTTCATCTGCAGATGAGGGCCCCCCCAAAATGTAACCTTCTTTGATGCCTGTTGTGATGTATTGGTAGTAATACTGTTATTTGGCCACACCAGTAGGGGATGCTCTACTACATTGAATGGTATGCGTACGCTTTAGTAAATGAAAAACAGTGTGGAATTGCACCCGATGGTGGTCGGTCTTCCCTGCAGCCATCAGCATATTGATGCTATTATAAGTCATAATATTACTTCCAGTTTGCCTACACTGTAAAAAAGATAATAATTTACGGTACAATACTAGTAGCTGTGGTTGCCAAAATTCACAGTAAAAATTACAGTGACAATGTAGAGAACATTATGATATGCCATTCTGGCAACCATAAATTTTGCAGTCCACAACTGATATTTATTTACGGTAGTTCGCTGCAATAATACCAGTTGTAACGTAAACCTGTTTATGGTAACTTCCTGTAAAAGGAACAGTCTATTTCAGTGATAAACATGGCAAAAACTGTATTATATAGTATGGTATTTTACTGTAGCTAGTTTAAATTTACGGTAAATTACTGGCAGCTTGTGGTTGCCAGAATTTCACTGTAAAAATTACAGTGACAATGTAGAGGACATTATAGTATCCTGATTTAGCAACTGAAAATTTTGCAGGACAGAACCATTATTTGTTTATGATATTTTGCTGTAAAAATAGTAGTTATAACATAAACCTGATGCTTCACTTTTTTCACTGTAAAAAGTACACTATAACACATGAGGAATTACAGTTGGTTGACACAGACCGTCAGCAACAGCCTAAAACCCTATGGTGATTATAAACTAAATAACAAATAAAGCCCATTGAACAGGTTATCATCATAAATAAACAGTTTTTTGCATTACCAGTCTCTGAAAAACAGATCGAACCAATCCAGCCTATCCAGTGTACTCACAAAGCAGCATATGTCCATATGACGGATAGTCCATGAATAAACATGAAAAAATGAGCTACTTGACCTGGGTTGATCATGAGTAATGCATCACCGAGCCCAGACTTGACTAAAGATGGCATTGAACATGGGATAGTCTTACATGGATATAATGTTCAAGAAACTGGAACTTCAAGCATTCACCAGTCACCAATTCTGAATGAGGGGTCACATGAGGGGTTGTATAACGCTTTTGCACAAAACTTAGACTCAGGTGCAGAAGAAAAACCCCAGGAGATGCTTAAGCGACTTGCAAAGAGAAAACCTTTACTTGTCCAGTCCAAAGTCATAACCGCATAGGTAGGCAGAGAAAGCAACCAAATCCAATCAGAGGGAAAGCACAGAAACCAAAATCCAAAACCAGGCAAGCAAACACAAAAGAACAAAGACTGGAGAGCATGTGCTTACTAGGGTGACGATGACAATCTGGCAGAGGATACATGGAAACACAGGGAAGAGATAGGACCAGACTAATCACTAACAAGGTGTGTGAGAATAACTGGCAGGAAACAACAGGAGGCAACTTAGGACAAAATACATAAGCATCATTACTACAAAATAAATCAGGAGGTGAACACAAGACAACCAACAAAGACTAGGCAAGGATATCACATGTTGTCCATTAGGTCTTCACTGTGGACTCAGCACAGTCGTGTCTGCAGCCAGAAAACAGAAACAAAGCAAGAGTTAGACTAATATATATAGGCTACGTAGAACCAGTACTCCAGAATATAGTTCTGCAGGTCCCTTCTATAACATCAGGGGGAAAAGCAGAAACACACTTCAGTAGTAAGCTATCATCAGTGTTTGTTTCACTGCAGTTGACTTTGCAGCCTAAATACTCGCATATACCTGAGCTGGCCCCAACTAAAAGCTCTGTCATAGAAGAAGGTGTCTGCCTCTCTGACCTAAGGAGAGAACTGGTTCCACACTAGGATCCCGGCAGCTGAAGGCTCTACCTCCTAGTCTGGTTGTACAGACACTGGGATCCACTAACAGACGTGCTCTCTGGGAGCACAGTGCTCTACTAGGGCAATAACATTACACATTATAAATCAATTAAATGATGCAGTTGTGTTAGTGCAAATATGATGGTCAAAATGCCGTAAATGATGAACTCTACTCAGTAGTTACCAGAGATGGGTATTGTGGCTTCAACAAGTCATCTCCATGCCATGTATTCATTCTGCTCAGTCACTGAACCAGCACAGCTCTAGAGCCAGGAAGATGAGCTAATTAGTAAATACACCTGGTTCAGTCAAAGGATGAGTTCATGCATCAGCCCATGGTAGACATGGTGGGCCCATGTCTGCCACATGGCATTTAATATTTTATTTTGACTTATTTTACACTTCCTTGTGGTCTGTATGCACACATACAGGTGCATCTCAACAACACACTGCTGGTAACATACACGTGACTTCTACCATAAATGTAGACTTTTCTCATAGACTTGGATAAGGAAAATATTCAGATGAGGTGCAAAACAGCCGATAACAACAAATGATTTACGTTAGCATACAACAGTTGACCAGTTTACATTGTAAACCAATTAGTATTGTTAGCATGGTTATCTCCTGAAGCTAGCCATTAGCTACATTGTCAACAATTTAAACACTGGTTGGAGAAGTGAGGTGGATAAAGTCAACAACATCATAACGTGTGATTTACCTCATGAGTGCAGCACTGATAAAGTCACCACAACATGCAGTTGGACTCGCCTCATGAAGTTGGCAGCGTATCAGTGCACGACTCCAACATGGTGCCCTTATTGTGAAAATCTCTGGGATCCTCTCAGTGGTGGGGAAGTAGCCGTAATATCACTTTCTATCATTCCTAAATTATTTAGGCTATTTGTTTTGAGTTTGTAGGCTATTTCTTTCATTTCGCTCTTCTTAAATGGACGGCTGTAACCAACATGCTTCAAAACGTGCAGCTTTTACTTGGAAGGCTGGTTCCGGCTCTTGACTTCCTTTGTCCATCGTTAGATAAAGGAACAAGCGGGCACTTCGGTGCACTGAATTGCACTGCATGTCTTACATCAATGAAAGTGGAAATACCCCTAAACATTTTTCATTGTACGACATGAACAACGCATCCTACGAATTATACTTCATGCACAGACCATTCAGGGCTGTGTGGTTTGTCCTGTTTGTCCTAGGGGTGTTGCTGTACCTTACTGTCCAATTGGCAAAGTTGCTCAACCAATTATATTCAGGGATGCAATGGTGATTGACATGCTCCCAGGCCTGCCCCCTTAAAAAAAACCCACTCGCATGCGAGCAGGGGAAAGTGTTGCGAGCGAGCAGAGGAAAGTTTTGCATGCGGACTCTTGCACATGCGCGAGCAGGGGAAGTGTTGCGAGCGAGCAGAGGAAAGTTTTGCATGCGGACTCTTGCACATGCGCGAGCAGGGGAAAGTGTTGCAGGTGAGCAGAGGAAAGTTTTGCGATAGCTATAAATGTAAATATCATGGAGGGCAGTTGATTTAAAAAATATCTCTGCAACTAGAAGGCTTATATGAATAATCTTGGTATTAAAACAAAGGAAACACTAGGATTATTGTAGAGGTGAAAGCATCTGTTACTGGGCCTGATTAAATGAAGATTTACACTATATTTCCATTTTTACATGACAAAATGTGCTTTATTTTAGAGTGAAAACCCCTTTCACATGATGCCAGTGCAGTCATATGTTGGGTTGCGCTATGCAGATGTGAACATAGAGGGCGGTGCAGGAATGTGTGTTATGGTAGATGTTGTTGCTGTAAGCAGAATAGAAGAAGAGTGAATAAACGCGTAAGATTGTGGCACAGAAAAGCTCTCTGGCTAGTCATTTTTCACAAATATTACTAAATACCACATCATACAACTGAGAATCCCAGTGCCCCTGAAGTAACCATTATCTGTGTGAAGTTTCACTGAGATCAGGCAAAGCAGGACGTAGTTATTGGACTTTAAGCATAACAGTGGTCATTTAAACATTTTTACCATCAAATGTGTCATTTAAGGTTTCTCAGGTATAAAACTGTCAATTCGGCTTCAAAATGAACTGTCTATAACACGCGCTGATGTCAAATGCGTCCTTTTAATTTTTAAATCCCCTCTGCTCTGCTCTGAGCTATAACTGTCATGGCGGCAGAGCTGTAACTCGCTATCTTGGGCTAAGGTTGGTCAATTTGCATGATTGCCACATCCAAAGAACTAGTAGAGTCTCTAGAATCGAACAAGACCCAAACATAAAAGACATCCCCCACCAGCCAATCACAGTGAGGCAAAAGCAATGACACTTGTCATGACCAGGTATTGGCTCTCTGCTCTGCTTTTTTAGGAAAGGGAAATGAGATGTAAACATAGACAAAGTGGATGGATTGCAACTGAAAGTCAACTAAAGAAGAACACAGCAGAGTGGCCAGTGAAATCAAACCCTGTGAGGTGTCATAATACACCCAATATTCAGGAATTTTCCAGGTGATGTCTTTGGGAGATGAGTGGAAAGCTACCAAACGATCATTTGGCTTTGTGTGTAACGCTCTAGCCTTTTGCACTTTTTATGTTCTTGTTAAATTTGTCTTGGCTAGCCTTCCATTTAAAATGTTCCTTGTCCTGTATAAAACAACAGCCAATATGGAAAATCAAATTAAGATAAGATAAGATAAGATAAGATAGTACTTTATTGATCCCACGACGGGGAAATTAGTGCGTTGCCACAGCTCAAATACAGGAGAGACAGAAAGACAGAAAGTAATTAGAAAAAGTATCACAATTATGTCTACAAAAAAGGAGAAACAATATATACACTATACAATATTATGTACAAATACACCAAGCATACACGGTATGCAATTTTGAGTTGTGGAGGTATTTAGAAGAATAAATAAATATGTGTGTATCGACTGTAGATGAATGTATGTAATATAAATATATGCACTTTGGTGTGTTTTTGAAATATAACAATATAAAAGACAATCTAAATATGATATGAGATATGCTTTCTATTGCATTAATGGATTAATGGATTCATCCTACATTAAAGTAGTATAGTAAGTAATAGTAACCCACATTATATCATTTTAAAAATATGGTTTTCTTTGAAATAAACAATATGGACCATATTTTTAACACCTCGTGTCTGTAGAAATTATGGTATGTTTTTGCTGAATGGCTAATGGTTTTATACTGTAAATTTAAAATAATGCATCAGCAAAATCTGTAATTTGTACTGAATGAGACTGTAAAGTTTACAGTAATTACCCACTTTTGAATTTATATTATCTTTTACATCTGTAAAAAAGAATCACGGTAAAATCTTGTGTTTTTTATACAGTTTACCCATAAGTCCTATATTGTTTCTTTATTTACAGGAATTCAGCGTATTTACTACGGTGATATATAATTTTGAAATTTACAGGTTTTTACCCTTGCTATTTGACAACTTTTTACTGCATTTTTTACAGTGTTTTTTTTCTTTTTTCTTTTTTTGCAGTGTAGAGATGTGCTGTAATGGTGGTCATGGTGTGAGGGATGCTGGTATCATGGCAGCTATTGTTGGAGCAGAGATTGTCGTTTACAGTGGAGATGAGGGTCTTTAGGCATCCTGTATGGTCATGAATTGCAGAGATGGAGCTATGAATAGTGATCCTGTCACCTTAACTGTAAAAAACAGCCCTTCATTTAAAAAAAATTAGGCTGGAGGAGGACTTGTGTGGGTGGGGTTGTGAGCTAACACTGTTCTGATTCTGATGAATGAGAGATGGGGCGGACTGGGGCAAAAAAGCAGTCCGGGAATTTCCAGGGGGTGGGGTGGCCATGCTGTGAGTGGAATAAATGTTGGACTGTGGGAGACAAATAATATGCATGTAAACATTATTTAAGGGATAATGGCACATCCTTTAACCTGAGACCTTGATTATAGTGTACACCTACAAAACACATCTTTCTGACATTTGGCAGCATCTGCTTGTAATATCTGTCTCTTCTTTTCCCTCACCTTCTGTCAGTGGCCCTGGGCCCTTGGCTGTGACTGGCCAAAAGCCCAACAACTGAGGTCAAACACCACTTAGGCCAAAGATGACTGGCCAGACACTAGTGTAGCTACACTGGTCTCACAATAAGCCACGATTCGTACTGATGTCTCGATTTTCAGTTTTATCTCTCCTCCTCCACAAAAACTCATCAGACTTTGTAAAAACATAAGAGTCCATATGAGTCTTTTGAGGCTTATGCTACTGTACGCTCAAAGCAAATAGTAATAGTAAATAGCTCTGTTCATGCACCATGGCCTCCTGCTTCCATATCTGTGGTCCTGCTTCTGACCTACAATCCCACAGTTCAACCTCAAACAGACCAGGGCCATACACTTTCAAAGTAAAATGTCCTCACTTCAGGGTTGAAATCATTTACTAATCAAATAATTTATAAATGTAAACCCTTTTAAGACTCTGATTTATTGTATTCTATTTATTCCTATTTATTAATCTTTTAAATACTTTTCAAACTTAAATCTGTTTTGTATTTCTTATGACATATGATACATAAACATACATAAACAATGTAATCGACAGTTACAACTAGAGAAACTGCAAACATATTTGCAGGAACTGTCACTATATTCTGCAGTAGTACATACAACTCCTCTGGCTCCACCGACAGCCTGTAATTGTATTTCAGTCGGGTAGAAGGAGCAGGAGTAGCTGCCAATCATAGCTTGTACACACACTGCTGACAGGTCCTGCCCCTTGGCTGCTGCAAATCGTTGCTATCACTCAATGGCGGAGCAGCTGAAAAATATACAAGTCCCGATGCCACCGTTGCTGCTGACACAGAGAAAATGAATAAGAAGACTGTTGTTACAGTTAGCTAAATTTCGCCCCTGTGTTCCATGTGTGTTAGGTGGTTTTGGAGTCTGCTATGGGTATGATATGTCTGTTCCATCTGGGGATTTGGGGTTGCAGTTTGGCAGAGGTTGGGGGAGGGACCTGAATGTTGTATCAGTGTGAAATGTTTGACTAAGTCCCACAATTTCGTTGATTTACCAACTGCAGCTTTAAAGACCAGCCCAACTGCTCCTAAAGTTTTTTTTTTTTTTTTTTCTCCAGCCATGCTGGCCCACATGACCCAGTGGCCTACTGGGAAATCTCCCTTTACTCCCAGTGTCCAATCCACCCTTGATTGAGAGCTTCCAGGAGGAATTCATGGTCTCGTCAATGTCTCCAAACAATTCTAAAATAATGTTGGATGTTGATGTCTCATTCAGACAGTGTGCATTTAAATCATTAGCAGCCCAAATATATAAATGCAGTTAAAGTTTAGTGTTCATAATCTAGCAGCAGCAGTGCACAGAAGCTGAATGAATGAAGGAGGCATATATAGGCTGAATCATCCTTCATTCAGGCTCCACTTTCATATATCTACATATCTCTACTGTCAGCATTTTGTTCTTCTAATTGCTATGGGGAAATATTTGTGTGTTTAGCTGCTGAATGGTCTGTTATAATAACTAGGTGCTAACTTAAACAGGGAGCTACAGAGGATTTATCACATATGCCCATTAGAGTGGAGCAGACCTTGAAGATGATAAAATGCCCCTGGAGCTGAGGGAAACTATGGAGTTGCTGAATGATAGTTCTCTATGGGTGAAGGTGATGAGTGGCCCCTCTCACATTTCATCCATGTTTGATTAGACTTCTTGGTTCAGTGTCCCCAAACCAATATATTGGCTTTAGAGAGGATCCTAAACCAACAAATTAGAGGCAGTCAATAGCAGAAGGCATAAAGGTCAAAACTCCCAGATCCTGACAAACATACACAGATTACGAGAAAAAATCTGTCCACGATTGAGAGCTGGAGAACCCAAATCCTGAAAAATCTGTGACACACATGTGGAGCCTGTGCATACCAAATAATCAGTAACTGAAGTTAAAACAGTGCAGTCACAAAGATTTGACACAGAACACAAACCTGCCAGCTAACTTAAGCCAGACTCCCAACAAGCTTTGACATAAACTGGAAGGCTATTCTTCCAAATACAGTATAACCTCAGTTTATTCTGTTATCAAACATTCTTATCACAAGGCAGTGATTTATGTATTTGTTGTGAAAGTGCCAGATGCTGATTCCCATTTTTTAAATGGGAAAAACCTGATGGTGTATGTTACTGTTGGTGTTTTTGTAAACTGGAGCAGAACTGTGAAAATGAATTTCCCCTCGGGAACAATAAATTATGAATCTGAAAAAACCTCTTCATCAAACACTGCAGTTGAGAATATTTCAGTCACTGATAATAAATTTGAATATATATCTTCTGACAGTTTTGTGTTTACAAATGCTTACACAGCATGCAGCACTGAATGCCCCTGGATATCAAATCAGTGGAGTTGTCACGCCATACATTGGCAACCAGACATGCACACACATAAACAAACAGATCATCTCTTACTTGCTTTCTTTGTCCTTGCTCATACACATGCACACAAACATAAATCCTATTTGTGGTGATGCATGGCAATAAATCGGCTGATGAAAAGAAGAGTATTAAAATAAAGAGCAAAGACAGATGGAGCACACACATGCACTCAGCTGACAAACATCTCCACCAGCTCTTTGCCCAAATAGGCTTGTCTGGACAATCAGGGCTTCAGGTTACAATCTGAAAAGAGGTTGGTGAGTCATTACACTGTGGGCAGGTTAACCAGGTTTCTGTGGCGTCATTTGTTGGTGCATGTGTTGTTGTTTTTATGTTGCCACTTTAGCTTGTAACCCAAGAGAAGTTGCACAAGTGTGCTTGCTGTTAAGAGGGAAAGCAGCTGAGGTCAAACCAGCAAGTCAGCTGGATATGGTTTGAGACATACTGTGTGTTTGAAGCTGTGTATCAGTGCCTACAGTGCACGGAACCAGGCATGTGTTGGGCAGGAGAGTCAGAGGGAGAGAGAACAAATGATGGGGAGAATTAGAATAATGAGTGAGACAGTGAAAAAGAGAGAATCAGCCCTGGTGTGTGCTATTTAAGGTGGATCTGGTATTGGCTGCACATAGGAGGCTGTCTAAAACATCTGGGAATCAGATGTCTGCCCGTGCTGCCAGGATTCAACTGTACCAGTCATTTGCAATAGTATCCCCTTACAATGTGCTACCGCAGGGGCACAGACCCCACCCTTGCCTACAAAATCAAGATTTGTATAATGGGAGTTTTTAGTGGAACTGTGTCCTCTGTGTTAAAATGTGTTTTGAGAGAGTTTGAGAAAGTGCTTTATTGAAATTCTGGTTTCTTAGCAGCGGAGGAATGCTCTTGCATCCTGTTTGGTCTTCGTTAATTCTTTTAGGACAAGAGTTCTCTTGTTTCCTCTTTCAGTCAAAGCCAAAGCCACAATGGTCTGGTCCTCAACATCTCCCAACACACTCTGCCCACATTTCCATTGGTTCCTTTGTGGTATTTCAGAGAAATTTCCATTTGTTCATACATGACATCAAGAATCAGACTGTTATATTCATGCAAACCAGACACTGGGCCATAGTGAAAGGCTCCTTCCTACTTATCCAGAGGTTCTGAAAACAGTGAAGTCCAATCCAAACATGAAGGAACATATGTTGCTGCTTCTTACCAAACAACGTGCTTGTAATAATGCATGGAATTGCTGTAAAGTTGAAGATATTACCTTAAACCGTATAGGTACAAGATTTTTTCAGAAAGCCCCCATTATCCTTACTGAATGAATTGGTTTGTTATGAGGATGAGTAAAACTGTAGAGACATCCAATTTTTACCCAGTTAAACAGTTTTGGTTGACAGTAATAATTACAACATTTTCCATTTGATTTTCATTCATACCCCAAAATAGCTAAAAGTAGGGATGGAAAACAACTTTATGGATGATGAGCATAAATATCACATCAATTTTAAGTAAAAAGTTGGTGGGAAGCTAAAGGGAACTTAGTTTGAGCAAAATATTGACATCAAACTGCTGACATGACAGATGACGGATCTGAGTCGCCAGATATAGAGCAGAGCATGGGAGCTAACCAACAGCTAACTCTAGAGGTTGTAATTTTTGATGATTTGATCAAAATAATTCACACCCCACACTATGCATGTTTTCAGGTGAAGCCAGGTTCTATAACATGGGAATGAGGTAATCAAAATGCAAGATTTTATTCTGCCTATTGAATCAATAAAAACAAACAAACAAACAAAAACACATACATAAAATAAATAGAATATAGCAAGTTTTTCTTAAAGGGGACCTATTATACTCCCCGGGGACCTATTATACTCATTTTCAGGCCCTTGTATTTGATTTTGGACTCCTCTAGAACAGCTACACACAATTGCCTGCACAGAAAGCTTTGTGGATCTTCGGAACGCTGTGCCTCTCATTGCATCACTTGCTTGTATTTCCTGCATCCCCCAAAAATGGTCTGTGTAATTAACTCCACCCCCCGGACCTCGTCTATGTCCACCTCCTGCCGAGCCCACTTTGCTGTGATTGGTCACACTCCCGCTGACTTCCGAAGGGCTGCCGAGCGTCGCCGCGTGCTGCCAAGCCCCACCTCCTCATTTTGCTGGTGTGCAAGTTGAGAGTAAACAGCAAACTTTACTAAACTTTGAAAATGAAAACATAAGAAATACAGCCATATGTGTTGGATTCCGAAGCCGATCCGGAGGTAGAGACTGTATGCAACTCCCTGTATGCACACTCTATAATGTTACACAGACAACTGCTTTTGTCCAATTTCTTACACAAAACAAATATGGTTAGGACACTGACACATTGTTACTTACAGCTTGCTCTTCTGACTCTTAAACATGACCAAGTAATGTCAGAGAGGCGTTGTCCTTCAGGAGCAGTTTACCGGCTAATCCAGCTTCGTACTGGCCCAGGTTGACGAAACAGTCCCATGTGAAGTGCCGTAGACAAACAAACCCGGAGGTATTTTTCTTTTTCAGGAAAAAGCAACTCTATCCATTTCTGCCTGGTGCTTGCCTCTTTAGGAAAGCTAAACAAAGTTAACTTTGCCTCACACCCGAACAAACATTTTCTTGGAGCCATTGCACAACATGTTAACACTGTGCAATCCCTATGGACAGCAGAGCAGTGGGGGAGGGGGCAGGGCAGGCCTAGAGCATATACCTAGGCATGGCCATGTAGGGGAGGCCGGCATGCATTTATGTCACTGTGACTTCAATGTTAAAAAAAGACAGTAAAACACAGTGTGCAGAGCCATCCAAAACAGCTTGCAGGGCTCACCTCCAAATGCATAAACCTCATGATATGGCACTTCCACTAGAACCAGTATCCAACATTTTAAACATATTTATAAGTCTGAAAAGCTTGAAAAGCATAATAGGTCCCCTTTAAAGATATCACTTTAATATCCTAACTAGGAAATTATTGGCTTACTCAAATTTAAATAAACCAGAATACTCTACTTTGTCTATGTAAAACTGGAATAGCAAAACTATTTCTGTATCTTGTGTGTCAGTATTTGTATTTGAAGACACACTTTCATTGACCCAGACTGAGCTGCCCACCTACTGTGCACCTTAATTCTGAACATCAGTCACAACATATAGGGAACCATTTATCAGGCAGCCGAGGGAAGCAGACATAACTCAGCCCAGGCTCATCTAGTACTTGAAGCACTTGTAGCCTCTAGCGATATGTAGAATACGCAGATTAATGAGCAGCCACCCTCAAAGAACACGAGTTCCTGCTGTTCAATCACTGATATGCTTGAGTGACAACAGGTGCTCTACCTCATGGTTCCAACCCTGCCTGTCTGTTGCTTCCCAGTTTACAAGCCCAACACTGCAATGAGTGCTGATGTAACGCACAGGATGTAACTGTCACTATGGTTTAAAGCATATTGTTATCGTCCTTTATTTTCATTATCTTCATGATGCGATTAGTGAATGACCCACAGATTAAGCACGCTAACAGATTAATGCTCAAAGTGTGTTTTCAAGTGTACATAGTTGATATTTTTAGCCTCAAGTAAACTGACTCACTGCCTGTGATGAGACATTCAGTAAGAGATTCACATGCATGCTACAATGCTTTTGTGTTTTTCTACTCTTTGCTTGGCACAGGTTTTCCTCAGCATAGAGCTGATGCCAGCAGATGACTCCCACCTTTAAAGAGGTCACAGAACAAAAGGTTTTGAAGACATAAACATTAATGTGTTAATGTTAATGTGAGCTTTGTTTAAGTGACAAACTATTTAATATTACTATTAAATTTAATATCCCATATTATATAATGTTTTTCTTTGATTGTGAAGCAGGTCATGGCAGCAGACAGCTTATGGGGCTGATTTTCTGGTCAGCACCACTAAACATAGCAGACAGAAAGACAAAATGATGAACAGAGTGGTGAACATGATTTAATGTTGTATATGTGTTTGTTTCATGTATTGATATGCATCTGCTAGCACCTACACACACACAGACACACACTGAGGTCTGTTAGAGCAGCTGTTTGTCAGAGACTCATCCAACAGAACAGCTCCTCCTTATATCCTTTAAGTACATCCAAGGTTTAGTCAAATGAATCATCTAAAAGCCTAACTGTCATTTTAACTAAATGACCACAGCAGCCCTATTCCTTACATCAGTCAGTGTGGGATTCATCTGTTTCTGACGCTCATCAGCCAGTCACATGCTGCATGTTACTGCTTTCAGTTACATGCTACATCTGAGTTGTGTAATTCTGTCTCAGGATTTTTCTTGCCAGATTTCAGGAGCTCTTTTGCTTGTTTTATATTTGTTGTTATTTCTACCCATTAGACTCACTAATTGTAGTTGCATTAATATTCCATTTAATTGACTTTTTCAGAAAGCACATGAAAACACAAAAACTACAGTGTAAGTATGTAGTTGCTCAACATACACTCTAATGGGTAGTTTATTGTAAAAGATCTCCTCATCCTGTCACAAAAACTGGGCTTCATCTCTACTAAAAAAAAATGAAACATCTATATTTCACCGATTGTGATTCTCTTTGCCATAATATTTAATGCATAATGGATTATTTAATGTTTAATCTAACTCTAGTCCTACAACACATACTAAAATCAATCACAGAGAGGTTGATACAACAAACTTCCTCTGGTACAAAAACATTTCTAAATCTTGCAGCAGTATTTTTACCAGCAGAAAAGGGATGTGCCGTTCAGCGGCTCATTTCTGCTGCCGTCACTGTCCCTCTATTTGGTAACAGTCAGAGCAGATGAGAGGGGCTGATGCTTCATCTCCCCAGGATCTGTGACAGGGATAATGGAGCTGCTCTTGCCTGACCCTCTCTCAGCCCTGCATGTAAATATTTGTCATTCCCTGCAGACTGAAGTGTACTGCTTACCCTCCTTTGGAAAACACACCTACTGTTATCATCCTTTTTTGAGCCACTATGACAAGAGCATTTTTGGCCTGTTGGGTGAATGATGTTATATAATTGAAAATGGTTTGAAATTGGCAGATGTGAGATATTGTTGCACAGTTTCACTCCTAAAATGAGTGCTCACGGTTACTAGGAAACATATCACACATCAGTCAAAGCAAACGATAAACCTGGTGAAATATATCAGAAAATGATGCCAAATAATGACTGAGGGCTCTTTCATCCCCTCCTTCAGGGGACCACTTCGACTGGCAATCAGGCTCTTTGTGACTAATTTGACTCACTTAGTTTGAATCATAGTGTTATTCACCACTGTGTGATTAATCTCCAGCAGGAGACATTTTCACAAGAGAAATTGTTTTAAAGAGGTCCCTCCTGTGGAAAAAACAACCCTAAGGCTGGGATCAGTATAATATTGTATTTGGAACATTTAGAAGTTAATATACTAAATTGCTCAGAACTGAACTAAACTCATATCTCATCCATTTTCAAGTCATAGGAATTTGAGTGGGATTTTTTTTTTTTTATCAATTTAGTGTAAGCTGCTCTGACTCACAGCTGAAACCCAATACATGGCTTGAGCAAGTTTTTTTTTTATAATGATGCTGGTTCTTGCTGGTCAATGACAGACCATTGTTTTGAGTGTGAAGAACCACAATGCTTGTCTTAGAATAACTAATGATCAGTGCCGGTATCTCAGTGTTTCCTGTGAGCTGCGATTTCCCCATAAGCTGCAGACAATACCCAAAAAGCAGAGAGGAAAATATCAAGCTTCATTAGAGTGCTTTTCACGTGTTGATTCAAAGTAGACGTGGCTGTTGTAGCCATTGACCTGTCTCTTTCAGAGAGCTTTGCAGCATTCTGGATTGCCCCCTTAAACTTGGAGCTCAGAGGTGGGGAAATGTGTTAGCTTGGTGCAGCCCATTGTTATGGCTGAGGGGGAAATGATGGGCTGAACTGATAGACACTGGCAGTTACTGGTGGATTTTATTTGCATATGGCCTCGGGCCAGAATCTATCCATCCACTCAGACACTTGGGGATGCGCTGGTTGTGTGTGCGTGTGTTGTCCTGGTGCACAGTAGTGTTGACCCAATGCCGACATTTTGGTATACTTTTCCTGATAAAGGGGGAACACAAAAAATACTTTAATCAATCATTAAACAGCTGTGCAGTTCGGTACCATCGCCATGTGTGTTTAGTGACAACAGAACAGCATGAAGGGAGAACATGAGCGCTGAAGGAGAGGAGATTGTTAAAAAAAAGGAGAGAAAAAAGAAAAAAAGGACACGTTAGCTTGTGATGTTTGTATTAGCCTCAGCATAGAGTTGTGTACGGGCCAGACCAGCTCGACCAATCCAACCGGACGTGTTAGTTCGGTTCGTGCCTAACATATAAATATACACATTATATAGCCTACCTTTTTAGCACCTACTGGTATACCTGGCAAGCCTATATAACGCAGTGACCATAAAGTAACCACGGAGAGACCTTAAACTCACCATGGAGCACAGTGATCAGTGATTCCATCAGCCAACGATGCTGGTAGCGCTGTTGGAGACGTGTTTACCGCTCACATGCAACACATAGCCTACACATTCATCGTGACATTTAGGCCACCAGTCTACTGTTGCGGTATGATGTTAAGATATTATATATATATAGAGAAGGGGGGTTGATAAAAAGGGAGGATGAGGTTGTCATAGCCAATGATCTGTCATTGTCCAAACGAGCATTTTGGATTTATGGGTAAGCACTTCCTTAATTTTCTGCTGATTGAGCATGTTATTTCTTGTGGGAGAAGCAAAAATGATTAAGGTTTTCTCATATAAATCAGACCAGGCTTTAGTTAGCAGACCTGGCAGGAAACACAACATCCCAGACAGTATGTGTGTGATTGATACTGAGTACATTTTTTGCATAAACATGGTTCCTGTTGTACAATAATTTGTACCTTTCATTTTCATATCAATAAGGAACATATGCTACAGAACCAATCAGTCAATTTCCTCTCAACAAAATCAATTCAGAGGCAGGAAGCAGAACTTTGTCTGAATATATCAATCAATAGTGGTGAATGAACTCTCTCCTGTGGGTTCTATCTATCAATGTAACCAGATGGGAGAAATAGTGGTATGGTAGTGGTATTGGTTGAAATTCTCAAAGAAAATGCAACTACAGCCCTTTGGGTGGCTTGGGAGGTAGAGCGGGTCATTCACAAACTGGAAGGTCAGTGGTTTGATTCTTGGCTCCTCCAGGTCGCATTTCAAAGTGTCCATGGGTAAGACACTGAATCCATACCTGCCCTCCAATGTATGAATGTAATGTGTGTGATGATTACCCCCCCCCATCAGAGTTTTATGACAGTGTGTGTGCAAGGGTGAATGCAACAAAAACAGTGTAAAGCGCTTTGAGTGACAACACTAGTGCTGTATAAGTGTTGGTCCATCTACCATTTACTTGTGAATTTTCAACTTGGTTTGTATGTCATCAAAACTAATTATATTGTTACTTCCCACAGCATCCGGATGCAGACTCTTCAGGTTGACTCTGTCCAGCGCTGGATGGAGGACCTCCGCCACATGACGGAGGTGGAGTGTATGTGTGTCCTGCAGGCCAAACCTATAGGAGTGGATGAGGACTCTCAGCAGGGAGAGCTGATTGTGAGCTCTGGGGTCAGTGCGGGGGACCATGTGGCCAGGAACAACCTGCAGACACTCCTCCGCCGAGCACTGGTGGTCAGCACAGAGCTTGGAAAGATGTTCCAGCGGTTGGAGAAAGGGCGCTGGCAGAGGGTCCACAGTACCGCCGTGCGGGCCAACTGCCATGTCCGCTCTCTGGTGCACGAGTACAGCACTGCCCGGAGCACACCACCTGAGATGCAGAAGGTGACAATTGGTCAACTCACTGCAAGATATGTGGCTGATTTTAGAATTATTCATATGCATTTATATTTTTCCTAGTCTTATTGGTCTAATTATAGATGTCTTTTTGCCTCCTACAAAACCAGTTCATCGTCATCAGACTTCTATTATATCCTCACATTTCAGTACCAAGATGTTTTCTCAGTGTGTTGACACATTTGTCATCTGAATCAGACAAGTTGTGAAAACAGTTTGTAGCTTCCTCAGATAGAATAACAGACCTCTCACTCACTGTGACACAGTTTTGCTTTGCATCACTGTTTTCTATCAAAGCAATTTAAAACTTCTTCATTATATGAAAGAGCAAGGCTTGTCACAAATACACACACAAATACATATACACACTTTACTGTATGTTTTATCATTATATGTTTCAAAAAAAAAAGAAAATGTGTGTGTGTATATGTATATATTTGTGTGTGTGTGTATGTTTGTATGTATCTATGTATGTATGTATTAGGGGTGGAGCCGAAGCCGAATACGGTATTCGGAAAGGCACACTGCATCACTATTTGTCGAACAGATTTACATAACATTTGTAACATGACTAAATGAGACGTCTGCAGCAATGGCAGAACAAGTCGGGCCAGGGGGCGGGACTTGAGATCGGGCCCATTAAACTTAACTCCAGTCGCACTGATTCGGGCTGAGTTTGCCATGTTGTTGAGCAGGGGCGTGATGGTGCATTGTTCTGCGTGTGTGTTGGGGGGGGGGGGGTACTTGGAGAGCTCTGTAATGTCAAGCGCACCGGGCCCAGACCAGCGGTCAGATCATTAAAAAAAATTGCCACAGTGATGGGCCCCTCTGGATCCTGGGCCGGGGGACAACTGCCCTCCCAGCTCCCCCTGAAGCTCCGCCCCTGGTCTTCAGTTGGGTTCTCACGTTAGCATTCGTCTGTTAGCTCGCTAATAATTAGTTTATATATTCTGTCTGATTCCGACTGCAGACGTCTCATTCTATTACGTTACATTAGTAACGTGATGGAATGAGACGGAATGAGTTCCTAGTGTAACGTAACAGAATGAGACGTCTGCAGTCGGGTGATGATTCAACGATGTTCCTCCTTAAAGAATACTTATACACTTACATATCCTAAATTAGAAGTGAAACTGAAAACAAAAATCAACCTACTTTGAATTTTATTTGAATACAAATGCAAATAGCAATGCCATAGTTTTTCCTCAACAAATACAAATACAAATACTGGATGCTTTGCACACCCCTAATATATGTATATATATATATATATATATGTGTGTGTGTGTGTGTGTGTATGTGTGTGTTTGTGTGTGTGTGTGTGTGTGTGTGTGTGTGTGTGTGTGTGTGTGTGTATGTTTCTGCTTTCCCTTGCTGTAGTATGAGAAGTCTCTGCTGGACAAGTGCATGGAGCTTACAAACATTACAGAGAGGTAATATAAAAAGCAAATACTTAATGAGAAATTTATAAAGATGAGTCTAGTATTTGTAAATAATGTGTTAAATTGCCCCTCATCCACAGGTGCCTTCACACGGATGATGAATTCTTCCTCAAATCCATGAGAGAGGCCATCCACGAGATCCTCACTGATGTCAGTGATTCATTCAGCAACATGATCGACATGGCCTTAGCTAATGAGATTCAGGTATTAAATTAACATATGTTCAGGTCTCTTATTGTGCTTTATTTTCTCATGTTGGATGAAGGTGAGTTTAGGCTAAAACAAAAGCTTTAGAGGGTCATGTCTGATTCACAGCTTCATCCTGGAGTCTACAGCCACCAGTAGGTGCACGTCACAAACATTTTCACATACAGCACACATGGCACACATGGTTTTTCTTCATTGTCAGAGAGAAAAGCATTAAGCTCTTGTTGTTCATAACATATTAGAATTTTTCATTCATTGAAGGAAATTGCATTGTTTTGAGACATTAGTGTAAAAGAGTGAATACAATTCTCTACATATGCATAAAAATCATTTACATGGCTCCATGATTAAAACTGATGTGTTGATTTTCATTGAAACTGTCAAACTCTTCAAAATGTATAAACGTTCTTTCATCATTTGAGCATCACAGAATGATCCATTCAATTAACAATATGTCATATGTACCTCTGTCAAGCTCAGGTCTCCTACCAGAGGCCTGGGAGCTTGAGGGCCCTGTGCAGTATTCTGGTTGTTCCTAGGACTGCACTCTATTGGACAGAGATCACAGATGTTGGTCCTGGAATCTGCTGGAGGTCACAGTCCAGACTGTTCTAGTTGCCATGGGGACCACTGTTGCCTCCAATTTCCTCACCCTTTCTAGTTCTTATTTCAGCCCTTGGTATTTCTCAAGCTTCTTATGCTCCTTCTTCCTGATGTTGCTGTCACTCGGGATTGATATGTCTATCACTGTTTGTCCACCACTAGTAAGTCCAGTTAGTTCACCATCACCAGTTTGTCGATCTGTATGAGGAAGTCCCACAGGATCTTGGTTCAGTCTTGACCACCTTCAGAGGTGCGGCCCTGATCTTGGGACTTCCAGCCCATTGTTAGTACAGATGTTCCTGTCTACTAGGCCAGCCACTTGGACGTTGGGATTCCATGTGCACTCTGCCTGCTAGCATCTTACACCCTGCTATTATGGGCTGGATTGTCTCATTGCAGCACAGGAACAGGCTCTGAGCACAAGACTGATAGATGCTGGGGTCAAACACACCAGGCAGAACCCCAACCTTTACCCACCATCAATTGGGCTCAATCTATCCGAAAAAAAAAAAAATAATAATAACAATAATAATCATGAAAACGAGTAGCTACTCAAGGCTGCCTCTTCTTATAGGTCCTGATCAAACAGATTGAATCATCAGACAGCGTTCACACCATTGGCAGTGCCATCAGCAACCTTCTGTCTCTCACACAGGACGGACCTCAGCTCTGCAGCATCATTGCCAAGGTACTGTACCCTATATTGTACCTACAAGTGGACTAGTGCTGTGTTGGTAAATTGGAAATTAATTTGTAGAGTGGGAGCAGAAAATTCCAATGAAGTGTGTCTCTGTGAGATTACTCCATCTCCACTGATATATGTGATTGTGAAAAACTCTGTGAGGTCTGAGATGCTGACATCAGTGACAGAGCAGCTTGATATTCTTGAACTGTGATTTTTACCCACACCTCCAACTGAGTTTTGAGGGGACTATCATATCTTCACCCTTAAGCTACTTCTTTCTGGCCACAGTCAGCTTCACCTTAAGCCAGTGTTCATCATTCAGACCAACAGAGCTGCAGTTATCGCTTTTGTGCATGTCTCCAAAAAGCTATTTCATTGTGCGATAAGACAAGGCTGACCAGACAGCAAACCTCAGTTAGCCATTAGTTAGCTAGCCGTTTCCAGGACACTACTGATAAGACTCTTCCTGATGGCCCCACACACTAACAGAACAACACACACACACACACACACACCTCTTTATTCCCAGATCAATTCTGTCAGCTCCCATTAGGAGGAAGCATTGATCACAAATGCAGGTTGCTCAGACATCTTTACCTTTCTGTCAGCTTCGCTGCTCTGAACTCCCTCTGTAGCCCCAGAGCTTAATTTGCCTCCAGACTTTCACAAATACACCCTTTACAGTAACATGATTTTTCTGGCTCATATCCGAGGTATTCACTTATTATTTTCTGCAGTGTGCTGACTTTGTAACAGCAATTAGTTGTTTAAATGCCAGGACGGAGACCTGATATTTCTGCCTCCTTCATATCTTTCCATGTGTTGCTGTTGACAGACAGTGTTTAATGAGTGGTGTGTTGAGCTTGTACAGGAGAGGCATGGTGGAATAATGTGTGGTATTGAAGCAGATACATAGAGCAAATGGTTACATAGATTTATAGGATCTTTAGGTTTTATTATGTTGATTTCATTCAGGGAGAGGCACCCAGTGGGTGGACTGTAACAATATTATATTATAATATAATATATACAGCTCTTAAAGGCATACAGAAAATATGTTGTTTTGTAATTACAATTACAAAATTGTTGGTACCCTTCCATTATAAAAAGAAAAACCCACAAATGTCACTGAAACAACTTGAAACTGACAAAAGTAATAATAAAAAAAATTAGTGAAAATGAACTCACAAAAATCAGACATTGCTTCTGAATTGTGGTTCCACAGAATTATTTTAAAAAACAAACTAATGAAACTGGCCTGGACAGAAATAATATGTTTATGTTTATGTTCATATGTTGTTGCACAACCTTTTTAGACAATCACTGCAGACAGGTGATTTCTGTAACTCTCAATGAGACTTCTGCACCTGTCGACTCCTCATGAGCAAACTGCTCCAGCTGTCTCAGGTTTGACGGGTGCCTTTGCAGACTGCATACTCCAGCTCCTTCAACAGATGTTCAATAGGATTTTGATCAGGGCTCAAAAGGCCACGGAATAGTTCGCTGTTTTGTTCTTAGCCATTCTTGAGGGTTTTTAGCTGTGTGTTTTTGATCATTGGAGGATCCCTGACCTGTGACCTAGACTGGGCTTTCTGACACTGGGCCACATTTTGCTCCAGAATGCCTTGATAGTCTTCAGATTTCACTGTATTCTGCACACATTCACAGTGCGTACAGTGTTCTTTTCTTTGTATGCTTCATTTTTGCATCTGTGTACGATGAGCTAATGTGACTTGCCAAAAAGCTTCAGTTTTGGATCAAAAAGATCCAGCAAGGACTAAAGGGTGCTCTCATAGATGCTTTGTGGACAGATGAGTCCACAAAGTCACATCAGCAAATTATAAAAATTTTCTTCAAACACCATCCATATCCACCTCTCAACATTTATATTTTTAGGTCAAATTTTAGTCTCATTGCATGTCTTTAGACTGCACACACGGACCAAGCCAAGTGTTCGTGTTGGCTGACTCTTTATATGTGTGTTTGTGGGAGAGAGTGATGTGGCAGTAACTCATGCCTGGTCAATGTTCCATTAAAACTATGTGGACAGAGACAGAGGAGATATTTAGAGTTAAAACAAAAGAAGAAGAATGAACTGGGGCTCACATTAGGGGTTAGGTTCAGGCAGGATCTTCCACCAAATTGTTTTGTTTGCAAATCAGGAAATAAACTGCCTGCTACCTCTTGCAAATCCAGAAACTGGGAGGAGGTACAATACCCCAAAGCACAGATTTCAATTCAGAAAACTATGAGATGGAAAGAAATTACACGCCGCGTAGGCCTTCACATGCAAACACATGGATAGAGAGGCATTTTTAGACGAGTAGTTGAGTTTCACATGATGACGTAAGAGCAGCAAGTACGAAAATGCATGAGTGTGAGAACAAATGCGTTCTGTGGGTTTCGTTTAAAGGATGAGGATGAAGTCAGTGGAAGCAATAGAACTGCAAGTTGTTTGATGGGGAAGGGAAAGAAACAAATCACAAGCTCAACAGTCTGGAAAAGCCAGAGAAAATCTGTAAAGATGAAACAGAGAGGCACTCCCACCACAGACTAGCTTAATAAAATTGTTTCTAGTGTTTATTTGTCTGGTAATTTATATTACAGTCTTGAGACTCATTCACTGCTCGTTTACTTCATCTAAATTACTTAGAGTGTGAAGAAATGTGTTACTGTGTTAATATTATTTAATTACTAATTCAACTATATAAAACTGTAATGCTGTAATGGTGACCGGGTGGCTTATACACACAGTATATCCAGGCTTTGGTCCTAACAACAGCACACTTATATTGTAGTCTCACATGAGATTCTTTACCTTCACTTTGATAAACCAAACCTAGACTTCCAGTTACCCATACACACATCACAGCTCGAGCTTCATCACATTAGTAAAAGTGCAGGGCACTATATACTACAAAAACATATAACCAATCAAGTCAGAAAGGCAGTGGACAGTATAATGGCCTGATTTACCTGAGGTTTGTGTGTGTACAAATGTGTGCAAATGTGATATCCCATACAAATAAATGAGCTGATTACCGGTGTGCACTGAGGACTGCGTCTCTACAATGTACAAAACAACACATATGGCCTATTTAGTACCTTTACTTTAATGAATATGCAGTTTGGAGTTTTTCTCACTTGAGTTAGAATGACAGAAGAAAAAATAATCCAGCCATGTCACTTTGGAGCTTTGGTTTTACTATTAAGAGATCACCCACCAAACATACACCAGTCTAAATGTTAATGCAAGTGTTCCTACATACATGCTGTTTAGCACTCTTTATTTGGGATCTCAGTAAATCAGGCAGTCTGCTGAGACACAAAAGTGATTTTCATTAAATGCTAACATTAGCAAGCTAACACAGTGACAATGCTGATATGTTAATGAGCAGGTTCATAGTCTGCCATGGTTTTATCTTAGTTTAGCATATTTGCATTTTAACATGTGAGAATTAGAAATAAACATAAAGGCGCAGCTGAGTTCAATGATGTCTTATTATTTTAAATCAAAGAACAAACACTTAAAATTGCATAAGAGCATTCAGAGACTCCACAGAGACTCTCATCGTTTTTTAAAGTTACATTTGCATCACACGAAAACAACAGGATCAACAGCCCTTTCATCAGTACCTGAATGTAGCTTGTGTCTGCCTGTGTCTGCCTGTGTCTGCCGAGGCTCTCTGTGGTCTCAGAAGGTTCACTGAAAACTGTCTGACTGTGTTGCCAGTTCTTCCAGGGACAGTGTGGACCAATATTGTGTAGGCAGCAAACAGGGAAGAGGGGTCTGGCTAGAGGGCAGGATGATTAGCCACTCCAAGCTCCAGCAGCATGGCCTTCACAGTGTATGAGACATGCCAGCCCAGTATAATGGTCTTATTAGTATAATGGTGGTAGTTACTGGCTTTGTCTTCCCACATGTAATTCTGTCTATCTGCACAGTGAATAGAATTCAATACCTGCAAGTGTTTTTTTTTTTTTTTTTTTTTTGTATTGTAGACATGGAACCATTAGAGGAGCCATTTTTGTTTGTTTACACCAGAAAATGTTCAGCTATTATGGCTGGCAAATCAGCTTTATTTTTTCTCTGTGTTTTCCATTCATGAAATATGTATATTTTGGCTGTTTCGGTCTGATAAATTGTGTCAGTCATTTGATAGGTTCGGTGGTTGGCAGGCTCTCTGAATGAAGCTGCCCAAATCCATTGGTCATATCAGGTCTCCTGGACTCTTTTAAACCAGCATGCCGCCATTGGCTTTGGTCTGTGGGACCTGATGGATCTCACAGCATAGTCTGAGCAAGGAGCAATTTGATCCACCATTTTGCACAATCACATGTCATGTGTGCTGTATAATTTGGTGTATAATGTCAGGCCTGTGAAAGTCTTCCCAACCTAGCCAGCATTTTGTCCTGCTGTACCCTGGGCTCCTGGAGAGTGGAGAGGGAATTAACTGAACCAAAGATTGTCCACTTCACAAATAAACAAAGGACAGATCCCCTTATGAGAATATGACGTAGGATACATCATCGTGTGGCATTGTTGGGCAATAGCAGATAGTACTGGAAAAGATCTTCCAATATGTCACTGTCTTTGAATCATATATACATATGATACATTCTTGGACAGGTCTCAGGGGCACATGAGCTGTTTTGGGCCTTGTAAACTGTTGCCCAGTTGTATCAAACTGAAGTAGCTTCCACATCCGCTAACAAAGAAAAGCACATCAATGAAAGAAACAGTATAAACTGTTTAAAATCCACTGTGTCACTGTTAAACAGTGGGTACAGGATGAACAGATACTACACCAGCCTGACCTGACCCTAATCTATATTTGAAAAAAAAAACATAGAACCTAAAGACTGTAAATAAAATGAACAAATGAAAGACAGAACAGGTCACTGGGCCCACTGCACATAATATGGATGGGTTTACAGTGTGTTAGGGATTTCTTTCTCTAGACAGGTTTCTCAATTTAACTCAAGGCCTTAGTTCCAAAGTTTGGTGCAGTTGGATGAGTTTATTAGTATCCCAGAATATGGTGAGCCTAGTGGTACAGAGCAGCTGTGAGACAATAGATTGACACAGACTGAAGGGCAGGGGGACAGTTATATCAACCTTGGGTTACATGGGTACATACAGGAAGAACAAAAGGTGTTTACATTTAGAAACCCTGCCTACCTACAGTCAAATTAAGAGGAGACAGGAGGAAGACTATTTCAGTTTAACCCACACACACAAAAATGGAATAGAATAATAAAGAGCTGGTTAGTATTGGTCATTTCAAATCCATGATAAGATCCAATTTATCCAGTCTAATCCAATCTATGCAAGTCCGGTCGCTTTTCCTTTGTTTTGCTAACCCTTCACCAGGCCATGTGCATTTGCTTTTAAGAAAGCTGGTAAAAAAGCAATTCATGGAGTGCTGGATAAGGTTATATAACATATACAATGTTACAATGTTTATGTTTGTGTACTCTTAACCATCATAAACGAAAGATTACGGGTTATGGAGCGCATTTGTGTCGCGGTACTAGAGATGAGTGCTGGGACACTGGGTTGCAGTGTCCCAGTGTCAAGTGTTGCACTGATGTTGCAAATTTGGTTTTCAGCCCAGAGACACCAGGTGGAAGACAGAGAGCCTCCATTCTCCCTCATAACAAGTTACAAGTCATTTATTTAACCATCACAATTACACTGAAGCTGTTTTATTAAGGTAAAAATGTAGCGTAGCCACGGGAAAAACCTGCATAGTTCTTCTTCAAATGTACTTAACTATATTTTGTGCAGTGTTGATGTAGATATCAATCCAGTGGTCAACCAGGAATTTGCCATTCATCTTCAAAGGCAGCTGATGAGTATAGTTTAGGTTAAAGTTGTTGCATCAGTCATTGCTGCTGATTTGATGAAATTCTGTTTAGTGTAGTTTCTCAATTGTTTTAATGTAATGTCACATTTCCCTTGTCCACAGGAAGGAGCTGTGGTTGCCCTGTTTAAGATCTGCAGACAGGACCGCTTCAAAGACCTCTATGCCCATGCTCTGAGAACAGTGGCCTCCATCTGCTGTGTGGAAGATGGCATCAATCAACTGGACAAGGTAATCAGAATCCGAAGCGTTTCAGAGGGAAGCAGGAAAGAGTCAGAATGGAGGTGTACACAGACAGCTTGCGATAGTTATGGAGTTTTTTATTGATTGAAACGTCCAATAGTGCCCCACTGGGGTCCAGTACGGTTTCGGCATCTCTGGCATGAGGCCAATACGATACGATTCACAAGTCAATCACACTATTGAATTTCACTGATGCAAACTTTTAATCACCGATACATCTTAATTTTTTTTTCAAAAGTTGCATCTGTTCACAGCTGTTCTACCGATGCACTCGCATCTCCCCTGCAAATGTCTGTGTATCGATGCGTATCAGTTAATCTTCTCATCCCTAGGGTCCAGTATCATATTAAAGCTGGGGAAGGCAGGATTTGTTTTAAAAACAAAATATTCACTCTTTTTTCCAGAAAATTGTGTTCTCCAATTCAGATATCAATAAGGAAAGGTCTGTGTGTTTTGGTGTCATGTCTCTGTATGCAGTAGCCTGAAAAGCCTACAGCTCCCAGTATCTTTGATCAATCAAATGTGTTTTGGTCTGGGGGTTGATGATTGGTTGAGGGGCTGGCCCTACTGTCAGGAGGCCCTACCCTGTCCTTCTGATTTGTTAGGACAGAGTAGGGCCAGCCCTTGAACCAATCAGGAACCCCTAGACCAGAATAGATTTGATTGGTAAAAGATACCGGGAGCTGTAGTTTGTTTTCAGAACAAATCCTGCCTACCCCGGCTTTAAAAGCCCCTGAAATGAGCATACTATGCCTTCTTTAATCTCCAAACAAGACTATGAGGCTCTGTGTCCAAGTGAGGACTCATTTTTCAAAAATGTCCTCACCCTAAAGTTGCGGTAAAGAACATGATAATGATAGCTGAGTGGATCATTCATTTAATACAACTGAGTCAGGGACATCGGTCACTGACTCAGAAATTAATTGTAAATGATAAATGAGCAGAAGTTGGACTGAGAGGTAAACATTCATCTGTAACACATGCACAGAAAAAAAATCAATGCATCTGTGGAAGAAAATGAGCTCTAACTTAGACTGTCTTGTAGTAGAAAAATGGTCGTGGATGTGGAGAGAGAGAGAGAGAGAGAGAGAGAGGACATTTCAATCAAAACTAAGTACAGTACTTCCAGTAAAATTCCTTGGCTACCTCCAGCCCAGACAGATTATGTTTACAGTGATCAGCTGAAAGGTGTAGCCCAGACCTTCCCAGCACCACAGTATATTATG
The DNA here is from genome assembly GCA_019059645.1 of Caranx melampygus. NCBI lineage: Eukaryota > Metazoa > Chordata > Actinopteri > Carangiformes > Carangidae > Caranx > Caranx melampygus. The sequence goes on along the minus strand of JAFELL010002586.1, from coordinate 55,222 downwards.
TTCAGCCAAGCTCCCACTTTCCATGTTATGACTGGGAGGATGAAGTTTGTTTTCACAGGTGAATATGCACCAACAATGGCTGCAGGACATACGTTGTGATTATGGACTTGAAGGATTAACAGTTAAATGAAAGACTTGGCAGAAGAAAAGTCTGTTATAACTGGGAAATGAAATAACTTCTTCTCTTTAGAGTTCTTTCACAACTGCTAAAATACATTTCTTGAAACTTTCTATGCTTTTCTCAGAACTGTACACAAAACTCAGTAATCAAACTACTACTACTACTTGATCAAATCTCTAATGCAAAAACAAACACACCTAAACAGCTTTATCTGTGTACCTAATCAGACTCTGTTTTCACATCATACACAAGACAAGACAAGACATTTCATATTGTTTATACAAAATCTTCACAACTCAGTAAGAGTGATTGTCTGCCCTAGTGTATGAACTGGAAGCAATTCTCAGTCTCGATGTTCCTCTTCTTCCTCCTCTACCTCTCAGATCATTTTCCTCCATTGCTTCTTTCAAACTTGAACCTTCTTCGACCTGAGCTTTCTGACCTGGTTCATGTGGGTTTCACCACCATGAATTATCTAAGTGATTCTATGCTTGTGTGTGATCTCTACAACCTGTGTTTACTATTTAGCATCAAGAGTGCATCTCAGTGTACGGTGTTTTTTAGAGAGTGAAATTTTGTTTAGAGTTTTTCCCAAAAAATGTCATACAAGATCTGTAACTTGTGTATGGCATGTTAAAAGTTATCTTATGACAGTGCAGCTGATCTGTATCTGTATCTGAACTGTATCAAAATCAGCTTTCTTTCTTTTTCTTTTTTTTTTTTTGGGTTGTTTAACTTTTCCATCACTTCCCACATCCTATATCAAGGTCTGCTAGGGTCAGTGTGATGTGTTCTGTTAATTCCAGCATGTAGGTATATAAGACTGTGGTGTGGGTATAGCAACTGAGCTGGGAAGTAAACATGGATGCTGAATTTTGAGGGAGATGTTTGTAAGTTTTGCCATTGCTACATAGTTAATGTTTGCATGCATTAGTATTTCAGAAATGTGTAGATTCAGCATCAAGACTTTACAGTATTTGTCCTTAGTGCATAGAACTGAGGCCTTACTAGAGCTGCAGCCACTAATGGCAGATTAGATTGTAAAACCTAGGGTGGAAACTGGCAGAAGCTGCCAAACCTATTGGCTTCACTGCTTTATCCTGAATAATTGATGTTGAATGTACATGTAGGTCATTTACATTGTTTTGGAGACAAACATTGACTCATACATGCTCAATGGCTTTATTGTTTCACTACTATAAAGAACATTTAGACTGCAGTTGATGAGTCTTCTAGCTTTCTATTTATTTGATTAAATTTTCATGAATGAGGTCACTAACTGCATCACCTCAGGGTTGGTGAGCCACCATTAAACTTTCTAGCTGTATAATTTTAGGATAGGAGGTGGTGAGAAAATAAGCACACTGGGTGAGTATGTGTTTTTTGTCTGATGCCAGAATTATTCTGCATGCACACACACACACACACACACACACACAAAAAAAAAAAAAATGAGTCATGAGTTACAGCAGGGGTCACCAAACTTTTTTCTCTGGGGGCCACATTGTCGTTCCTGACTGTGATGGGGGCCGGGGTCGGGTCAGCTATATAACATAGAATTGTATGACCCAGACAAATATGACCACCAGCAGGCCTCATTGTGCAGTAGAGATTACTAGCCTGGCACAGCCATCCCCACTACTATATCCACACTACTATATAAACACTTGTTTCCTGGCACATATTTGTTTATCTTTTCTAGTGGTTTGCAAAAGTAGTAATCAAGTCTTCACACTTTGTTTTAATTTGAAATACCACAGATATTCCATTTATTTATTTAGGTAAGAAACATCTGCCTAGTTAAGGGGATTGACACTGGCAAAGGTGAGTGAAAAATTATAAATTGTAGGTAGGCCTGTTGATATTATTAATAATATTAATAATAATTGTGTGCAGCACTTAATAAAGGTCAAATAAATAGGCCTATAAAATAAATAAAATAACAGCGAAATTATAATAATATGAGTAATAGATCAACTAGCCAGCTCTTATGCCTATCCATTTGAACGTGTTTTTTGAGCATGATGTTCGCCAAAGCAAAAAACTCGAATTCTGACGCTTTCTCATTCAGCTGGTCATACACGTTTTCCCCCAAATCTTCAGTTCGCCTGGTCATAGTAGGTGCGGAGAGACTCACCGCGTTGAGCGCATCCTTCTTGTCGGGACACACCTCCTCGGCAAGCATGCATACTTTAATAAAGTCCCCATCAGTAAACGGCTTTCCATGTGTAGCTAGTAGGTGAGCTACCTTATAGCTAGCTCGGACAGCAGCCTGGTTGATCTGGGTTTGGCGAAGGAATACATTCTGTTGTGCAGCCAGTCCGCATTTCATCCTCCGAATCCTGTCTTCTTTTGTTTGCCCTTGCAAACTAGCATACTCTTTGTGGCGGTTTCGTAGTGACAACGCAGATTATATTCTTTGAAAACCGACACACTTTCTTTACATACAAGACAAACTGCACGGTCCTTAGACTGAACGAAAAAATAATCTGTGGTCCACTGTTCTTTAAAAACTCTGCACTCTCTGTCAACTTTTCGCCATTTTGCTGTCCTGAACACTGACAGTTCTCTGCGTGTGCGCTACCTGTCACTGCTTGATCACGAGCATATGACAACAATTTGGAAAATATGAATATTTCATTTCATAACTAAATGTCAATTTTAATTGATAAAATCAACAAAATACAAGATGCATATGTTATTATTTGCCAAAAAGCAATTTTAAAAAATAGGCCATGACGACTTTTGGGGACTGCCTCATAGGGCCGATTCTAATGATGGGGGGAGTGGGGCTGGGGAGCCAGTCAAAGGGGCGTGGCGGGCCGGAGTCGGCCCGCGGGCCGTAGTTTGGTGACCCCTGAGTTACAGTGAGTCTCTGTGGTGCCAAGAAATTAGATTAGCATATAAGGCAGTCAGGACTGCTGAGCTGATGGGTCAACATTTAGACCCCAGTGACTCCTCACAGTGTTTGTGTCTCTGTGTGAAGGAATAAGGTGAAACAGCATGAGAGAAAACTAATGATACAGCCTTCCGTTTTTGTCCTTGTTTTTTCCCTATTGAGAATTCATCCAAAATAAACAACAGACGCACCTGTGTCAAGTGAACATTTACAATAAGACAAATATAACCTGATTTCGGTGAATAATGATGCCACAATGGTGTCTGTCTTCACATGTAGAGCAGCTGGGACAGCATGAACCATTCGAGTGTGAAAACTTTTTAACGGGAACCTAAGTCCGCTCATGATTGGCAGCCTCATCCCGGGAGAGGGTCTGTCAGGCAAATCTACGCTACCAACCGCTCAGCAGTGATCGCTCAGGCTTGAGAAAAACAACTGTCACTGTTGAGGGGTGATTGAAACAAGAGGCTGGTGTGCACCAGCGCTGCTCATTGGTGAATATACAGTCAACTTCTTAGTTTTACTCCAGCAGGAAAACATGGTGAATGGGAAAAGTATCGATCATGAGCGAGTTGCACAGAGAAAAAATTTGTACATGATATCTATAAAACAGAATCAGACTGAATGTTAATAATAATAATAAATAATAATAACAGTTATTATTATTGTTATTATTATTGTTGTTGTTGTTGTTATTATTATTGTTGATAATAATAATAATAATAATAATAATAATATAATAATACATATTCTTTTTTCAGATCATACATCTTCCAGTCACAACAAATACTGATCATTCATTTCACACTTCATAGACATATGGAAAACACCCTGTTCAGAGTATGTAGCTCCAAAAATGTTAAATATACAGTATATTTTATATTTTATGTTTTCTAAAAATATATATGTATTTACACCTCAGCAACAGTTACAAGATGACCTACTATATGGACTGTAAGCAGTAATGTATTTACACACAAACACTGAAACTGTGAATTTCTCTTGGAGATGAATAAAGTATCTATCTATCTATCTATCTATCTGAAACCTGAGACAAAAAAATGTAGAGAAAATGTGTGTGTATCACATAATTTACTTTACTTTGTGTGTGTGTGTATATATATTTTACATACTTTAGATATATGCTCCCCCTGCTCCTCATCGATCATTTCCCTCCATTATGTTTTTCAAACATGTTTTATCACTTTGTTACACAAAAGGTTAAAGTTTTGAGTTGTGGTGTCTAAGTGATGACACCTTGTATCCTGTTACCATTATACATCAAGAGTGCATCACAGTGTACAGTGGGTTTTAGCCAAGGAAATTGTTTTTTGTTTGTGGTTTGTTGTTTATGGTTTTGCCAAAAGAGTGATTGATTTAATAAATGACACTCAGAGAAGGGGCTGATGAGCTGATTTTGCACCTCTCAAAGCCCACTTTTCTAAAATTTAAAATTACACTATCGGACAGGATTAGAATAATCATGAATACAGCTGGCACTCATCCCATGATGCCATAAGCTATTTTAGGAGTGAGAGAGTTCACAGGATTCACCCTACTGACATATTGCCCCTCTTTTTTCAAGTATTCATGTCGTGTAAGATTGGAGGAAAAGTTAGACTTCTTCATTGTCGTTAGGTAGGTCGTAGGTTTAAGATTCTGTTCCATTGACGCTTGCCCTGACCCACTATACAGTAAAAGAGGAGTTGGGCATCGTTCTATATTTGTGAGGAGGAGGAGCAGGCTGGGGACAGTGGGGGAAACCCTGGGGACAGTGGGGAAACACTGTCCCCATGTCAGTGTTTTCACGTCATTGGGACGTGCTGGCACAGTGCTACAGACATCCGTGTATACAAAAATAGGGAAGTTCGTCAGCAGATAGTACTGACAGGTGTGGCTGGCTCTGAGCTGATGCTCTGCCTCACCCTGGGTGCTTGTCTCTAAACTTTAGTTTTCAGCAGAGTTGTCTGATGGAACAGAGGTGCTCTTTAGTGAATGGTAGTATCATAGAGACTGAAATGCAAAATGACTCCAATAATAAACAGTATTTGTGATGCATCAGGTTTTTTCCCCTCCACTTTTAATCATGGAATATTTTAATTATTTGCTTATTTCCAGCATTTGCACATATGCAGGACTTCCACTGTCACACACTGAACTAGCAGCAGCTGTACTGTATATATAAACTGTATAACACTGCCCCCAAGTGGATAAATGTCTGTTTTATATAATTCTTTGAAGTCTCCATACTCTCATGCCAATTCATGAACACAACAAAGATGTATGATCTCATGCCCCTCACTAATCTTCTCTAGGAACAGAACACGCAATTTCCGGCTCTTCTGACATATTAGGATGATGCCAGCCGCATCCACTAGAGTTTCTCAGTCATTATGGGCAGCTAAGCAAGTTCTGGCCACACTGACACCATGCAGTTTTATCGACCCTTTATAAGCTCATTCAGCTCAGCAGTTAGGCCTGTTAAAGAGTCATCTCTACCAAAGATGTAGATGATTTTTAGTTAGTTTATTTGACACTGCAAAAAGGAGTGTGTGATTTGAAAATAAAGTCCCAGGAGTCATGTGTTGCTCACTTTTTATTCTAGAGTTCAAAGCAAAGTTATTCAAATTCCTGGCATTATGGTAAACAGACCTATTTCCTGGTAGTCACTGTACACACAGTAGGGAAAATATTAACAAGCACGACTTCAGACATGGATGAACGAATCAAGCAATAAATTAATCAGTCAATCAATCAATTTGTCCCAGTGGGCCAATGCAGCAAAGGGATAAAACCATAAAACCAAGGGCACAAAACACCAAGATGAAAGAATAAAGTTAATTCAGTTATTTAATAAATGAATAAAAAGAAAACAGAAACAATGTACAAGTATATATTGAAACAATATCTAACTTTTCTGAGGAACCAGATGGCACAAACTGAGCCTGTTGATGTGAAGATGTGGATTCAATTTTCCTAACAAACTGTTTGTTGTACATATTGCACAAGAAACGACAACAAAGAATAAAGAAATCTAGATTCTCATGTATTTGATTTTATTATTAAACCTTTATTTAACCCTTGAGATCAGGATCACTTTCACAAGGGTGACCTGGCCAAGAGGTCAGCAGAACATGTCATAAGAAACAGTTACAGAAAGTGACAGTAAAAACATACAATTTTTAAAATGCAGTAGTGTTAACGACAGTAAGAGTGGGAGCTGTAACACAACAACAAACAACAATTTAAGATATAAAGCATAGGCACTGTTCAGTGGTCTCATGTTGTCTGTCCCTCAGGATAGAGCGGAAGGCTCCGAGTGGAATAACTTCAGAGAGTTTCAATTCAGTCTGAAGATTATTCCATGCCGAAGGCGAAGCAAAGCTGAAAGCTCTTTTTCCAAATTATGTATATCCATGACCTGGTTCATAATTGGTAATTGGTGTACATTTAGTCTGCTTGCAACAACACTGAGCTCTGCATCCTGGTCTCCATACTGCTCCTCTCAGGATGTAACTCCTCCCACCACCCCACTCCTGCTGTGTTGGTATTCAGTGCATTCGATGTTAATTTTGAATGTTTTAACTGTATCTTACTTTGTAAAATGTTGTGTTGAACAAGAGGGTTTGTGACCTGAGGGACTTCAGTGTCCTGACTGTAATTCAGCAGTGAGTTGTTGTGACCAGGTCAAGTAAAATTAAAGCTGCAAGCAGTCCACAAAAGTCTTCCAAGTATGTAATTTAGGGTCTTACATATTATCTTACATAATATTAAACATGTAAAATAAATAAAAATCAGTTTCCATCCAAATTGGAAATATCTGTCTTTTAAGTTTTTGTACATTTTTTAAATTGGGTTTTAATTACACGTGGTTATCTCTGAGATTTATTACGCAATAAATCCACACCAATCACAAATCATCCATGTCAGTTGTCTCATCCTAACCCCCAGTGGCAGTGCAACAAAACATTCTGCTCCCACTGGCCGCTGCCTCTTTGAATTGGAGCCAACTCGTCTCTACAGTACCTTTACTACAGTACTGGGCCCCTCGTCTCGGGCTGAACTGTGCACACCTCCTGCCCCTGACAGCAGTGGCAGTTGTCAGGAATGCAAAGCACAGTCCAATTGAAGTGCTGAACATTGCCAGCAACAAGAGCCCCGAGGGCTATGCTACCCGAAGCGGCTACTAGCGGCGGAAGATAGCCGCCAAGACTAGCAAGTGCTAACGACAAACTAGCAGTGCTAGCGACAGATGCTAGTCACCATTGCCAGCGGGTGCTGGTGACAAGCTTGCGGGTGCTAGTGGTGGCGGCTAGCAGGGCTGGTGGGGACTACTCATGCTCCACACCCAACTTCACGGTCTGCCCTGGCTGGAGAGAAAACAGGGACTCCAGCCCAGAAAAGTAAACTGCAACAACAAACAGAGTTAGGACTGGTGTCAGAGTTAGAACCAGTCATTTGCTATTTTCACAAAATGACAGCACTGTAGTGCCCATTGACAGAGAGAAAAGCTTTTGATAACTTTTCATCACAAAGGTCTGAACATTTATACATTCAATGAAATGGAGCGAGTTGCGAGGTGTCTCCTACCCACGCCGCCATCTTCCCACACCTATAGAATAGTACTACGCAATATAGATATATGACATGGAATGTTAATGGGTTAAACCAGGCTTTGAAAAGGAAAAAAAATCTTAATTTTCTTGGACATCAATGTACGGTGCAGGTTTTCTTCACTTCATTTTCCTCTCAGGCAAGGGTGTTTTCACTCTGATTAGTAATAAAGTGCCTTTTCAGCGGGATAGAATAATTAAAGATACATTGGGCTGCTATGTTATAGTAAGAGGCTTGGCAGCCTCTGAACCAATAGTTCCTGTAACTGTTTTTGGACCAAATTTTGACAACCCAAAATTTTTTATAACCTGTTTTTGAATTTAATGACCCCTCTTCTGAGCTTATAATTGGTGGTGACCTGAACCAGACCCTGGACACATTAGATAGATCAGCTACCAATCGGTTCTCTCTTACAGCTACAGCTAAGAAATTAAAACAAGAATTGTCTTATCTGTGTCTATACCTTATTGATGTTTGGAGGTTTTGCAACAAAAATAAATGGGAATACTCTCATAAACACAATAGTTATTCTAGAATAGACTTATTTTATGTATACGCGGGGAAGGAACATCTCATCTTCTCTTGTGAATATCTACCGAGAGTAATCTCTGATCATACTCCTTTAGTGATGCTTATGCTTAAACATGGACAATCCATAATAGGGAGGAAGTGGTGGCGATTTAGCAATTACCTTCTTAATGATTTAGAATATATTAATCTTATTAATACCAATATTGAGACATTCTTAGAGCTAAATAAACACACTGCTTCCTCGTCAATTATCTGGGACTCCCTAAAAGCCTTTTTAAGAGGTCTAACTATTTCATACACATCTAGGAAACGTAAACAGAATGGGTCCAAACTAAGCTGTTTAGAATTAGCTACTCTAATCTCTACTTTGGAAAAAAAACATATAGAGGATGACAAATATCTACTACAGTTAAATGCTGAAAGACTAGAATATAACATCCTTACTAGCCATGAAGTGGAGAATGCTCTTTTAAAAACTAAAGCCCAATATTATGAGCATGGAGAGAAATGTGGTTCACTACTTGCTTGGCAGATTCGAACGGAAGATGACATTCTTAAATTCCTTATCTGTCTCTGCTATGTTAGAGGAGGATGAAGAAAGTTGAGAAACTGATATCTCTGGGGAGGAAGTCCAAAGGGCGATACGCTGTCTGCCAGGGGGCAAAGCTCCTGGGCAGGATTGATTTTTATGGGGAGTTTTTGCCTAGGCTCCTTTGCCCCTTGGTAGAGATGTACAATGAGACTCTTTATAATGGAAAACTACCCAATTCATTAGGACAAGCATTAATAATTCTGTTACTTAAACCAGGGAAGGACTCTAATCTTTGTGGTTCCTATAGACCAATTTTGCCATTAGATACAGATTATAAAATCCTATCTAAAATTATAACAGATTAGCTCCCCTTGTACCTGGACTGGTAGCCATGGATCAAAGTGGGTTTGTCATCAACCCTTCGTCTTATGATAACATTCAAAGGTTTTACAATATTCTTTTTTTTTTTTCTGATTCGTGGAGTACTATTTGGAAATGTCAAACATACCATTTCACTTTACGCTGATGACATAATGCTTTTTCTAACTAAGGCTCTTCCTGCATTGGATGATCTATTGGATATCTACGGTGTTATATAAGGTTATAAGGTAAACAACACAAAGAGTATTATTATGCCTCTCAATTTAGCTGCAGAAGTTATGTCCAAATTGACTATACCCTTTTCTTGGAATTATGATTGTCTATCATATCTTGGTTTACAAATATCTAATAAACTAGACCAGACATTCTCTCTAAATGATGGTCCACTATTGTAGAAGGTAGAGCAGGAGCTGGATATATGGAAAACCCTGTCTATCTCATTAATAGGTAAACTGTATTAAAATGAGTGTCCTCCCCAGGTTTTTATATTTATTTAGGACTCTTCTTTTTCATGTTCCTCAGTCTTTCTTTAAACATTTAAATAGTTTGATAATTAAATTCTTTGACGGGGAAAGTCGGCTAGAATAAAACTGAAAGTCCTCTGTTTGAGCCCATGTGAGGAAGGGATTGGTCTCCCTGATTTGTATTTATATTACCTAGCAGCACAATCAATCATATCATATAGGTCAAGTCATATGGGCCTGGCAAACAAATAGACAGAACCCTCGCTCATGGTTACAGAATGAGCAACACTATCCTGTAAGAATCAGTTCTTTTATTGGAAGCCCAAGAACAAACCAGAGAAAACTTCAGTTCCCAGACGAAGAATTTATTCAGGTCACAAATAAAGTACAGCAGCGCTGGGTGCGTAGTGTCGGAGCTCAGTCAGGATCTCAGCCAAAACGAACACAGCTTTGAGAAAACAGTCCACATTTATAATTCACAGTATCTTCTTGGGCTGGTCCTGCCCAATGCAGAGGTTGGACTCTATGATAGAGTGTGATGAGTCAGATGATGCTGTCCACTCTTGGTTTATGATGTGTGTGCAGAATATGTATTAAGTATGTGTGTGAATCTGCTGTGAGTCAGGCATGTATCTATTGTAACAAACCTAGCTGACAGAGAGAGAAGACACTACAGTTACATCTTGTACTTGCTTATCAGGTGAGAGTCACCGCTATCTGGTGTTGTGGGGACACTCATCAGGTTATGTGCGTTCAAGCACAAGACAGAGCACACAGTGTCAGATCATCTAATTGTAACAGAACAGTGCATACATGATGTCAAATCACAGTCAATTGAAACATTACTAAATAATGCATATAGTATCAAATCATAGCTTAAATATAGCATCAAATTATAACTTATTCATAACATTCCGACTATAACTATCTGATCCACTATCCGATCCACTATCCTATCCATCAACTATGCCTCTCTTTCTAACCTTTCCAGCCTTCCATACATGCATACATCGTCTTTTGTACATACTTTTAAAAGATTTTTAAACGACCCTTTTGTGTTACAGGGGTGCAAAATTTGGTCAGATATTAGGAAAAAGACTAAAAGTCTTCAATCAATCTATACAGCTATCCCCTTCTATACCAACCCTGCTCTACCTGAGATACTAAAGGATGAATCTTGCTTGTTATGGTATAGTAAATCAGACATTTGATGACCTATTTGATAATGGGGTGTTATTGTCCTTTGAACAGTTAATGTCAAAATTCCATCTGGGTCCCAAGCAATTTTTCAAAGATACCCTGTGATGTTTGCTTTTGGTTATAAAAGAGGCTCATATTAATGTGGATGAATCTACATTATCCACACTTGTTTATCTGTCCATTTTCAATAAATATTTTGTTTTATCTTTGTAGTTATTTATTTATTGACTCGCCCAGCATTTCCTTGGAAAGACAGAGCAATTTACGGCAACCGACTATGTGCATTATAGATTGTCAAAACATTACTAATAGTAAAACCTGTCTGTGTAATTACGTCGTCGGTGGCCAGCATTCGGTCAAAGCTCTCTGGTTCAGTCCCTAAAACTCCCACGGCTCGCTCTGGCTAGCTCACATATTTGTGACCAGTTTGCAACCATGGACGCAGAGGCTAATGGGAAATGTATCGTGAAAACATTTCCACTTTCCAAAACTCCTCATGGTCACTTCATACATTGTCAAATCTTTACTAATAGTAAAACCTGTCTGTGTAATGACCTCGTCAGTGGCCATCGTTCAGTCAAACCTCTCTGGTTCGGTCTTCAAGACTCCCACGGCTCGCTCTGGCTAGCTGGCTCATTTGCAACCAGTTTGCAACCGTGCGCACAAAGGCTCATGGGAAATGTAGTGTGAAAATACTTCCACTTTCCAAAACTCCTTGTGGTCACTTTAAGTACCTACAGGTTAGAGATTATATCAGAGTTCAGCAAAGAGGTAAATTATTGTCCTTATATCCTTTGGAAGTGGACACTAATATTGTGGGTAAAGATGTAAAGAAATTTGTTTTGTTAGAGTCGGTTCTTTTATTGGAAGCCCAAGAGCAAACTGGAGAAGCCTTCAGTTCACAGATGAATTTATTCAGGTCACAGGTAAAGTACAGCAGTGCTGGATGCGTAGTGACAGAGCTCACTCAGGATCTCAGCCAAAACAAACACAGCTTTGAGAAAACAGTTCACATTTATAGTTACACAGTTATCTTCTTGGGCTGGTAATAACTAGTGAGGGAAAAAACAGACACATCAAAACCATGACATAGAAACATTGTAATAATTCCTGTAACCACAGCTGGCCACAGTGGTCTATAACAGCTGTTTGTATGAAGTGATCAGTGTGATTGTTATGGTTGTGCAGGCAGGGGAGGGCTGGGTCCAAAGTAATGCAGGACGAAAGTAATGAAGCAATTTTCTCCAAGCCTACAAGTCTGATATGTCTAACTTTGTCAGCATGTACAGCATGCATGACCTACAGAACTGCAAAAACTCTGGAGGATACGTCTTACTTTGACCTGTTTTCAATGACAGAAAGTAAATTCACTCAAACAACAACTCACACAGTAGCTAATTTAAAGAAAAAAGCAGGAAAAAGCAGCATGTTAATGAGCTGCTTGATTGTTCATTCTAAAAATGAAATTTATATATTTTTAAATAAGATAAAAAGGGGCTGTGGGGTGGAGTCGAACCTGGTGTTTCTGAATAGAACAGAACAGTAATGTAATTACTTTGCCCATCACTGCTGCTGGTGAAATGGTAACAGAAGATAGCTCAGGAGAATGTGTGGCCCACAGGCCATAGCCTTCCAACAAAAGTTGAATAGCCCTGTGCTAGAGTCACACCAGATGCATTCCTGGCTCTGTACTTGATTTGTGTGACAATGGGAGACCAAAAAGCCCATTAAGCACAAACAAAATGTTGAAATGCTAATGAGGTGACTGGACAGGTTTGCCTGGCCTAAAGCATGCACTGAATACCTGCACAACTGCAAACAACTTCCAAAAGGCTGTTAACCACCTGTAATTCTTCCTCTTTAAATGTAGATTCACAGTGATCAAACTGTGATCAAATATTCGACTTTTATTTATTAGGCTAATACTTATTTACTCTACCTGACCCAACCCTCTCTTAATGTAGGCTACATGTTAGTGCGTTTGGTGATAAGTACCCTCTGAGTCCAGATAAATCAGTGGAAAGTGCATCTCCAGTAGCTAGGCCTGTTATAATTCCATTTCTCAAATCAAATGATGGTTATGTATGTAATCGCTGTTCAGTGAATTTCTACTGACTGCCAGAGTTGGTGCTTAAACCACTTGCACCCGAGCGCCAGCACCAGTGCGGGGGAGGGTGGTGTCATCAACTTCCCTTTACTCTCAAGCCGATAACTTTACAAAGACAAGATGAAACAGCGATTTTTTTTGTCTGGAGTGTGTCTAAAAGGCTATGATTGAATATTCCACCAAAGGTTTTCTCTGATTTCAAGAATTAAAAACATTTTGTTTGTTTTTGACGAGCGCTTCGAGCATGCACTACTATGACAATAAAAGTGTGCTAGAAAAGCGGCCCTGTAACTTTATGCCACACATTATACATCAAAACACTAAAATATACAAAATGTTTTTAATTCTTGAAATCAGAGAAAACCTTTGGTGGAATATTCAATTCACACACTATAGACAAAAAAAATCGCTGTTTCACCTTGTCTTTGTAAAGTTATCGTTCGGGTGCAAGTGGTTAAGCGCCGTCTCTGGTGGTCAGTGGAAATTCATAGAACATCAGAATATCTGGGGGCTATGTGTATTCTGTGTGACAAGCACCATCTTGTGGTCATGGCAAGGCAAGGGCATGGCAATTTTATTTATGTAGCCCATTTTTACAAACAGTTTGTCTCAAAGGGCTTTACACAGCATTATGACAACATCCTATGCCCTTACATCAACCGAGGAAAAACTCCCAAGAAAACCCTTTTAACAGGGAAAAATGGAGAAACCTCAGAGTGAGCAACAGAGGAGGGATCCCTCACCCAGGATGGGCAGATGTGACATAGATGTTGTATACAGACAAGAAAACAATTTACAACATGGAATATGGAAAACAGTTAACAAAGAATGATGAAGGAAGCTCCTGGTGGGCAGGGAGGGAAGGCCAGCTTAATGGGACTACTGGACGGCAAACTGGGTCATGAGCAGGGAGTGCAGGCCGGTTTAACAACAGGAGAAAGGAGGTGATGGAGGCAGTGGTTGGCTGGTTGGTGCAGGGGGATGGAGCTCTGAAGAGATCTGTGGAAATACAGAGAGTCATACCCTGTAATTCAATGAATAGGTGGAGTTACAGTAAAAAATAGACACGCCCAGGAGAAGGTGGGGGTTGAAAGAGGTGGCTGGAACTCAGCTGGAACTCGGCTGGGAGTTGGCTGGAAGTCGGCTGCCATTCAGCTGGCTTTCAGCGTGAATGGGAACTTTCAAATGGCTTCCACTGTATGTATGTGTATGGGTGCAGATGCAGATGTTTATGTATATACGTATTTTTTACTAGTTTGTTTGTCTTGTCCAATCGACTGTCTGGAGACTGAGATCAGTTCTATTCTGCAGCTTTGTTGGAACAAAAAGCTGCCCTTGTGGAATGAATCGCCCACCCCTGCTTTAAACCATGGTTTCGATTTTCATCCACCTACTTTAAAAAAAAAAAAAGTTTTTTTGAAAATTTCAAGGGGGCACTACTGAGGCATTTTGCCCTGACCATGTCCAGCTGAAAGTCATTGTCATTGCTGACATGTGTGCCAATTTTCATGAAGCTATCAGCATCTTAAAGGCATGACCACACACAACAAAGTTTCATAGCTTCACCAAATTGCTGAACATGTTTTCCAGAAATGAAACTGATGGGGTCAACTGTGTAGCTGGAGCACTGATCACCTCCTAAAATTGTGAAGCCACTGGGACAAAGTATCTCTTAATGAGAAATGTTCAATGTGGCGGGTCAAATATATATCCCTGAACTAAGCGGAGCCATAGCGGCCAGACCCATTGATGTATAGAAAAGCTTTTGATTATTTGCCCAAGTTGTCTAGTTGAGGTATGCCAAATCTGGAGTTGATCCCTTGGAGGAGTTCACTCACATACCAATGGTGGAAATCATAGATATATATAAGAAGACTAGATGACTCACCTGACACTGCTGCCCAATGACACGGCGTCACCACACGGCGGTCGCAGCGCAATCTTTAGGACTGACTTGCAAAATGCAGTCCATCTGTTGCACCATGGGCTGTGACAACAAAAAATCTCAAAAAAGTGGATTAACCCTTTCTAATATCCCTTTGGGTTGCTGCTATCAAGAAGGACCACTGGACCTCTACAGAACACTCCAGACTTTGCAGTGAACACTTTGTTTCGGGTATGTAACATAAGTTAGCATTAGCTTACGTTAGCTAAAAACGTTAGCATTAGTTTGTTGTTAATCAACTTCTCCAGACAAATTAAAACAGGTCATCTATGTCCACTGTTAGAATAATATTTCCAAGTGAATGATGTGTTATTTGCAGTGTTGGGAGTAACGTGTTACAAAGGTAACACAATTACAGTAATGCATTTGTATTTACTGTAACGCTGTAGTCTAATGCAGTACTAATAAAATAAAATCTGCTGTGACAAAAGTTCTTTCATCTCTGCATTTCCTTGCATCTGGGTCCCTCCAGCTGCTGTAGCAGTGTTGGTTAAGCGCTGTTATGCACGCCATGCATCTCCCTAGGTGCGCTCCTTTCCTACCCATATCCCGCCCCTTTCACAATCAGCCAGTCACCAGCCAAACCGGGAAAATTATAGTCCACTCATGTTGTTTCACCAGCGCATGCACACAGGTAGCTTTTTACAACAGTCCAAACTGTATTCGAAACTGCATACTCAGTGCCATAGAGAGGTAAGACTTGCGAACAAAGTTCCAAGCAAAGCCCCCGTTGTCATGTTCTTCTAGGGGACAGACAGCAGTGAACTTGCTTTTGAATGGTAAATATTAAAATAAACTGTACACATACATTTACAGCTGTTATTGAATTACTGCATATACATCAATGTCAGTTCTCCAATGAAAGTCAAACCCACATAGTTTGAAACAACGTTCAAAACACACACAGCCTGTATTATTACAACTAAGCATAAAGTCTGCTAGCTTAATGCTAATGTATAATGTAAAACCTCATAGATGGGCTAACAGAAATTAGCATTGCTATCACGGTAACAACATCAAACGATGGTCATTTTGACACAGATATGGCAGTAACACAGTAACACAGTAACAGTAACACATACAATTAACATGTAGTCACAGGCATATATTCTCTTTGCTCCGTGGAAACAACTGGAACTGCTGTGCTTCTCTTGATATCAATCAACTCACTCTACCACTGTCACAATATTACCACCATCAGGACATGCATGCCAGAGGGGGTAGCACACATCTCTTATGTATGTCAGATTAATATATAGGCTATTTGTGAATAGTACCTGACATTAATGGACAATAATGATAAATAATGTGGTTTTCAATTAAACATTTTATTTATTTAAATGATGAATGTGACAACAACAGCAAGTGTGTGTCTGTCTTTTCAATTTTTCTTGTTCTCGCAAAGTATGAAGGATCATCACAGAAAATAATACATTTAGCATTAAAGAGGAACAATTTGATTTAACAGAGACCATATTCCAGCATTAGGACAGCAGAACAAAGGTGGGGCTATGAAATGTGTAGGAGCCATTTCTATATGAATGTATGCAGTTACCGAATTCGGCCAGTAGGTGTAGGTGTGCCATGTATGGTGTGTGTGTTTCTATATGGGTGGGAACCTTCTGGCAGGTGGCAGGTGTTGCCAGACGGAAGAGCACACAGTTTTTCGACCGCTGCGCTACGCTGCGCTATGCCACGTTATGTTGTGCTGGCAGTGCTGTTATGTTTGTTATTTGGTGAATAAAACCACATGGGTTAATCTGCAACGCTTAGTTGATTCTTGCAATGCTGAAGATCCAGACGGTGAGCAAACGAAGAGACGATAGCGAGCGCGTCGATTAGTTTTAGCCTGTCTATGCAGCCCCTCAGTGGCTTCAAGTTTAGGCTTAGCCGCTACAAAATGGTTAAGGAAGACATGTTAATAGATTTACTGTATGCACAACAATGTACACAACTTTTTAAGTGCAAATCCCACTGCCTGAGATCAGGTTTAGGGTCTTCCCAATCAAATTTCCACAATATGATTTAACAGAGACTATATTCCAGCATTAGGACAGCAGAACAAAGGTGGGGCTATGAAATGGTTAAGAAAGACATGTTAATAGATTTACTGTAGGTACAACAATGTACACAACTTTTTAAGTGCAAATCCCACTGCCTGAGATCAGATTTAGTGTCTTTCCAGTCCTTGTTGACCACTAGCAGCCTCCAGTGGTCTCTTATTCCAGCAGCTGCAGCCAGCTGCCAGCAGCATCCACGACAACCAGCCACCACCAGCAGTGTCCGCCAGCAGCAGCCACCACCACCAGCCACCAACACATCCTATTATTGAAAGTTAATACATCCCAAAATCTAATGAATCAAAATGCCAATTTATTAATACTCAGCATCTGATACCAATTAATTTACCCCAACTGACTACATTACCCTTAGCTAACACTGTCAGGTTCAGATGATAAAATCTAAATAAAACCCGTTGGTGATCATTCCAGCTATGTGCGATTTGTCTGTGATTCATCACTCAAACAAGAATACAACAAATGTTAGCGACTAAACCTCTACAGCTGGCGAAGTCAAGCTAATGAACTAGCAAGCAATGGCAGAAAATCGATCATAATTCCTGGCTCAAAAAGATATAATTACATTGTGAACATACCAAGAAATAGATATAATAAACACCCTTAATGATTTAAAATTGGTCAATATTTTATCAGCTTACATCAGGAGTTTCTCGCCATGCAGCCATAGAAAGAAACGTGGTCCAATGCCACGGGAGGAATGTTTGGAACTATTAGGGCTCCATAAGTTGGCCAGAATTCTGCTCTGCGCATATTGTACTGCTAGTATACATACTGATTTGACCAAATGTAATATGTAGTATGCAAACAAAAGCAAAAAGAAAATAAATGTAATGTAGACCGGTCAGTTCATTGTAAAATATTTATTTATTTATTGAAATGTTGTGATTTCTGTTGATACAGATAATTATGTACTTATACTTACTGTACGGAACCTTTCTTGCATGAAAAAATATTAAAATTTAATTAAGTGAGAGCAGACCAGTATCAGGCTTCTGCCGTACAGTGAAGATTGTGTCTTAAATCCGCACACATGTGCAATGGAGTACTCCCTGTGGAAAAAGAACGTTTTAAACACCATTCTGCGGTAAAGTCGACGTTTTTTGGTTTTGATTTATATCTAATTTTACTGGCGAACATGTATATATGTTTAACCATGTCCCCATTCATTTAGATAGGGGCCTGGTCTTCTTGGCTGCCGAGTGGCATGGCTTGCCTGTAAGGACTTTGGGTCAGTCAACCCCCTCCCTCAGAGCATTAAGCCTATGGCGCATGCTCTACTATAATAACCAGAACTTGCTCAGTTTTTGTCCGATTTTCAAATGCTTTGGTTGTTATGAACGTCAGACGGCAGTTATGATACTTTGCAACCCTAACCCTAACCCTGCATACTTAAAATTACAAATTATGTAAATCATGTACTTTTCTATGACAGTAACATTATAGTAACATTATGCAAACAGCTAAAGTAATATCTCTATACAGACAAAATGTCACAGAGTTAAGAATAGTTTTTTTAGTGCAGACGACTAGATCACCCATCTACTGCAGCCAGAGTCAGAGCAAGTTCCCTGATCCAATATGGCCGCCTGCCATTTACGTCTACACGTAGTGTGATCCACCTCCTTGGTGGAAATGGCCAAAAAATTACCATTCAAACCAAAATGAGTTGAGTGCATGGAACACTTGGACTTTTTGTGCATCTTGATGGGTTCTATGAGCCTACAAATCTTCATGCTTGTAGGTGAAACACACTCAAAGTAACCCATACAAAAGTTTGAGGGGGCACTGTTGAGACAATTTGCCCCGCCCCTTTTCCAGTGACTTTGACACATGACATCTTTCGCCAGATCTGAACTATTTCATGAGTTTTTGAGCATGGGAAAGCCTTCCTTTTGGGAAAAAAATAATCACATTCCAGAAATGAATTACAATAAGGTTCTTGCACCCTCGCCTGGGCCCTAATTACAAGAAGAGGGAAAACAAAATCATTACAGAATAATTACTGGAGCAACTCTAACTGAGTGTAGTTCTATATTGACCAGAGACAAGCCACAAAACATTGGCTCTTACCTCATTAAATGATGGAATTGCTTTTAAGTTCAAGTTTGGTGGGAAGATTCAAATCAATATGAGAAAACAATTCACTAAAACCAGTAAATGACAGACACACTGATAGGAAAAACAGAAAAAACATACTATGGAGGGTTAACTGCAGAACATATCTTGGAGTTTGAAAAGTTGATCCACAACAACTACAACCAGATAGACTGAGACATTAGATTAAACTGCCTGGCCTTCAATTCTGTTGGATGCACATAGCCTCCACCATCCCCCCACCTGCCTGCTTAAACAGCCCCACACACCCAGGACACCACAGTCAGTGCAACCTCTGCATCCTCAGTCCCAGGCTGATGTCTTGCTAAGGGGAGACTTAAAGGCAGGAACAGGATGTGAGTCTGACAATGGTGGCCCACTGAGGTTTGGCACACATAATTTTGTAAGCCCATATTAACATCCAAAGAAAAACACCAACCAGTAAAAGCAGAGCAGAATTAGACCGCCACCCACTGATTGTTAACATCAAAATAAGAACACTTTTCACATTTCAGTTAGATTGCAAATTGAACCCAAACACACACTGAGATTTCAAGAGCCACAAACTCAAGAACTAACCCCCTCTGTCAGTTGGTCCTGATACTTATACATAATACTCAGATCTGTGTTCAACATCAGACTAGCGCTGCTTCCCAACAACTAATCACAGTAAACCAAATTATTAAATCATCAAAAGATACCCATCTTGACCTCTATATGAATAAAACCAAAAACTCAAAACTTAAACTCAGAACAAACTTAATTGCTATCTGGCCCCAGAGGGTCAGAGACACAAAGCAGAGAATGATTCAGAGACCACAGTCTGAGCATAGAGAGAGGGGGAAGTTCAGAACAGGAAAACAGTCTGTCTTTGACAATGGTGGCCCACTGAGGTTTCTTTAATATTAACTTAAATATATTTTTTCTCATTTCATTATTGGATTGTATTATCCTTAATGCTTTGGCAGTATTGTTCACATAACCTTCATGCCAAGAAAACATTCATTTTAGTCTGATTTAATTTTATGTCAGGTGTTTTTCTCCTCTTGAGAGTTGAGTATTCGTATAGTACAATAGAATAAAAAAATGGTTAATAAATGGTAAATAAATTTTATGTGGTACCTAATATATATTTTATGTCCTCTCATGTGTTTAGGTGGATGGGATCCTGTGCCTGGCCGACATTCTGACTGATGACAGCAGTGTGGAGGCAGCCAGGGCTGAGGCAGCGGCCGTTGTAGCTCAGATCACGTCGCCTCACCACACGTCCACCCAGCACCTCGCCAGCTTCCTGGAGAGTATGCAAGACATTGTCACCGCGCTCATCAGTGAGTGATGTCACTGTCATGTTTTTTGCCTTTGTATGATAGGACAGTATCGTAAGACAGGAAAGCAGGGAGAGAGACAGGAGGAATGACATGACTAAAGATTGTCTCGGTTGGGAGTCGACCCGGTGATCATTGCTTCAGGCATGTGCCAACATGGGAGGTGCACTACTCTCTAACCACTCAACCAACACCCTCTGACCACAGGAGTCATCATGAGAAACAGTTAATAGGTTGACATAGATATATACCATATCAATTTAAAAGGGGGGATGACAGGAAAGTTTTAGTTAGAATTTTTTTAGATTCACCATTCATTATATGATTATTTTTATTTTAGTTGACAATGATAAAAGTTCAGACAAGATACTTAAATATATACACTCAGTTGCCAGTTTACTGGGTACACCTAGCCAAAACTGATTCAGACTAATACAACAGTGAGGCAATCAGTCCTCCTTCATGTGGTTATGATGTCCAGTTCTTATTTTGACTCTTTTAGAGAAATGATAATTCACCCTTATAGTGATTCTCCAGGATGTAGTTTGTGGTACTGTTAAATTATATTGTACTGATATGTGTCTAACCCATTAATATCAATCAAGGCTAAATATACAGTAGAAAACAAAATTATCAACCCCTCCCAAAGTCTCCATTTTCCCAGCAGTGCTCGTTCGAATCCTGAAGATGTCATGGCTTTTGAGGCAAGAATGTGACTGTTAACTCTCCAAATGTATTGTCCTCGAAGATTTGCTCAGGTGTTTTTAGAGATGTGATCACCATCCTACCAGTGGGGAAAATCAGCAGCTTGTGCATCGGCACCTCAGTAGAAAGTATTATGTCTGCAGTCTTTTGTTAATTTTGTGTTGGCTATGTGTGTTTGGTGTTTAGACATTCCTTTTTTTGAAAGAAATTTGATCTGAGTTGGCATATTTGTATGGATTCATTAGTCTGAGAAGAAGAAGCTGAATAAACATGATTTATTGAACAGTTGTGAGCCAATATATTTCAGTAACAATGCATGAATTATTCAGTGGGCTCTATATCACATTTTGTTCGATTTGTATATATTACAGCATATGAAGTCTACCATAGACTGTCACTTCCCCATCTGTTTGAGGAGTTGAGCTGAGCTGTGCTGTGCATATCAGCAGCTTGAAGAATGCATTAACCCTGGGGCTAGTTGAACAGCATAACAAAATGCATCCAACAAAACCTTGTCACAGATAGTAAAATTATTGCTGTTAAATGAATCAAATATATCCTAAGCTGTGCTAATATATAGCATCTTTATAATAGACATTAAAACACTGAGTACAACAGTATTTTTGCATAATGCAGAAAATAACTAACTTTAGATTGTACCTGTTGCCTTTTTATTTTTACCTCTTTCAAACTCCCAACTGAGGGATGAGTTGCAACAAAACAAAAACAAATAAATAAAAAAACAGACACCTCATAACATTACTGTCAGTCTGGCTCCTTTAAGTATGTCAATCAAATGATACATTGTCTGTGGATCACTGTAGTAAGAAATCAATGTCTTTCCCTCAGAGTTGTGTGAGAGTGCCTCCTGTGGTGAGGTGTTCCTCCTTGCATCTGCAGCCTTGGCCAACATCACCTTCTTTGACAGCATGGCCTGTGAGATTCTCCTGCAGCTCAATGCCATCCACATCTTGCTTCAGGCCTGCAAAGACCGCCAGAGGGTGGACACACCCTACTCCAAAGACCAGGTCAGGTGTTCGTTGTCACTGAGAATGAAGTACAGACATACTTAGATGTCAATGTGAATGACTTGCGAGTAATGTAAGTCATCCTGATTTATGTCTATATCTATATTCTCATTACTGTTTATCTCAGGTGGTGACAATCTTGGCAAACCTCTCAGTATTAGAGCAGTGTGCCTCTGAAGTCCTGCAAGAGCAAGGTAAGATATTTTTCACATTTAATGATATTTGTTATTTCTTTTGTGCAAATCTTCAGCTGACACTCCACACCAGAAACAATAGGACCACCTGTTGACATCCTGTAATTTCAACTGAGAGAAAAACAGTGTAATTCCTCTTGAATCCTGAGGATGGCAGCATCAGTTAACTTCTGTGAAGAAGTTCAGGAGCGCCTCATTTCTGTCTCCATGGCAGTTCCCATTAACCCTAAGTTGGTATTAGTCATTGGATTGTTGTACCCAGGTTCAATTGTAAAACTTTCAATTTCTCCAGTCAGGAAGTTAGAAATCACCTGATTCTCTCTTTCTCCACATGACACATTAATAATAATATCATATATTGCGAACCACATTAGGACACAGTAAAAATACAGTTCTTCCGCCGTAAACTGAGAGCACGAGTTCCTCTTTCTACCAGGGCACCATTTAGAGTGTCTTCACTGGCTGCATCACTGTGTGGTATGGAGGCTGCACTGACTCCTGCCCTAAGACCTTGCAACAAATAGTAAATGCAGCCAGCAAGATCATCAGTGCCCCCCTGCCCTCACTCACACACATCATCACCTCACCCATAGCATCGGTGGTGATCCACCAGGCTGTCAGGATGCTGAACTCTGCCCAGTACCTCCCCCCTCTGCCCCCTGGAGTCCCCTGGACTCTAACATTAGATACCACATGCACTACACATTGCACTATACAGCCACCGTACATTTCATTTTCTACAGCATTTAATTTATATCCATAATATTTATTTTAGGTGAGAGACATCTTTTTGATTCTTCTGTATGTCCTAAACATACGTAGAACTGCAATAAAAATCTTTGAATCTTGAATTGTCCCTTTATTATATATTGTTGTTGTGAGTCTATACATAATATCATAATGTTATATGAAACACATGATGTTACTTTTCACCCTAAAGGATTGCTCATAAGACTGCAGTATCTTGCCATACTACATTCATTGAGTTTGAGACTAAACACGGCATTTCTTGTTTACTTTGCAAAGCTAACATAATGTTTGCAAATAGTTTGTATTCACTTTTGAATGCTGTCTTATAAGAACTCCAAGATACAGACGGATATTATGTTTTCAGTTTGGGTCAGGGTCTTTGTTAGAGCCTCTGATTTTGCCAGTATCACTAATTAAGCTCTGATGTGTGTGGATCCCTCAACCACTATTTCCAAACATGTTAGTCTGTTCTGCTTTGATGAGTTTGTTTTAGTCTTTGACCCTCTATTCAATGCTGAATGCAGTGCACTGATGCAGTGAACCTTGTGAAGCAAAACTGAAGACTTAGACCTGACTGATTGACTGACTCACCTCATCTTTAATTTTTGAGTGTTTTTGGAGTATAACAACTAACTTTGTTTTCACTGTAATGGCCAGTTTTGCTTTAGCCTGTATGTCTGGCTCCTTTCTTATTTACCTGTATACTGTTTTGTGCCTGAGTCTTGTGTATTTTTTATGTGTGTAAAGTGTCAACCTGATCTGGTCTTTGTATTGGGTTGACATATCAAATGTTACTGATTTTGTCTGTATAATGTCAGGGTTGTCCATTTGTTTTTACTCTGTCCTAAACCACTCTGACACCATTTTACTTCTGTGCCTTTCTGTCCTTCCTCTGATATTTAATGCTTCTGTTTCTTGCCTGGGTAATCTTTCCTGTACATTACTGTGTTTCAGGAATAGATCGACTGCTGCTGCTTCTAGGAGAAAAGCCGTCATCCCCCAGCCCATCGGAGGGCGCTGCCTGCGAGCGTGTCCAACAGAAAGCTGCGGTCACACTGGCCCGTCTAAGCAGAGACCCTGATATAGCCCAAACAGCCATCCAGCTGAAGGGTACCACAGCTTTTTTGTTTTTTATAACACAGTTACAGTATTTTTTTATGTTCAAGCTTATGCAAAGAATTGAGCAGAATACACGAATGCCTAAAAATACCAGTGGTTTAAAATAATAAATACAAGCAAGTAGCAACAAAGAAAAGTTAATCAATAAGAAAAATCTACATGATAAAGCTGAAAATAAATGAATTAAAGTTATTTTTTGAATATATGTATTTTTTATGGAGGAAAGGTTACTATATTCACTGCATTTAAATATGTGTTGGGCCCCATAAAGACTTGAGTTGTGTGGATGTCTCAAACAAAGGACAAAAATTAAGAGCCAAATATGTCATTAAACTTTGGTGGGGCCAGATGGATCCTAATTAATCTGGCCAAGTAGAATAGAAATGGCTCTTGAGTGGAGCCTTGAGGCTCTCCATTTTTAAATAAGTGCAGTTAAATCAACAAATTACCAACTAGAAATGATTCCCTGGTTCTGTATCTTCTTGAGGCTTTTTTGTTTGTTTGTTTGTTTTTAGAATATGTTTGGGGCTTTTTGCCTTTAATTGATAGACAGGGAGACAGGAAACAGGAAGGCAGAGAGAGGGGCAATGAGCAGTAAAAGGCCACCGGGGGAATTGAACCGGGGCCTGTGAGCTATACAGCGCCCCTCTTCTTGAGGTTTAAATATTTATTTACTCTGAGGACCAAAGATGTCTCGCATAATAATTTCCCAGGCCAGCAGTCTGTATTTGATAACTAAGAAATCTAAGGTATAAATGCGCCGTATGTACTGTATGTCCATATATACCTCTCCGTCACATGGGAAGCAGCTCTTGATGAATACTTAATTAAACCTCATCATTTGATCTTTCTCATATATTCGCATATTAGAAACTGTATGAAAGGACAAATATAGAAAAGTGCCCCTCTTCTTAATGTGATGCTTCCTTGGTTTGATGTCATTTAAAAGTCCCTGATATTTACACATAAATTTAGGTCAATGTTAGTAAGTAACTAGAATTAGAAAATAGATTATAATAAGTAATTTTACTACTTTTACTTGGATTCTTGCTGTACACAGTACAGTACAACTCCCAAGCATTTCTGTTTGATATCAGTATCTAAGAATGGGACAAGCATGTAACATTTTTTTTTCTCTCTTGTCTTAGCTGTCCCTCGTCTTATTGAGCTGTGCCGGTCCCCTACTGAGAGAAATAACAGCGACTCAGTGTTGGTCGCTTGCCTGGTGGGTGTAAAGTGTATGTCTATATGCTGTTGTGTGCGCAGAGCCTTAGATATGTGTAAATGACTCAATGTCCTGAATACAAATATGAAATTTAAACATGCAAACTGTCTATTTCAGTCACACCCCTAAAATATTATGCACTCTCAGCTCCACATGATACAGTATATAGAACTTCAATAGAACAAACCAAGGGCATTATACCACAGGTCTGCATGTGTAACATCAGTGCAGCAAATTACTGTCCAATTTAATTACATCCACAGGGCAACATTTGAACATTGAAAATATATTACTACCTCCGTATCGTTCAGGCATGTTGAGATAGCTCACTGATTCACATCATCTCTAATGTTGTATGTTTAAATATGTGCATATCATGAATAATATCCCTGCTTGTACTTTATCATTCTGATGATAATGATTAAAACCAGATCTTAGGGCCAATGAGGGGATTTGAAGCGCATAATGGTCAGGAGCTTAATTGGACTGCCTGACTCTGCTGAGAAATACCTTCTTCTTCACTGTTACCATACTTGTCAGTCTATTCAAATTAACGTGATTCTATTTTATCCTTTTAGCCAAGGGTTAAGTAGTGCATTTGTAGGTGCTCAAATCTTCAAAGAACACTGAGCTCTCACAGATCATTTGTAATCTTAAATGTAAATCTTTGAGGTTCTCCTGGCTGAATGGGTTGGAGACTTCATGCATACGACTGAGGTGTTCTTGTTAGCATGGCAGATGTGAAGAAAAAATTATTATCTGTGGTACTGTGGTATTCCTGGAGAGAATTAAGTTTTTTGTTTTGCACTCAATTTAGTTTTATAGTTTTATCAGGTGGCACAGTTTTACCAGGTTGTCTTTTGCTGCTAACTGAAAGGTTTTCTGTAGTAAGTCATACTAGTTGTGCAGTTACAATTATGACTTCCTTTGTATTTTTATGATTGAAATGTGCATGTTTGCAAACAGACTGCAGAAGGAATTTTTGTTTGTAAAAATGCACATGCCTGTGTGTTTCATGTCTTTGCACACATATGTACTGACCTGCATGTGTGTGTCTCCAGGCTGCCTTGAGGAGGCTTGCAGCAGGGTGCCCAGACAGCATTGAGGCAACCGACCACCAGCAGCTCATCAAACCGCGTCTGGTTGACTCCTTCCTGCTGTGTTCCAACATGGAAGAGAGCTTTGTGTGAGGGGCTGCACACTGAGCACTGACAGCACAAAGTTGAACTCATCTACATGATCATGTACATGTAGTTACTGTGTGATAATGCAGGGAAGACCAAAGAGCTTCACTCCTAATCATTCTGCCTGAAGCTTTGGATGGACATTTCATGTTTGGAAACTAAAGGAAGTATGACTGTGTGGTTTGAATGTGTACAGAACACATGTATGTATATGTAATTATACAAAAATGTGCAAAACAGTGCAGTTTAGTGATCACAAAAATGCAATGAATGTATGCAGAAAACACATCATTAATTCATTTTATTCAGTGGACACTTTTACATCAGTAATTATTTTGTATGAGTAGGAGCTACTTTTCAAAAGAAATAACCTGTTTGGAGTTGTATGCTACCACTGTGCAATTTTGTGCTCTTATCTGAAGAAGTAGATACAGAAAAATGCCTGTGATGAAAATGAACATCTGAAGCATTTATCAGTGAAGTACCAATATGTATATCTGCTAAATCTGTCCTCTGCTCTATGTTTGGTTTGTTCAATTAATATGTCAATCAATCAAACTTTCAGTGTTTCTATAGCACTTTTCACACAGGTAAAATGCAACACAAAGTGTTTTCCATAATAAAAACACCCAATCCACTCCCCTATACCCAACACCCACATACAGCTTGAAAGTAAACATGGAATATTTAAAAGCAGGGACTGATATAAAGTGTCAGTCAGCAGACACTTTATTTGGATAACCACGTGGAACTTAATTATTACACTTAGGTTATGTGTACATGGCATTATTAATATTTAATTGTTTTAAATTGAGGCATGTATTTGCCATTAATGTATGCCATGCATAGAATACAGGCATCATCACCAAACAACATGGACAGAACATGGTGACACCAAATAGAAGTACAGAGGAGGAAGAGAAGAAAATCTCAGGCTTTACCTTGTAACCATTCTTGAGCCCCACCCTCCCCAGAGATTCAGCTCACATTGCAAGTCCTTCCTGTATTCAAAGTCTCTCTAATGTGTCTTATACTACAATCAGCTTGGACCTTGTTCACTTTCCTCCTGAAGAAACTGAATTTCAAAATGATAATGATATTTGCAATCATGATAATTTAAATTACTTGAAATTATTTAAATATTAAAGGTGACTGGTACATTTTCTTTGAGATTTCACACACTTAATGAAAAATGTTGATCAATATTTTGTGAAAAGGGAAAAAAAGTGTGAGATGGTTTGTTTGGGGTTGTTTGTAATGATAAACAAACAGAAATGATAGTGTGAATCTCCAGATCTTTACCAAGATTTACAGTCATAATTTATCTAATATGACCTAGCTAATAATTTTAATTTAATATTTTGATTTTACTTTTTCTCTGTTCTCAGCAAGGAACAGGCAGAGAGCAACTAGCTGGTGAACACAGTGAAGCACTGAGCTGCTGAGGAGAAAGACATTACCCTCAGTGACACAGAACTGAAGTACAATGAACACAGCTCCAAGCCATATCCTTAGACTGTGTTAATATTTTGCGTACAACTTTTTCCTGTTACTGTTCCTGTCATAGGGCAAAAAAGCAATCACAAGTTGGGCATGGTAATAAAATGGTTAGCAATGTCACCTCGTGCCTCATGCAAAATCATGCACATCAGTGACTCCTACTGTAATTCATCACTGATGTGAATAAGAGCCCCCCACCCACTCCAGAAAAAAACCTACATGGATGTACAGTACAATTGTGTGAACAAATGAGGACACCCCATTTGGCTTACACCAAACATGTCCTCTGTTCTGGTGTCCAAATAATTCAATTTTACACTCGTCTGTACAAAGAACATTATTCCAGAAGTTCTGGTCTAAGTTCTTTCTCGCAAACTTCAGTCTGGCCTTCATGTTTCTCTGAGAGAGCAAAGGTTTCCTCCTTGCACATCTTCCATGCATGTCCATCCATGCATGTTACACTTGTGCAGTCTCTTTCTGATTGTAGAGACATGCACTTTCACATCAACAGTAGCAGGAGCCTGCTGTATGTTCTGTGATGACATTTTAGGGTTTTCTGAGACTTCTTTTAACATCTTGCGGTCTGAACTTGCTCGGACAGCATGACCTGGGCATGGACATGTTGCCAGTTGTTTCAAATGTCCTCAGTTTGTAGACTATTTTCTGGACAGTGGAACGGCTGATTTCAAATACTTTTGAGATCTTTTTAAATACCTTACCAGACTCACAATCCTCATTCTGAAGGCCTCAGACAGCTCTTTCCATCTCACCACGGTGTTTACTCCCACTTTAACAGTCAGGAGCACACCAAACTAAATGTCTGAGGTTTAAATAGGGCAAACTTTTTTTTCTTTCTTTTTTTTTTTTTTAGAATTACATTTTTACAGAAAAAAAAATAAAAAGTTTTTCTTCAGTTTGAGCTATTTAGTTATATTACTTAAATCTCCCAGTGTTGTTAAAATCAATATTAAATATCCATTCTCCAAATATGTCAAAAAACACAGGCTTTCATAGGGTGTCCTAATTTTTTCACATGACTACACATGACATGACACTTATTATTTTCAATACACATAGTTCAGCTTCACTGTAGCTTAGCTTCTGTTCATCTTTACTGCAGTAAAGAGGAACAGTGCTCCAATAACAGGTACAGCCTGACAGGGTCAGGGTCTATGCAGCTCAAGTCCCCCATAGGAGCCTGCTGACCTCAGGCTGCCTCTGAGGAAAGACACTCACTGACATATCATCTTGTCACACATGCAGGTCGAGGGATAAGGACAGCCTTTGAATAAATCTAGCAGAAAAAGAAAGAGGATAAGAGAGGGTGGGCCCAAAGGTCTACCTGTTGGTCCTCTACCAGGTCCTGTCTAAGAAGTGGGGCAGGGCATTTTCTATTTAAGCCTCCAACTTTTCACTAACATTAAGTCTCACTGGGAGGAATACATGTACAGAATTTGGCTGTGCACATTAGAAAAAAAAACTTGTCATCAGCGTTTCAAAATGAGAATTCACTACTTCATTCATTCACAATAGCTTTGAAAAAGATTCTCAATCCCAAGTGCAAGCCCAAGTTTTAATTCACAAGTGACTGAGATTCAATGCAGTTAGTGATAGCTAAGAAAAATGTGAGAGCTTATCTGTAAAACTTGTCCTTTGTATTGTCATCTTTTTGATGAAAACACTCTCAGGTTTTTTTTCTCCATAAGCCTTCCTCTCCTTGGAGAGACAATCGAGGGCCTTCTTGCTCTCTCTGTAGCTTCTTTTTCACCTAAGGGCACTTATGCTGAGCCTGGACTTGTTATACCCTTACCCAGCGTTGAGACAATTGAGCTGCTTTGTGTGTGTGTCTGTGTGTGTGTGTGTGTTGTCCAGCATACACGTGGGACTGTGTTCAGAGGCCTTTGTGATAGAATATGCTCCTGCCTCACTATGTTGAGACCCAATGAAATATGTATAGACACAGAGGAGAACTAAACAGACGGCCTAAAAACACAGGTTCCTTTGATATTGTTTTGGTGCGACCATGACCATGAGACCAAGTATTGTAGCTACTGGGTTTTTCAGCTTTTCTCAGTTTCTAAGCTCTTGAACTTTCACTCTCGCTTCTGTATATGTGTTGTTGCCATCCTTATTGTTTTCATCCACTGCCGATGTGAACAAAGTTTCAAGGTAGTGATTGAGTGATGAAAAATCCACCAACCATCCAAGTTTTATAGAAAGATTATATCAAAAAGGTCACTCACTGACAGGTATCACAATATCAGCACTTAAATCTTTTATTATGGGAAATGTACATTGTAAATACAATTCATTATTCCTTAAAGAAGATAGCCTCTTGGTAAGTTTTCTGTGTTGATGACTGTGATTTCTGCCAGCAGTGCTTTGCAGTATTTGTTACTTGACTATTATTTGAATTTCGGTCACCATTACATATCTTAAACATGAGGTTATAATGTTCTCCATGAGAATTGAAAGTGACAAGAGAGGCTGGAGAAGCCTGGGACGAGCTAGTTATTATGCTACCTTCAGTAGAAGACAACAGTGGTGTCCACATCTAGACTGATAAGTGAATAGCTTTTAATGCTAACATTGGCTATGTACAAATAACAAAGCTTACGAATAGCTGTGGTGCAAAGTCCTTTTCACCTCTCTGTGCCGTCACAAGAAATAAATCAGTGACATTTTGTGAAAGAAAAGGATCTGAGGACTCCTAGTCTAATGCAAGAAGACACTTCTCTGTGACTCTCCTGAGACTTAAATATTTTATGTGTCACATCTTTTGCCCCTGATGCAGAAAAGTCTCTCTCTGTGTCATTCTTTTTAATTCCGAGAGCCGAATATTATTGAAATGTCCTCTTCTTTTGAAAACTGCTTTCATAACTTTATACACTGGATTTTACTTTATAAAAAAACCTCAACAAATTAGCGTGTAATAATTTGGCCAAACTTAAAAGTCAGATTCCTTTGGATAAGAGATTAAAAGTGATGTAAGACTTTTCATATTTTCAAGATGTGCACAAAGAACTGCAAACCCCGATCTCTATGTTCCGTCTACTGAAGAACTGCACTTCAGATGCAGTTGATCAGAGACTCAAGGATGCCATCAACAGGAGGGGAAGGTTGTTTTCAGGGAGCCCCAAACAGAAACAGTTACTTGGAGATGAGATGAGATGTGTCCCTAAGGTGTGTTGAAAAGCACATTTGTACAGATGTTTTTGTCTTCATTTCTTTGTTAGTTTGGTACATTTACTGGCACACAGTTCAGTCAGCTCAACTCAAAGACTTATACAAAACACACACAAGGTCTACAACAGATTTAACTTATGTTCACTGATGAACAAGCTGCCCATAAAATTCTTCAGAGTTTCTCTCTCTTACACAAATATACTCACACATACAACCCATTAGCCTTGTGCTGCAGCACATGTGGACTTCACAGCATACATTAAGACTAATTGCATCTTAAATGCCATCACCTGTCGGACAGCCAATTAACAGAGTAATATTCCTATTTACTGATATCTCTGGTCCAGTCCCCAGCTGACTCCTATTAGAGGTTCCAATGGGGTTTTAATTGCAACTACAACATTGAGTGTAAATTAATATCAGTCCTTAGTGGTCACAACATTTGGCCAAAATCAGTGGAGGGTAAAAGCTTAATGCCAGAAATGTTCAGGGGTCTGTGTACAGTGGTCATATGGATTTACCATCGGATTGTAGCTGTCCTGCATTAGGACATCATAAGTTCTTACCCAAAGTACTGTCATAATCCCCCTTCATGGTTTTATTGTGTGTGTTCACTTTATACTGCATATGAATGCACTGCAAATATTGTAGTTGTTGTTGTTGACAAGTCACCACAGTCTGATTAAACCAAACCAAAGTTTCTATGCTGTCCCTTGTGGTTGCAAAGTCACACAATATAAATCAACATCCCCTGCTCATAATTTTAAATGCAACTGTGCATGTGATCTCTCACGTGTTTAAACTGAGTTTCATGAAATACTAAATAAAAATTCTGCTTGGCACTGATTGGTAACTAATTCCAAATATTTGCAGGTTAAAGCTGTTAGTGCGTAATTTTTATATGTCTAGAGTAGCCATTACTACATTAGAAGAGATAACACTAAACCAATCAGCTCCACAGATCTCTTGTGGTATTTTTCAGTATTTAGGGTCCAGGCAGCATAAACTGCCGGGAACCTACAGTATTGTTATTTCCAGTATTCTTCTTCTTCTTCTTCTTCTTCCAAGGAAAT
The DNA here is from genome assembly GCA_019059645.1 of Caranx melampygus. NCBI lineage: Eukaryota > Metazoa > Chordata > Actinopteri > Carangiformes > Carangidae > Caranx > Caranx melampygus. The sequence continues at coordinate 22,964 of JAFELL010002586.1, read as the reverse complement.
CCTACTTCCCATGCATGAAAAATCACCAAACTCTGCACCAGTCCCATGCCAGATTTACTCAACTCTAAGCCCATGTCAGTATTCCTCAATAAGCGTCTAAATTTAAAGCTTTGAAAATTCCTAACAAACCAACTGTACAGGCTACAGTTCTGCAACTTTCACCAAAATGTAGCCCCAATACTGCAGAAACTTTTGTACATTTAAACTCAGTGCAAATGATGAAGTCCATCACTCTGTGTTTTTCCCAAAACTGTAAAACTTATTAAACCTTTCTTGTCCCACAATTGTTGCTCCATTGACACCAAATTAGCTACACTGCATCTTCAGACCATCCTCCACAAAGTTAACACAACACACACAACAAAAATTGAGCCTACAGTGCATGAAAACATTTGACTGTAAACAGTATTGTAAACATATACCAGACAATTCTTGTCAAAAATTGACAATATTTTGGAGACGTGGCTGATGACATTTGTCAAATATCAGAATTTTATCTCATGTTGAATTCTGCTGTCATGGGAACAACTGCAGTCAATGTAAGAATGGTGTTTTTAAACATCAGATTTTCTCTTATGAAGCAAAACACTTATCGTTAAAAACAAATCAACAGTTTCATGCTGTCAAGATACAATTTATGTTTTATGAGATTTTTGTCTTGATAACAGAATTTTTGACATTTTGACAATTCTTTAAATCTGCCTTGACAACTGCTGCCTGGCTGGTGACTGCCTGAGTCCATTTGTTAAGCCACATACCAGGTTTCGCTTCCAGCCAATTACCTCAGTGAGTTACACGATGGTTCTTGCTGTCAGAGGTGGTGAGTTCAAGCTTCACTTGGGCAGAATGGACACTGTTACACCGATATCTTTGTTGTCTCCCTATTTTGTCTCTTGTTACTCAAAATTGCCTAAATTTATCCAAAATTGCCTGGCTGTGACCACTGCTGCAAAGCAGCTTTAATTGTTGTTTTGAATTCACCGGTGACATTCCCACACTGCACAGGAAATGTGTTTTACAGACTCAAAGGACAAACACATATGTAGTATCAATTGCTATGTACTGTACCGTCTAATCTATTATTATCTTGGATATAGTGCTATAAGTTTAATGTTACGCTGAACATGGCGTTGTGACTGATGTTTGGGGCGGCCTCTTTCAATGAAAGTGCAGTGCATTGCATTAGTAGAACCACTGGTATGAATGAAAAATGTGTGGATGGAAAGTGTGTGAATGTGCCACAGTACAACCAACAGATACTGATTGACATCTGTAGCAATGCTACAGCTCGGGTTTCTACGCCGTGAAGGAGCAGGAAAGACCATGACTGCACCTGGAGCACCACCGCTGAGGAGTTACCACAGGCACTGCAACAGATCATTTAAGCAGGACAAGCAAGGATGTGTCTACGCTAGGCTATCTGCTTATCCACACAAGATAGGAGTGCTTACACTCATGGTAGCAAATGCTTGCTCCGTCGTCAACAACATGGATTACATCCATTCCACTCACTGCTCACCACATATAGAGCTAATTACTGTAAGTGTTCATGCATTCAGTATACATGACTGCAGGCTATGCTGGCAGACATGACGTGGGAGCACTGAGAGTGTTTTTGTACTTACATAGAATTCCTCTAGGGGCCGAAAAAAGTTACGCTTTAATCACTAACTAATTACAGATAAAATTTCCTGTAGGTGTGAATGTGTTGTTGTTTTTCTATTTGTTAGTGCTGTGATAGAGTGGTGATCTGTCCAGGGTATCTCCTGTTCACCCAGTGTCCTCTGGGATTGGTGCCAGCTCCCCAGAAACCCTGCAAGTGCTATGGATAAAGACTGAATGAATGAATAAATGAATGAATGAGTTTGGCAGATGAGTTGTATGGAAATGGGGGGTAAAACTCTGCTTCATTGTTGTGTAAAAATTAATTTATCAATACATCATACAGTGTAATAACATACAGCTTTGCAGTTTTACCTTTTTTATGTGTACAGGTTTTAGTGTTGCATAGGTGAAAATCACAGGTATATCATGCGTATGTAAAACTAGGTTCAGTTAAGAATGCAAAACAATATGCTTTGATGTTTTAATTGATTTAAATCCCCTTTAGTGCAGCAAAAAGTCTGTAATCCCCAAATGAACCAACAGCTGATGAAACCTTTGTAAGAAAGGAGTGAAGTGTTACAGAACTGTGTCACCAGGCAGATGAGACAGATACATGTGTGACCATGACAATGATACAATGAATAAAACAATGGAGTCAGTTTAGAAACACCACTCTGTTTTGTGTTTTGATGTTGATGTTGATTACCACTCTTTCTATCTGGGCAAGACAAAGCAAGGCAATTTTATTTGTATAGCCTGTTTTTACAAACAGTTTGTCTCAAAGGGATTTACACAGCATTATGACAACATCCTCTGCCCTTAGACACTCACATTGACTGAGGAAAAACTCCCAAGAAAACCCTTTTAACAGGGAAAAATGGAGAAACCTCAGGGTGAGCAACAGAGGAGGGATCCCTCACCCAGGATGGGCAGACGTGCAATAGGTGTTGTATACAGACAAGAAAACAATTTACAACATGGAATATGGAAAACATGGAAATGGAATCAGTCAGTTAATGAAATTGATGAAGGAAGCTCCTGGTGGGCAGGGAGAGAAGGCCAGCTTAATGGGACTACTGGACGGCAGACAGGGTCGTGAGCAGGGAGTGCAGAACGGTTTAACAGCAGGAGAAAGGAGGTGATGGAGGTGGCGGTTGGTTGGTGCATGGGGATGGAGCTCTGAAGAGATCTGTGGAAATACAGAGAGAGTGTGAGACACCAAGGCCAGACTACAAAGTGCAACAAATAATGATAGTTCAAAATGTGTGAGGGAGAGGAGAGGAGAGGAGAGGAGAGGCGAGGCGAGGCGAGGCGAGGCGAGGCGAGGCGAGGCGAGGCGAGGCGAGGCGAGGCGAGGCGAGGAGACGAGGGATAGGGCTCCATGTAGCTTGATGTGTGCCTTGTAAGTAAGTAGAAGGATCTTGAAGTCTATTCTATGTCCTACAGGAAGACAATGGAGAGAAGCTAGAATGGGAGAAATGTGCTCTCTCTTACTAGTTACTACTTACTTACTTGTCAATACCCTCGCTGCAGCATTCTGGACCAGCTGGAGATTCTTTAGAGAGTTTTTTGGACATCCTGACAAGAGAGAGTTACAGTAGTCCAGCCTAGAAGTAATAAATGCATGGACCAGTTTCTCAGCATCACTCTGAGAGAGGATATTCCTGGTCTTAGCTATACTGCACAGGTGAAAGAAGGCAGTCCTAGTCACATGCTTTATGTGAGAGCTGAAGCAAAGATCCTGGTCAAAAATGACTCCAAGGTTCCTCTCTGTTGGACTGGAGTTCAGGGTGATGCCATCCAGAGTAGCAATCTGATTGGAGAATGTGTCCCTGAGATGCATAGGTCCAAACACAATAACCTCTGTTTTGTCAGAGTTCAGTAGTAGGAAGTTAGGAGAAGTCAGGGCACCATCATTGCTTACTTAAGTCTGATTTTTTTTTCCATCATATTTAACTCACATAGAATCAGGGTGGACTGGTCTGGGGCAGAAAATCAGCCCTGTCATCTTTGGCCCAGACCAGCCCACAGCACTATGGTTTTCAACAGTTTTCAATTTTATTAGGCCTGCCGTGACCCTGTCATTAGCCCAGCCCATCCAGTAACAGGGCGATTGACAGCCCGTGACTGAATAACAATCAACCAATGGGGTGTGCCGATGGCAGTGACGTTCAGTTAGGGTAGGCAGTGCCTACTCTAGAATGTCAGGAAAAATTAAATTGGTTCGGTGATTTTTTAATTCCAGACAACTTTACCACAAGTTATAATGTGTCAGAATTTCGTGATTTCATGTCATAGTCATAAAAGCAACTATACAGAGCTAGCAGCACATGCCTCCTCTGCCTCTTCTGCCAGTACGGTGTATATTTGGCTGTTTGAGCAAGTGCAGTAAGTTCCCGCATATAGTCTACATGTACATCAACAGGCAGACCACTACACTGCCTCACTGTAAATATACTATGTCTGAGTGGCATTGATGTTCATGTTGCTTCCATGAATTGTCAACACAGACATGCCCACTTGCTTTTTTGCATCCAGCAGTTTTGCAGGCTAATTGATGGTTCCACCAGAGAGGCTAAACAACTTAAAGGAGACATATTATACTGTTCCATATTTTAGAACATCCTAACAATGTTGTAATGGTTTATGTCCATGCTGAACCTCTGCAAAGTTTCACAACATGAGTTACAGGGGTCCTGCCATAATCCACCAACCAGATTTCACATGGTTTCCAGTCTCTCTGAACACTCTGTAACGAGATCTCTGAGAGATTTATGACACCTGATATCAGGTTCAACTGTCCTATTAGGACAAATGCCCAAACTACAAGGGATTTGCCCAAAATATGCCCACAACACTGCCCCCAACCGGCATCTCCCCCTGCTCCCACAAAAAGAAGAGAAGTATGTCTCACTGAACACTCCGGCAGTGGTTTTGTTTTGGGTTGTGAAGGAAAATCACAACTGTTTTCCTTTCCCAAAGAAGATGAAAACGATGGATCAGACCCGAAGTCCAACACGTACAGAGGCACCTCGTAGCTGGCTATGTTTGTAAAGCCAATTGGTATGTATTTAACAAAGCAAGGTAAACAAGAACACGTGGGCCTCCACTGAGCAGACCAATCAGAGGAAAGTCGGGGTGGGGGGGCAGCAGCCAAAATGAAGGGTTTCAGAAAGTGGCTTCATAATGCTTGAAATCGGGATTTCTTTTTGACATCTATACGAGACGACTAAGGAGTTTTTGTAGCTGAAAATCCTACAGAACTACTTTGTAGGTGTTCAAACTGACACAATGGTAAGCAAAAAGCAGTAAAATATCTCCTTCGATGAGCTTACTTTTGAAGAAAATGGCAGCTTTTATCTGACAGGAGTCCATCGTCTGGGCTACGGTAGCTAACAGTAAACAAACTTTAACATACTCCCCTCTCCCTCCCTCTCTCTTACACACACACAGCCATGGTTGTCATATCTGATATAATAGCTTGTTGAGTACAGTTAATATCCTTGTTGCTTAGGTTTAAATGTGGATTTTGTTAATTGTTTGTTGTGTGAGGTGAGTGGTGGTCCAGTATCGTGATACTGCGTTGCAAGTTTTTGATTTGTGTTGTGTGTTAATAACAGCTGATGTCTGGATAACATGGAATCAACTGTGGGGCAGAAGGTGTTGCACATCTTGGATCTGTGCAAGCCAGTGTGCATAAACCTGTTTGTTGTGACGTTTTTGTGCAATGAGCTGTCTGTGGTGCTGCACATCACTGGTTGATGGAATGTGCCAACTGGCTAGTCAGCCACATAAGCTAGCTAGCTTAGCTGTCCAGTACTGTGGGAAAAAAATCATCTGCTGACCAGCCTGTATTAGGCATCAGCCCAGTGCCTGGTATGCCAGATGGTTAGTCCTCCCCTGCAAAGAATTATGGGTAGTCTTTTGACCCCACACCCCAAAAGGAACATTTTAAATTTCCTGACATTATTTTAATACACCATATTTTGGAAATAATACTGCAAGATGAAACACTGAAGCACAAACGCTTCAGAGAAATGCATCTGCATATTAATCTGTACTAGCATTAAAGGAAGTCAGACACTACATACTGAACTGTCAACTTTATTTTCACAGACCTTCAAGGTAAAACAAAACCATTTTTCCCCCTTTGTGTTCAAAAGAATTCCTGGTGGACTGCCATGAATTTGTCCAATTGTTGCTTGAGTGCACCTTAATTTGTTCGTGCCAGGCAGGACGACAGGAGGTCGCTCTGTGTGGGTCAGAATGACTCAAATAAAAGCATGGCGCCAAGGCTCAAACAGCTCCTTTTTGTCTCAAGACACGCAGCCTTGATCAAATGTTCAGCATATTCAGGGCTGCAAATCATTTTTCACACTGTAGAGTAACAGATAAACAAAGGTGACTAATTTTCAGAGAAAGAAAATGAACATTTTCAATCTTTTTCTTGTGCTGAAATAATTCTTGAGTGTGGTGTACAGTAGCTCATTGGACACTGAGCAGCATGCTTGTGGAAAACTGGGATGAATTAATGAAATGTGGTGATTAAAATATGAACACCCACAGTCTTGTTAGTTTCCAAGAGGTGGTTTATTAAGTCTGTATTTTTGCATTTTTTCAAAAAGACGCACACACGTGCGCGTGTGTGTGCACGCGCATGTGCAAGAGAGAGAGAGAGAGACCACAAATTGTACAAAACACTACAATGTGTTTTGAAAGCCTGGTCTGATTAGGAGAGATGGCGTCCATCCTACTTTGGATGGTGCAGCTCTCTTATCTAGAAACATAGCACATTGTGTGTTGTGTCATTCTAACCCCTGACAATCACCCAGAGTTCAGACCAGCAAGCAGAGCCGCAGTCTTACACGCCCCTCTGCAGGTTCCTTTGTGCTGTCACCCACCCACCCCTACTTATATCCCATAAAAACTGTGTCTGCCTCGAGGCTGTATAAGCCTAAACCCAAAGCTGGAGGAGCCAATTATAGCAACTTAGTTAAAATCAAAACCACTACTTCAGCAAACCAAACAAATAAAACTATTAAATGTGGTTTGCTAAATATTCGATCTCTCTCATCCAAGTCTCTGTTAGTGAATGATTTGGTCACCAATCACCAAATTGGCATATTGACTCTCACAGAAACCTGGTTGCAGCAGGATAAATGTGTCAGTTTAAATGAATCTACTCCTAGTTACATTAACTACCACGTGCTTCGTAACAGTGGTAGAGGAGAAGGAGTGGCTGCAGTTTATCAGTCAAATCTGCTTATTAACCCTCGACCTAATGTGTCATATAACTCATTTGAAAGCCTTACACTCAGCTTCTCTCACCCAGACTGGAAAGCAGAGAAACCACTCTTACTTGCTGTGGTGTATCGTCCTCCTGCTCCTTATTCTGAGTTCTTAGAAGAATTCCCTGACTTTCTGTCAAATTTAGTAATGAATTCAGACAAAGTCATTATAGAGGGTGACTTCAATGTTCACATGGACATCGATGACGACTGTCTGGCCTCAGCATTCAAGTTACTTTTAGATTCAACTTCACAGCACAGTTTTCTCTCAGAACCCAGTCTTGACTGACCATTCTTTAATAACCTTTGGATTTACTTTAACAAATTGCACTTTAACTGGGAAAAAATACCACTACAGTAGATGTTTATCTGACACTGCTGTTTCTAGATTTGAAGAGCTCATTCCAGCAGAGCTTGCTGCCACACCTTCTGGTAATACGATGGGCAGCTATGCTGATTTTACTCCCTCGCAGGTAGATTATCTTGTAGACAGCACTGCAGCAACACTCCTTGGAGCACTTGATGCTGTAGCCCCTCTGAGAAAGAAAGTCATCAACCAGAAGAGAATAGCTCCCTGGTACAATTCAAACCTGCGCATCTTGAAGCAGAGGACCAGACAGCTGGAAAGGAAAACACACTCCAGCCAACGTGAGGAAGACCGTCGAGCCTGGAAAGATAGTTATTAATATATAAAAAAGAGCTTTGCAGCGCCAGGAGTACAGACTTTTCATCTTTAATCAAAGAGAATAAAAACAATCCCAGGTTCCTTTTTAACACTTTGGCCAGGCTGACTAAGAACCACAGTGCTGTTGAGCCATGCATCCCTCCGAATCTCAGCAGCAATGAACTTTCTTTACTGAAAAGATCGTAAATATCAGAACAAGGATCGGCAGTAGTGGACCACAGATTACAGCCCCTACAGAAACACCTTCCAGACTTGGTACATACTTGAACAGCTTCTTCCCCATCGACCTGTCAGACGTAACTTCTGTAATCACCTCCTCCAAATCAGCTACATGTCTGCTTGACCCAATCCCAACAAGACTGCTCAAGGATGTCTTCCCTTAGTTAATGCCGCCATACTGAACCAGATCAACCTTTCCTTAGTCACAGGCTATGTGCCACAGGCCTTTAAGGTGGCTGTCATTAATCCTCTGCTTAAAAAACCCTCTCTGGATCCAGATGCATTAGCCAACTATAGGTCTATATCCAACCTTCCCTACATCTCTAAGATCCTTGAGAAGGTTGTCCTAGTGCAGCTACATGAACATCTGCACAGTAACAAGCTTTTTGAAGCTTTCCAATCTGGATTTAGAGAACACCATAGCACTGAAACAGCACTGGTGAAAGAGACAAGAAACATGAAATTGGGATTAAAGGATCTGCTCTAAAATGGTTTGACTCATACCTATCTGACAGATTTCAATTCATTAATGTTAATAATGAGCATTCGGAGTACAGCAGAGTTGCGTGTGGTGTGCCACAGGGTTCAGTTTAAGGGCCAGTTCCCTTCACTTTTTACATGCTTCCGTTAGGTGATGTAATCTGGAAGCACTCTATTGTTGCGAATAAAGTATAATTTGACACTATATTTAAGATATGATTTGACACTATATGCACTATTTAGTAATGTTACGATTAACTGTGATTTGACACCATGTATCCACTGTTCTGTTACAATTAGATGATCTGACACTGTGTGCTCTGTCCTGTGCTTGAACTCACATACACTGATGAATGTCCTTACAACACCAGATAGCAGTGACTCTCACCTGATAAGCACGGACAAGATGTAACTGCAGTGTCTTCTCTCTCTGTCAGCTAGGTCTGTTAAAATAGATACACGCCTGACTCACAGCAGTTTCACACACATACTTAACACATATTCTGCACACACATCAGAAACCAAGAGTGGACAGCATCATCTGACTCATCACAGTCTGTCCTAAAGTCCAACCTCTGTATGGGGCAGGACCAGCCCAAGAAGATAACTGTGAATTATAAATGTGAACTGTTTTCTCAAAGCTGTGTTTGTTTTGGCTGAGATCCTGAGTGAGCTCTGTCACTACACACCCAGCGCTGCTGTACTTTACTTGTGACCTGAAGAAATTCTTCGTCTGTCCAATAAAAGAACTGACTCTAACACCATCAATTTCCATTGTTACGCTGATGATTCTCAGCTCTACTTATCAATAGAGCCAGATGATAGAAGCCGCCTCATCAATCTGCAAGATTGCTTGAAAGACATCACATCCTGGATGTCTTCTTACTTCCTACTACTGAACTCTGATAAAGTGGAGGTTACTGTGTTTGGACCTAAGCAGCTCAGGGACACATTCTCCAATCAGATTGCTACTCTGGACGGCATCACCCTGAACTCAAGTACAACGGCGAGTAACCTTTTTGACCAGGATCTTTCCTTCAGCTCTCACATATAGCATGTGACTAGGACTGCCTTCTTTCACCTGCGCATTATAGCTAAGATCAGAAATATCCTCTCTCAGAGTGATGCTGAGAAACTGGTCCACACATTTATTACTTCTAGGCTAGACTACTGTAACTCTCTCTTGTCAGGATGTCCAAAAAACTCTCTAAAGAGTCTCCAGCTGGTCCAGAATGCTGCAGCGAGGGTATTGACAAGAGTTAGTAAGAGAGAGCACATCTCTCCCATTCTAGCTTCTCTCCATTGGCTTCCTGTAGGATATAGAATAGACTTCAAGATCCTTCTACTTACTTACAAGGCTCTTAATGACAAAGCTCCATCTTATCTGAAAGACCTCATTATTCCATACTGTCCTACCAGAGCACTTCACTCCCAGAATGCAGGTCTGTTAGTGACCCCCAGTATCTCTAAAAACAGAGTGGGAGGTAGAGCCTTCAGTTACCGGGTTCCTCTATTGTGGAACCAGCTCTCTCCATGGGTCAGAGAGGTAGACACTCTTTCTTCATTTAAGTCCAGGCGTAAGACCTTCCTCTATGATAGAGCTTTCATGTAGGGCTGGCTCAGGTAGTCCTGATCCATTTTATAGCTACGCTGCTTTAGGCTTAACCTGCTGGGGGACACATCAGGTTACATGGAACCCTATCCTACCCCCCCCTCCTCTCCTCTCACACATTTTGAACTGTCTGTTACGTACCCAGCTCGGAAAGGGAAAAGGGAGGTAGCACACACCAACCCTATGGATGGACTGAAAGCAGAGGTGTATTTATTTTAACTATGTATTTTAAATATGTGGGAATTATCAAACAAACCAACAGAATAAGACTTCTTAACACAATGCTCAGGAAATGTACAATAGTTGTCAGCCATAGTCTGCCCGCACATCCGGCTTTTGTAGCTCCCTCCCCCAGTCGGACGCTCCCTGATTGGCGGAGCCCTGCCTCACGAAGCCGCACCAATCGGCCACCGGGGAACCTCAGTCGCTCCAATCACCCGCCGGGACTCTCAGCCATTTGGGTGGACCTGCCCACTGGGGCTGTGCTCCTCTAGGCCAAACACACACACACACAGCGGCTCAAGGCCGTAACACTGTCATTATTTATTGCACTTTGTAGTCTGGCCTTGGTGTCTCATACTCTCTCTGATTCCATCTCCATGTTTTCCATATTCCATGTTGTAAATTGTTTTCTTGTCTGTATACAACATCTATTGCACGTCTACCCGTCCTGGGTGAGGGATCCCTCCTCTGTTGCTCACCCTGAGGTTTCTTCATTTTCCCTGTTAAAAGGGTTTTCTTGGGAGTTTTTCCTCAGTCGATGTGAGGGTCTAAGGGCAGAGGATGTTGTCATAATGCTGTGTAAAGTACTTTGAGAAGCCCTTTGTTGTATACAGACAAGAAAACAGTTTACAAAACGGAATATGGAAAACATGGAAATGGATTCAGTCAGTTAACAAGAGCCAAAAACAAACATGGAGACTGTGGAGGAGGTATTGACAATGTATGTCTTGTATAAAAGACAAAAACGGAGGCAGCATTGTAGTAACATCATATATGTGCTTAAAGTTCCTCACCAACTCACACAGCTTCTCTTCAAAAAGTTCTGCCATCGTTACTTCTTCTTTTTCTGTCTCACACTGGAGCTAGGTTACGTATCGAGTAGTGACAGCAACACTGCCTCATGCTTTCTGGTGGTACTGCTCTGTTTGAGCCGTATCCATAAGCTTTATGGAAACATGCAGAAATACAGACGAAATGAACGCAGAGTATAGGGACAAAAGGCTCTGTTCGTATCCGTATGTGTATTTAACGTTGAGCATAAATGGGCCTTTAGAGGAATTGACTTTTGAAGTTCAATGTCTGACAGAAATAGTGAGTACTTCAGGTTTCTCTGTACAAATAGCAGAGGAAATAAAGAGACTTTTCAGCTCTTGACTTCAAGCCTTGGGCTCTGCAGTAAATTTAAAACACCCCAAATACACATTCAAAGGCTCTGAGAGATGAGCTTTAACTCACCAAACAGCTCTGGTGTTAGAGGAGTGCTTGGAAGTTATGATGCAAGTTTGATATGAGAGCTGCTCCTGGTGAGAAGGGGTGCTGGTGTGGAGCTTGTGTTTTTTGTGTGGGTTTGATTTCCTGCCAATTGTCAGGAGGTCATGACATAAATCCATGTCGTGTGCTGGTGCTTCCTTGCTGACTCTGACCTGGGCCTTAGTTGGCTTGACACTGCACACGCACATGTTCAGTGCTAGGGTGCATGGGAGTCCACTGTTGGACAGGCATGTGAGCCCACAATAACACACACTTCCCTGTGTTCCTTTGAGTCCCTCTCATCATTAACAGCAAACTGCAGTAAGCCTTCTTCATTTACACCCTCAGCTCCAACCCCTAATCCCCCCCCCCTTCCCCTAATACACGCACACACTTGCATGCTCTTCTTTCCTTTCTGTCTCTGAGGATTTGTGGACAGATCGTTTCTCCTGCAGGCGACCAGGCAGCAGAATTGTATTTGTTTTTTCTGTACCGCTGCCCATAACTGCAGACAGTAGCAAACCACTGGAGTGTGTGTGTGTTAACCGTCTGTGTCCACAGTTATGATGGCATGTATCGTGTGCAGCCTTTAGGTTTTCTGTGTCTAACATGCCTGAATATGTTTGACACTATTTTGGGTCAACAGCAGACATTTCTGGTCTCCAAAGTGTTAAGATTTGAGTGACATGTGTGACTTTTTTTTTTTTTTTTCAAACATACACTTGATATGATGAAAGGACCGTTTTGCTGGGTGGAAAAAAAGCCCATATGGTTTATATGCATTACAGGGACCTGTTCTCTATTCAAAAACTGTTCTGTCTTCAAAATTTTTCATTCTTTTGAAATAGTAACCAATTCACAATCATTAATTGTAATACTTTTAGAATCTGTTTTTGAAATGTGTTTACAGATGTGTTTAGATACTGTAAAGCAAGAAAGGTAAATAAAACCTGGACTGTAACATGAGTCCTAAAGTGACACAGCTGGTTAAACATTAAGACACATAACTGATAGTGTTTGTTCTCTCTGAGTGGGGTGTTTGAACATGCACAACTGCACGTGTCTCTGTGCAGGTATTTCCACTTGAAGAACACATACTAAAAAAAACAAAACAAAACAAAAAAAAAAAAAACATGAATGTGAATCTGTCATAATGACTGACTGATCAAACAGACATGTTTCTGTCAGACTGGCTGTTTTCATCATTTTACCCAGGACAGTGCCACAGCAAAGAACCCAAATCAAGCCTGCAGTGCCACAAGCACCAATGTATTCCATGGTAAACAGGTGAAAAGTGTTGTGGAGGAATGTTTTGCAGATACACTCAGTATTAATGTTTTGCAGCTTTGTGGATACAGAGTATCACAGTAGTTCAGTTGTGTCTGTCTAAAACATGTTTTAAATACATAATTGAACAGTCTATTAAAACAAACCAAAATGAAAACAGAATTTGCTCTGACTTTTTTTTTTTTTTTAACACTTATTAAGATGTTGTTTTTCCATAACATGCTCCTGCTACTAGTTACCCTTTTGAATCAGAATGTCTCTATAAACTGTACATAGTATAATTTTACAATCTGTATGTTTCATGCTGTCTCTGCCCCCTGGGCCAGGTCATCATTTTAAATGAGAACTGGTTCTACCTGGTTAAATAAACAAAAGTAAAGGCTTAAAATGAAGTATAAATAAAATGTGGTTATCTGGTTTAATCCTTTCTTACAGCATCATTATAGTAGTTTGTTTTGAGCTCCGACTGTGGTCAAAATGTTTTATATGGCAGAATTCACTTTACATCCATGATCGTGATTCATTCATTTTTTTTCATTTTGCTGTGTTTTGTACATTTAGACTTAAAGGTTCAGTGTGTAAAATGAGGGGGGGGACTAGGTTTCTAGATTTTTTTCTAGATTGCATCGCTCACCCCTCCCATCGGCAAAGTGACGGTGGCCTCTGATTACATGGCGTCTTCCACGACTGGGATGACTGGGAGTATTTCAGAGCAGGAGTGATGAGGTGAAGACCTAAACCATATTACGATATGTTATGATATCTTCTTTCCTTCCGTCTTCTTTGTTGGTTTGTTTATACGTACAAAACTTACAAAAACGCGCTAGCTGGATTTCTGTTCAGGCTGCTGTACAAACATGGCAATGCAAGATGGCGACACTCTCAAAGCAAAGCCATTGCTATATGTATATAAAAGAATAATATAAGGCTACGAAAAACAAATTTTATTTTATAGCAGTTATACATTTATACAAATATATTCATGAGTAGTATATTCAGATTTTGCCAATAAATCTTGGCAATTATTACACACTGGACCTTTGAACCTCTTTGTGCCAGTAAACTTGCCCAAAAAGTTTCTGCTCTTCACCTTAGTTGCTCAACAGAGGGCGAGGGAGGCACTGCCTCCTCCTCTGCTGGACTGTTCTACCCCGCTGCCCTCCAATCTAACATGGCAGCAACATTACCATCTCTGTGTAAATCGGGTGTGGTGGGTGGGGGCACAAGAGGGGGCAGAGTGTTTGTCAAAAACCTATACATGCTCCTCCTCCTCCTCATACCCTTTTCACACACCCTGACAGGGAAATTACAACAGCCCCTGAACACAGCACTGGTCCAGCCTTCTCTATTAGAGACACTTGTAGGCAGAATGAAGAGTCTTTCATTAAGAAGGGAAGCAAATGGATTCATGTGTGTGTGTGTGTTTCCCGAGTGATTGATGTTTCCTCACAGATGTTGCTGTTTCACATGTTTAAATGAAATGAGCCTGGTGTGCTGAAAGTGACTCCATGTATCCATTTTCTTCAGGTGTCTCACCTTTTAAAGATTTGACAAGAACTGCGCTTTCAACCAAAACAAGTGAGGACAAGGATATATTAACTAGACAGGGAACTTGACAGATGTTGTTCAGATACAGTACAGCACTTTTCCCCTTCTATCAAAGAAACCCAACAGCAGCATTGAGGGCAGATCTGTGTGATTTTGTAGCAGATGAAGTGAATATTAAATTAATATGCTATAATTGCTGGCAGTCTCTCTTTTTATTTCAAGATTAAATGATGTGAGCTCTCTCCCCAGCCAAGGTCAGAGGCCTGAGCCTATGCAATGCATATTTAATGGAGAAAGACTGACGGTGAATGTATGTGGCTGGCTATGAGCTGATACTGTATTTTAAATATCATCCACAGCTGCTGTTCGCTCATTTCAGCCTGTGAAATAAATTAGCCTGTAAACCAGAGCCTGCCTAGCATCTTTACACAGCATTATTTATCATTTTCAATGCGTCATTAATAAGGCATATTTTTTTCTTTCTCAGTTTATCGGGTCTAAATCCAGAGGATGATTGTTCATTTCCTCCACTTCCAATGTAATTCAGGAGGCCAGACCACAACTAGAACACACTCCACTTCACATAAAAGTAAATGGGCTACCTCTGCCTCTTGTGCTGACGTGGTTTTGTGGTTCATTCCTTTTTTTTCTAAATCATTTCAGCGTTACTGCCACACCGCCATGTTCCATAAATGTTATCCCAACCTACCAGTGCTGCACCTCAAAAAAAAAAAAAAAGATTTGTGAGGCACCTCACAGATCCATGCAGGCCAAGGTAAGACAGCATTGTTGGATGGTGAGCACCCCGAAATGGTGTGGTGAAAGACACTGAGGGTCTCTTTGCCAATATCAGATTAAACAGAGCTTTCAGGGCCTGTCCAGTGCTGGCTACATGGATGACCTCATCGGCTGTGGCTCGGGTGGTTTGGCAACGTGGGACTATTTATAAGCTGTGGCAGGGGATGACAGAAAACACAGTGGAGACATTTTATGCAAAAGGAGTGTGTCACTGCCGACACTGGCAAGAGATGGATTTTAAGATGCTTTATTTGATAAAATGAAGTGAAAAGGGTGAAGCTCTGGAGGCATTTTGGGTGTTCTGCATGTCCGAGAAATACAAGATACACTGTTAGTAAAATATATGTAGTCCAGCCCATTCATAATAATCTCTGCTTCAGTGACAGAGGGAAACAAAGTGGTATGCAAAAATAGAAGTAAACCAAACTAGGAAATATACAATTTCTAATATTATTAATCAGTTTTTTCCCTTTTACCAAAATAAAATCCAAAGTGGGTTTTATTGGTCACTATCTGTGATTGCCAACTTTAACCTCTCATCGCAGCTATATGATGTTAGTGTGGAATACTCAAACCCAACGCTGCTATGGTCCTTGGTGTCTCGCACTCTCTCTGTATTTCCACAGATCTCTTCAGAGCTCCATCCCCCTGCACCAACCAACCAACCGCCGCCTCCATCACCTCCTTTCTCCTGCTGTTAAACCGGCCTGCACTCCCTGCTCACGACACAGTCTGCCATCCAGTAGTCCATTAAGCTAGCCTTCCCCCTGCCCACCAGGAGCTGCCTTCATCATTTTTGTTAACTGACTGATTCCATTTCCATGTTTTCCATATTCCATGTTGTAAATTGTTTTCTTGTCTGTATACAACATCTATTGCACGTCTGCCCGTCCTGGGTGAGGGATCCCTCCTCTGTTGCTCACCCTGAGGTTTCTCCATTTTTCCCTGTTAAAGGGTTTTCTTGGGAGTTTTTCCTCAGTCGATGTGAGGGTCTAAGGGCAGAGGATGTTGTCATGATGCTGTGTAAAGCTCTTTTAGACAAACTGTTTGTAAAAACGGGCTATACAAATAAAATTGCCTTGCCTTGCCTAAGGGTCCAAAGGGAAACTTTAACACAAGTTTCCTACCAACACAGTAAAAACTATGTAACCCATCACAAAGCAACCAAAACGAATCTGTTTGTATAGCCAGTCATCACTCATAATTCAATGTGCTGAGCAGAAACAAGATGCATAAAGACAAAACCCAACACCCAATAACTCAGACCCAACAAGAAAGCTGTATAGATCTGTTGTGTATGTGTTTTATATCTAACATCACAAAAGCACATATAAGAGATATCATCTCATCAAAGTGCAAGATGAGCATAATCAGGTTACAGTTAAACTGGCAGAAACGAAAAACAAAAAATGATTACACATGTAAAAGATGTGAAACACAATTATTGTTAATTCAGCATTAAAGAGCCGAATTTCCTTTATATTAATGTCAGATATATATTTCATATATATTCATGTTTCATGTTCCACAAATTGAAACTATGCAGTTCCAATTTAATTGTGGTAAAAATCCTCTCAGCTGAAGTCAAAAATAAAGTGATAGTAAAGTGACTAAATAGTGAATTTCTCACTGCAGGAGGGGGAGGGAGGCAATAAGCATTGGTTATATTATGTACAGTCAAGCACAACAAGATGTGACACGTGTAACTGCAAAGGAAATCTCCCAGACACATCCTATCACAGCTCTGCTCTGTCCGTGTGAGGGAATAATTAATTGTAGTTGCAAAGTATTTCCTTTTTCCATGTAGCGATCAATAATGTCTGGGACAGTTAGCCCCCACTCCCTCCTCCTCGCATGAGGGGCTGAGGCCTGAATCCTTCAAGTCACCCTCTTCACATAATGAAGAGACAGCGGTGTCATGTCTGGACTTGGCAATCTGCTAGTGACATGAGAGTTAGAGTATTAATGGACTAACTGCCAGCTTTACCATTGAGGAACACTGGTGTCTGAGCCCAATGATTACCACGGCCCCAAACAAAATGACATTTGTCTGACAATAAAATTGGATACTAACCTGTCTGAAAGCTGTCTCCATTTGCCTAGAACAAACGTTGGCGTCGGCAAACAGTTTGACACACTTTCCCCTTGAATGCATAGAGAAGGCGAAGCCATCCTTTGGCTCACGGTAATGGCCCCTCATTGTTGGCCGCAGAGGATGTAGCACTATTCATACCGGTGGATGATTGAAAAGAAAATTGAATCTCTTTGATGTGATAAATGTGTCTATTACTGCATTTGCACACAAAATGTCGGTGGAAATTATAGTGGGGAGGCAGGGCTCAGAGGGGAAAATACATAGGGATGGCATATTTGCTAGCCTTGATTGGAGCTGAAATATAAATATACTTTACCGGTAGATGAAATGAGTCCAAGCTCCCTGATTTTTCCACAGGAACTTCACAAATGAAAGGCCTTGAGAGCCCCAATTGTAGACTATATAAAAAGGTTAAATGTCTGCATAGCTCTCTCTCTTTCTCTCCAAAGAGCTGTTTGATAAAGGATACCAACAACTGTTTGCCTCGTAATAAAAGGGAATTTTCTCTTTCAGAAACTTCAGTTGGCCACGTGTACAATTTCTAAACACGTTGGCATCTCATCGACATATATGAAACCACACACATTATCTGTATCTGGGCATAACACAAGTTTGTGCTTTGACTAAGTGACATAACAACCAACCTTATCTTTCAGTAGCTACACATCTTGATAACCATTATTTCAGAGAGTCTTTGGTGGTGTTAATGAATGAAAGCTTTCCGGGAACAGGAGTTCCTGCTTCTCAAAAACTTCTTAAGAACTTTCTGTAAAGAATGTATTACAACAATCGACACAATTCATATTTACTCATGATTCTCCAAATAAGAGGCATCTTTCTCTTGGTGCTGGGGAATTAAATCCTCACAGGTTTTTTCTCTGTGGGGCACAGCCACTGCACATCTTAACCTTGTGTGAGTCACAAGAACATTTCCCAACATAATTCACAAGAACGTAGAAAATATTCACGGTGCTAAGACAATCGACGGCACTTTTCTTTTCTTTTCTTTCTTTTTTTTTTGGGAAATTTAAACCAATTTCTAGCACATGGAAGATAAGAGGTGACAATTCAGTGATCTGACACTCTGCCTGAGAATTAATACATTAACCATCAACTACTCAGCCATCAGTTTTAACAACAAGATCAATAGGGTTGAAATGTTGAAATGATACAAGAGATGAAAAGAATTTCAAAGGAGATTAATTTAAAAGATAATTAAAATGTTTCCTGGTATGTTCACTTTATTTTACATTAAATGTGCAGAGACAATCAATTTTTATTTTGTTTTCATTTCTTGTACTGCACATAACATTTTGTTGGATATGACTTCAAGCTGGACAGATTTGAAAGTAGGGCTGCAACTAACAACTATTTTGATAGTGGATTAATCTATTGATTATTCAACTAATCAGATTATTAAGCATACAATTACTCAATGGCTCCATTAAATATGAAAGGAGGGTAAAAATCACAGGACGTGTCTGTTCTGATGATACAAGTCAGTGGTCCTTAAATGTGTGTTTGTCTTCTATAATACACATTCTATATCTCAGAGGCGACGTCTTTCCACATACGAGCTCCTTCGCCTTTCACATGGGGCAGAGCCCCACGGGAAACAGTAGTAGAGATACATTTTACAATTTCATCCTGTCACCTACTGTGGGACCAAATGAACTGGAGGCTAATAGCCTCTGACTGCACAGTAAGATCAGTTATAACTAGGCTTAGACAAAGGCTGAATTTAAAATGCAGAATTTCAACAACTGTGAGCAAAGTCCACATTGTTGTTCCTGAGGTTTTCCCTGTCCACATGACAATGGACACAGAGCCTTCAAATTCAAACAGGTTCATTCCCAAATGAATGAAATAATTTTAGGGGCCATAAAAACAGTGGAGTATTGACAGGACATTGACACATACTAAAAAAAATGTAGTAACTGTACTAGTATCATTTAAATGGAACGTTGTGACCATGTCTACAGCTGTGTCTGTGTTGTTTGTGTTTATTCTCATTTTTGACAATTAATTCTTTGTCCAGAAACCACAGGAGCAAAAGTAAAAACAGGATAAATAATCAAAAAAAAGAGAGCGAGATCTAACTCACTGATCTTGTTTCATTCACCTTTGACGCATTTGATTGACACCTTGCTGAACAGATAGAACTCTACTGCTTTTACTTGGTAATGTTAAAAAGTCAAAGAAACTCCAGCAACATTAACCGCTGCTGTCTTCAACACAACTGGCACTTTGTTGATTCTTTCATAAATGATTAATTTTCAAGGATCAAAGGCTCAAATCTTAATGTTTGTATTAACAATCATGAGAGAGAAAGAGAGAAAGAGAGAGAGAGAGAGAGAGAGAGAGGAACAGAACGTGTAAGTGAATCTGTCTGAGGAGTTTTATAATTGTATATATAAATGTATGCAGGACATTGTGTGTCATCTCCTTTCTTTTTTGCCAGCTCTCTTGTTAGAATGTACAGAGAGCACATGCACTAACACAAACACTGACTCCAGTTTCTATTCTACCGTCTGACCCTTACATTTTAATATCGAGACACTCATCTCTCTTTCATACACAACGTCTTTGATGATGAGACACTCTTTGATGGCAAGTGAATTTCATTTGCGTCTAAAAGCTTGCAAAGTATTCAGTTCAGGATGATCACCACATTCGTGACTTCTAGGCAATTGCTGTAATGATGCAAAATGGTAAACATTGGCCCAACATCTAAATAATTTAAACAGACTGAAACATATTGCTCCAATGTTTATGAAATTGGTTTGTGTTTACTGAGTGATCATGTTGAAATGTTCCATGGCATTGAGCTCACAAAATGTTATGTTTGAATGGACTAATTGTACGGCTCTTCTAGATTTACGATTGCTTCAATCAGACAATAGACTCCACCCTTATGTCTTTGCTGCTGCACACAAGCCAAATGGAGTACATCTGAAAAAAATTTACGGGAATTAAAAGTAATCTAGCTGGCCTGATTTTCATTGCAGTAAATGAAGGTGAATGAAGTAACTGTAGCCTAAATTTTAAATGTGGCTGGTGGGGGACTTGTGCAGCACACTCTGTTTTAATGTAAGAGCAGTGAGATCAGGTATCAGGGAGCAGCACTGGCACTGACTGCAGAGAGAGCTACCATTGATATGTCCAGCTCAGTTTGGGCACAAGTGTCTCCTCTTTGTGACCTTTAGCACAGACTGGGTTACAGACTTCCCACTGTGAAAGTTCTTTTTTAACTGTGGAGGTGAAATAACAAATAAATGAATAAGCAAAAATGAAAGAGTCCTACTGAGGCAAAGCTTTAATCACCAGGCTGTCTCGTCCTGACTTCTGTTTAACACTTTCACGTGCCTCCAGCACACAGCAGCAACCAGTGTAATGTGTAAACTTTGCAGCAGTGGGGATGCAGAGGCCCATAGAACATTGGCCCCTGATAAGCAGGCTGGACCGCTGCGGAGTCACTGGACCTGCTGGACACTTTGCAGTGACTTGCCAATGCCACTGATGGCTCTTGAATGGTTCTGACAGCAGATATTAGAGCTCTGCTGTGCATTATATCACCATCAGTCAGAAGTAGCCCAATGTTCTGCTGATGTTTTGATGAGCTAGTTTGTCTGGACAGAGCTCAGCTGGAATTGGAACAGAGCTCAGAGCCAAACACCACTGAACAAGTTTAAGGCCCAAAGGTCTTAGAAGGTAAATTTCTGACACCTTTGATCTGCTTTGTTTGAAAATGAACCGTGGATCTGCTGGTGCTGGGGACAAGCTTCTCCATGTGGACACCCATATCGATGAGCATGAACCTCAAAGAGGAATTTTGGACCTTCTCAGCAGACTCCGTCCTCACTGGAAGCCCCCAGACATTCAGATGAAGGCAAGTGCATGTTTTTGTCTCCAGATGTTATGTGCCATTTATTGATGACAGTGGTTCGATGGTTAATATGTCCCTGTGTTGCTCATCATCACCAAGATGAGCTTTAATTCTTGTGAACCTGAATTCAACCTGACTGACCAGCATACACAATGCTATGTCCATCCATGTTTGACTGTATTACTGTATTTTAGGTTGTTTTGTTTTTGAGTGTCACACATTCCAATCAAACAGCTTTAAACTGTCTTCATATATGTGCAAGTCTAGTCACACACACGTACACACACACACACACAACCTACACACACGCACACACAATATACTCATCTATAATTGATGTCATCTTCAGGGTAGGGTTAGTATAAGTATAAGTATGAATAGTATAGTTCAATGCATAATTTTATTTGTCTATTTTCTGATGCTGTGTTCATCATTTTTGCTTTATTCAGTTTACAATTTCAGTTATTCTTTGAATCCACAAATATAGTTATTTACACCTGCTTTCACACATTTTCTAAACCACATATCATTTATGAGAACTCTAATAAATTTCCAAACATTGCAAGTTTGTCTTCAAAATGTAACACTGCAATGAAAATATATCACAGTAGAAACATTAAAATCAACCAAGGATTTACATCAAACGCAAATCATGCATCATTACAAGGTTAGGGTTAACTGGACTTTGTTCTAAATCTAAAGCTCCTCTGTCTTCTGTTTACATGTCTATACAGTGTTGTAAAGAGATAGCACAGTGATCTGCTGCAGTACAGTGAGAGGTTGAAATGTGTACAGTTCAGTAGATACTTATTTTTCTGTAATTGTACAATAATTTATGTCTGAACATTTTCTTTCAGTTTTCTTTTTCTAAAGTCAGTCAGGCTTTTATTAAGATTTAAAACATTTGCTCTCTGCTCTGCTGAAAGATGCACTCATTGGTGACAATGTTGAAGCGATGTACTGACATTGCATGTTTCCACAAACTGAGTGATTGTTTTAGAAGCTTTTGAACAGGTGGCTCAGTTTAATGAGATAAGAAGAACTGTCCTGAGAACTGCATTAAGAGCTATAAGAACGATATTCTGATGTGTGAGCTGTCTATACTGCTTATCTATGCAGGTGGGGGTATATATCTATGTATCTATCTATCTACATAGAAAGAAATAAAGAATTCTAATGTTCAAACTGTGCTGTATAGAAACATCTGAAAGTTATAACACCAACAGGAAAGCCAGGTAACCTGACAACAAAAGGAGACTTTCTTCATGTTTTTTTAAATCCTGTGAACAGATGTGTAGATGTTGTTTGAGACATCTGTTCAGTACAGAATAATCCCATTCTGGTCCCATGTGCAAACACAAGGTCCAATTTTTCAGAGAAATTGGGTTTATGTTTGTTAGGTGACAGCATATTGCTTGGGTCCCTCTCAATCTACCCAGGTCCAGTAATGTACACAAAAGCGTAGATGTTTCCCTTCAGCCCTCAGTCCCAGCAGCCCCTATAATGATGTACTCTGTTCATCTGATTAGATCAGACTGAGTGACAGGGAAGGACAGACAGTTCCTGGTGTTACACCTGTGTTTGAACTGCCCTTCTTATCCCTTAAATAACTTTCTGCCAGGTCTTGTGTTCATATTTATCATTTGACCATTCTATTTTACTATGATCCCTTCCTGTGAGAGCAACTGTGTTCTTTAGACAAATGGAACAACAATCGAACACAAGTTGGAGCAATTTTATTTATAAATTAGAATTTAAATTTGATTGAAGAGAGAATAAAATGAAAAATGCATTCCAAAGAAGTGTGGGGAGTGCTATATAACTATAAATAGTTGATCGATGTTGAGGTGGGCCTGTGTGCTCACTTCCCCTTCAGATGAAACTGTTGTGTGTGGTCCCACCCGAGGCTCAGAACATTCCTCGGAGGCTGGCAGAGAATGAGAGTCAGGCAATCAGTGGTCACTGTGGGATTGCAGTGTACACATACA